>CM042474.1:15291666-15669166 GCA_023621385.1 Quercus gilva
GTCTGAATTAAATTAAACTATTTAATAAAAATAAATCTACGAATAAAAAGAATTAACAAAGCGCAGAAATATAAAAGTGTAAAAGTATGATAAGAATGGATCTAGAGCGGTTGATTTCACCTAACAAGTCCCACACAATTTATTCTTCCTAATTATTAAATTCTAATAATCTCCCATTGATGATTAAAAATTCCTTAAGTATTCAATATCTTCTCTCGAATAATATCAAAAATATCTTCAACTAACAATTCCATATCTCTATGTGAATTTAATTAATTGGAGACTTATTACGTACTTTGAATTTTTTGAAAAATCACACTAGTCGCGGTAAAGCATCTCTACTTTCGCTCAACTAATGGTGTTTAATTCTAGAACTAAAATAACAAATCACCTCTCGGTCTCATTGTAATTCAATTGATCAAACTATAATTTGTAAAAAATAGTAAGCATTAAGAATAAGAATTAAACACTCAATCATGGAAATATTAAAAATAAAATAATTCAGAATATAAATTGTGTGTTCATTGCTAGACTACATCAACGCTCTAGAAAATAAAATTTAGTTCATAATAAAACTGAAAAGAAAACAAATAAAACTTATGTCTTTCATCTGATGGTTGATCAACATGAAGCTCTTGCCTTTGTCCTCAGATCCTCCTCTTCAGAAAGACTCCTAAAAGCAAAATCTTCAATGCGGCGCTGCCTTTTTCTCTCAGGTTTCTCTTCCCTTCTTTTTACCCTAAAGAGCCTTTAAATAGGTCAAGGAATCCTATTACAAGTTGAATTCCCGTTTGGAAAAAATTCCAGATTTTTAGGCTTCACTTAACCGAAGATTTTGGCCCATTTAATGTCAGAATTCGGACTTTTGGTAAATTACAAAGTTGTAGCCCTTTAAGTTGACTTTCCAGCCCAACTTGAATCATCTCGATTGGATATCTGAGCCCAAAGTTATGCTGAAAATATTAACTGATGTGCAGGCTGGAATCCTAATCCGAATTGGACTTGGATTTTGTGCAAAATTCCTTTGATTCCTTGCTCTTCTCATTCCTTCAAAGCACAAATGAATAGATAAATATAAATAAAAAAATCAAATCAAATCAAAAGAAATAAAGGAAAACTAACAATTTTAATAAATAAGAGGATAATAAAAATCATGTAAAAATTACACTTATCAGAGTCCATAGCGTCTCATTAAATGCTCTAGGTGGTGCCTTGTCTCCCACGTCTTACTGTGTGATAAAGATCCTACGGCTGATATTTTTTCTCGAAATTTGGGGTGGGGTAACTCCCACCTAACTTCGCCTCCTATATAAGGTACTTGGGAGATTCATTTCTTCCAGTTTCCAAATCTTCGAACTCTTAAGACTTCCCAAATCCTCAAACCTTTAAGACTTCTTGAATGTTCAAACTTTCAAGAAACTTCTGAAGTGACCCTTGTCCTTATTTTCATAAGATCCCTTATACTTAGGTTTCTCTTCTCCTCGACCAGTCTCCTCGGCCTTCTGTTTTCTGTTTCTTTCTTCACAAAAATCATTTTCCCTTCTCCTTAGTTTGCTTAGATGGGTAGGTTTACTCATTTAGTAAATACCCCAGCAGGTATGGAGGGGTTCAGGGCCCTATATTAGATTCCTTAGGGGGTATCCTTGTGGTATTGCCCTTTGGGTGAGTGGCATACCCACAAAAAGGAAGGGGAGGTCATCATTCCCATGATTTCCTTTATAAAAGGGGGAATTAGGCTTTCCATGGGTAGAGTGACCAGGGACTACTTGATTGCCCATAGGATATGCCCCCACCAATGTGCGCTTAACCTGTTTAGGGTCCTAGGTAGCATAGACGCTCTCAACGAGCAAATGGGGTTGGGCCTCACATGGCACGACGTTGTTTGGATGTACAAGTGCCTTCTGCATGCAAACTCGGGCTATTACCTTAAGTCTATGTCTTCGGTCGATAGGTTTGTCTCGTGTCTCCCCAAATCCAACAAGGGCATGAAAGATGACTTTCTAATTGCCTCGGGTGAATGGCATGACGGCCTTCACTGCCCAACTCAGGAGGGAGCACCAGGTGGGGCACCCTAGGTTTAGGTCCTTTAACACGAGAATTAGTCTTGTATTTTGCTTCTTCTTTCATTCCTTCAGCACTTTGCTTTCTTTTGTTTGATGACTTGTTTTTCTAACTGTGGGGCACCCTAGGTTTAGGTCCTTTAACACGGGAATTAGTCTTGTATTTTGCTTCTTCTTTCATTCCTTTAGCACTTTGCTTTCTTTTGTTTGATGACTTGTTTTTCTAACTGTGGTTTTGCTTCTCGACTCCTCTTTTCTTGCAGATAAAAGATATATGGCTCCTAACCTCAACTTTGTTAACATTCCAGATCTCAACAGAGTCCTAAGATTCGAAGTGTTTGTAAGTGAGGATAGACAATTGAGAGCTGTCCATCTCATTCTTGACTTTCAACCTCTGTTCGACAAGTTCCAGGACATAGGCAATGCAATCAGAGTGGGTGACTCTCGGCTAGCTCGAATTGACGTTTCAGTGCCCGGATTCTTAGCCTAAGAAGGCATTATGCAGGTTGACTTGCCCTCCCACCGTGCTCCCTTTGAAGCAGCGGCTTCGAGAGAGGAGACAGCTTCCTCGTGCTTGTCACTCGAGACGGAGATAGACCAATTTTAGCTCGAGGAAGAGAGAGAGGAGCAAGGAGAGCCTGTCATTCAGGTCTCGAACTCAGAAAACAAGCTTGATAGATTTTCAGGTGTTCACACCTCCGACCTCGTCGTTGTACGCATAGCCAGCGATTCAGAGGAAGAAGAAGAAGAAGAAATAATGCCGCTGGAGAGGAAGAAGGGTGTTGAGGTTCAAAAAAATTGGTCATAGACTAAGGCCTAAAGAAATAAAACGTTGGGCTCAGTTCACAAAAAAATAAATAAATAATAAAGCTAAGAGAAAAATGAGAGAAAAAGGAGGGTTGGGCTCACACAATGAAGAAAAAAAGAAAAGAAAGAAGAAAAGGGTAAGAGGCCCAAAGGATTGAGATCCAAAGACCTATGAAAGAACAAAGTTTAAAAGATATAAAGCAAGAGAAAGGGGCAAACCGGCCAAGGCTAATAAACCAAAGGGAGTCTAGTAAGAAGAAGTGGGCTGGGATCCTAAAAGTCACCAGAGTCCAGGGATCCCTGGGGCACGCGAAGAAGGATTGAAACAAAACAGGGATCAAAGACAAAAGCATGTGGGTCTCATGCTCCGGACAAGTAGTGGCACCAGGGAGTACGAAGCAAAAAATGCATGAGTCGTGATTCCAACCATTTGGAGAAAATGACAAGGAAGAGTACAATTGAAAAAGTGCCAAATAGCTGAAGATCAGCTAACGGAGAAGCTGGAAATAGAAAACCAGCTAAGGGACTTTCGTTTGGTCGGACCAAAAGTAAGAAGCTATGAGAAAAAAGGGAAATGACATAGCCCTGAGCAAAACTGGTACGGCACAAACTCTAAGGTGGAAAAGGGAGAAATCACTAGTACCCTAGAGCTCGATCTGTGCCATAAAAGGAGGAGGGGGTCCATGCTAAAAGGCATCAAGATGGAGATAGAGATTCATTTTTGATTAGATCATTGAGGCACTCATGGTCATTTTCTGAAGTCTCATAGAACTATAGAAAGAGCTCTGTAAAATTAAAAGAAAACAGAGGAGTTGCTCCTGGTATCTCAGAGACAGCCACTATAGCACATGCTCGGATTCAACAAATTCAAACTTTGCAAGTCTTGGAAGCTTAAATAGCTATCAAAGTCTGTGATTTTTGAACTTAGTTGAACCTTGTATCACGTCTTAGTGAGCATTGTAATAATAACTAAAGAAAATTAATAAAATGCACCTCACTAATTCGAGGATCCCTAACCTTTTCTTGCATTGTATTTCACTTGTTGTGCATTCCTTTGCTGTTAAAATGTCACTCAATACAGATATTTTTGCTTGTTATTTATTTGTATTGTAGGAAGCTTGTTTTGTGCACCACTCGGTTCTTAAACAGCCCTTTTAGCTGCAGTGAACCGAGCCCAGTCCACCAAAAATATTTATTTGGCCCAGGATCTTTGGGCCACTGTGCTGAGAAGAAAAAGACACTCTCATAAAGGGTCTACGCTAGCTACTTGCGAATAGGGTTAGGGGGTCAACGCCCAAGGATGCCTCGAGGTCTCAGCCTCCCCTCCCTCCTCCTCCTCTTCCTCCTCCTTTAGCTAATCCCTTTGCTCCTGCCAACTTGAAGAAGAAGAGGAAGGAGAAGGAGGTGGTCGAGGAAAGGGAGTTGGTCCCTCACAACGAGAAGGTTCCTCCTAAGCAGCAAAAGACGGCCAGGAGTAAGGGGAAGGCTTCCTCGGTTGAGAGCAAGGAGGATAGGAACGTGGCTGAGGTGCGCCTTCAGAATCTAGTGTGGGACCCTCAATTGGAGCTAAATGAGGCAGCTATACCTTAGAACTTCACCATCAAGGAGTTCTAAAGAGTGAACGCCCACTATCTTACTAAAGCCCTGGAGCAGCCCCTGCTATTGCCAAGGGACATGGTTGCATTAAAGACTATGAGGTAGTCAGACCCCTTTCTGTCCCTGAAGAGGGACTTGGCCTTGGTAAGTTTCTTGACACGCCCTACTGACATCATGTTAGGTTACCTTTTTCTTATTTGATAACGTCTTCCTCTGTCGTTTTTGTGCAGACCATCCAAGAAGTATCTATGGCTGAGGAGTGGGTGAAAGATGCCCGAAATGAGGCTAGGGTCAAGGCCAACCTTCGCATTAAGACCAACAAGGCCTTGGGCACCACTGAACAAAAGATCCAGAAGCTCACCATGAAAGTAACCGTTGAGGAGAGGGAGAGGAAGAGCGCTGAGGCTGGCCTCAAGAACACTCAAGACCAGGTTGAGGGGCAGCGCAAGAAACTCCATTACATTGAGATAGAGCTGGCCATGGCCAGGCAGCAAGCCGCGAACTTGAAGGCAGAGCTAGAGAAGGCTAAAGAGGTTTGCTAGGGCGACCAAGGCAGCTATAGAGTCTTCGGAGCAGAAAGCCTACGATCTTGGAGTGTAGGAGATTGAAGCCCGCCTGACAGAGGAGCTGTTTGGAGTCTACAAGGAATACTGCCAAGAAGTATGGATTGAGGTACTGAACCTGGTAGGAGTACTTGTTGCCTTGGAGTGGAGGGGGGCTCAAAATGTTTACTACCCCCAAGACCTCGGAGAAGCTCTTACAGCACCCCTGGGCCTTGAAGTGGACGTTGCCCTTGCCATAGTTGCACCTGAGCAGCCCTTTACCACCTAGGTCTCTCTTCCTCCTCCTGAGATCTCCAAAGGGCCTAGTAAAGCTGGTGACCAAGGCTAGGGGTGGAGGTGGCCAAGGGCAAGGGGGCTAGCCCCTACCAAAGACCAAGGGCCCAAAGGCTGCTCCCAAGGTCAAGGATGCTGCTCCCAAGGTTGCTAACCCTCTTGTCTCCTAGCCAGGCAGCAAAAAAGACCCTTTTCCAGCCAATGTTAATTTAGGATTTTACCCTTCTTTTCTTTGTACCTTTCTTTTTGTTGTGGTACTTTACCATAGTTTATGTTGTATCTTTCCTGTCAATTAATGTAAAGACATTAAATTTTGTTTTATGACAAGTGAATTTTCAATTTTTTGCAATATTTATCTCTAATTGGTTGTGGTGACTGTTCTGTCTTTTGCTAAGAGGTTAGATTAAAGAAGCTTCTAAGGGTGAAGACTAATATTTTGACAAGAAGCTAACAGTAATGAGTCGTTGCTAATTCAAGTAAACTGAATCCATGCAAATAGTGAGAAAAATGACTATGTGTTGGTACTAAAATCTGTATAATAATAAAATACTTAGTAGAGAAAGGTGTGTTTGAGGTCTCTCATTTTAAGAGTACCTTATGAATGTGCCTTCCTCCTTCTTTAACCTAAACTCAGGGTGAGTGCTCCTTTTCTCATGGTGATGAATATGCCGAGGTCTCATCCTTGGTGAAATTGCGAAGTGTTAATTTACCCAAGGCATGTGGCTCGAGGGGCCAGACATAGCCAATGTTTTATTTAGCATTTGAACAAATAAGGAAGATTGTTAATTTACCCAAAGTATGTGGTTCGAGGAATCAGACATAACCAAGGTTCTGTTTAACACTTCAAACAAATAACCAAGAATATTAATTCACTTAAGGTATGTGGTCCGAGGAACCAGGCATGACCAATGTTCTGTTTAATATTCAAACAAGTAACCAAGAATGTTAATTTACCCAAGGTATGTGGTCTGAGGAGCCAGGCATGACCAAGGTCATGTTTAACATTCAAACAAATAACCAAGAATATTAATTTACCCAAGGTATATGGTCCGAGTAACCAGACATGACTAAGGTTCTGTTTAATATTCAGACAAGTAGCCTAGAATGTTAATTTAACCAAGGTATGTGGTCTGAAGAGCCAAACATAACCAATGTTTTGTTTAATATTCCAACAAGTAATTAAAAATAGTAATTTACCCAAAGTATGTGGTCCGAGGAACCAGGTATGACCAAGGTTCTGTTTAATATTCAAAAAAGTAATTAAGAATATTAATTTACCCAAGGTATGGGGTCCGAGGAACTAGGTATGATCAAAGTTCTGTTTAATATTCAAACAATTAATTAAGAATATTAATTTACCCAGTGGTCCGAAGTACCAAGCATGACCAAGGTTCTGTTTAATATTCAAACAAGTAATTAAGAATATTAATTTACCCAAGTTATGTGGTCCGAGGAACCAAGCATGACCAATGTTCTGTTTAATATTCAAACAAGTAATTAACACAACACATAATGTCATAAATAAAAACATGACAAAGCTACCTTTCATTAATAATAGTACATTCGCAGGTTATTTACATTCCAGGGTCACGGTACAACATTTTCGTGTAGATCTTTTAGGAAGTATACACCTATACCTGCTACCAAGGTGATATGGTATGGCCCTTCCTAATTGGATCCTAACTTTCTCCATGCTGGGTTTTTTTATAGTACTCACAACCCTTTGTAATACCAAGTCCCAGGGGATAATGGTCTTAATTTCACACTTGAGTCATATCCCTATTTGAGTTTCTGCTGATAATATGCTAGTTGAACCATGGCTTTCAACCAGATCCAAGCTCATTTCTAGTAAGCTGTCATTGCTGTCCGGATCAAATAAGCTTGTCCTCAGCGTTGGGAATCCAGTCTCCAGAGGAATCATAGCCTCGGCCCATAAGTCATTGAAAAGGGGGTTTCCCCTGTGGACCTACGAGGGATAGTTGATATATCCAAAGAACATGTGACAGCTCCTCCACCCATTTACCCTTTGAATCGTCTAACCTTTTCTTGAGTCCATTTACTATGAATTTATTGATAGCCTTGGCCTATCCGTTCCCTTGTGGATAGGCCGGAATTGAGTACCTATTCCTAATGCCCAATTCACAACAGTACCTCCTGAAAGCTTTGCTATCAAACTGAAGACCATTGTCGGAGATGAGGGTATAAGGGATCCCGAACCAAGTGACAATATTCTTCCACATAAATCTCTGGGCATCCACGTCCCTGATATTTGCTAATGGCTTAGCTTTCACCCACTTGGTGAAGTAATCCGTGCCGACCAGCAGCCATCTCCTATTCCCTGCTGCCTTCAAGAAAGGCCCTATAATATCCAAGCCCTATTGGGCTAAAGGCCAAGGGTTAGATAAAAGATTGAGGACACCCCTTAGTTAATGAATATTTGGAGCAAATATCTGACATTGGTCACACTTCTCACGTATTCTTATGCCTCATTGTGCATGTTTGGCCACCAATACCCTTAAGTAAGGGTTTTGTGAGACAGTGCTCGGCCCCCTGTATGATTTCCATAAATTCCTTCGTGTAACTCCTCTAGGAGTGGTTCCACTACCTTAGGATGAACACACAGCAAATGGGGCCTAGAAAAATAGCGCTTGTATAATTTTTGATCCTCGAACAACAAAAAACGAGGAGCTTTTCTCCGCATTTTATCAGCTTCTCCCTTCTCCTCGGGCAAGATGTCATCCTTAAAAAAGAGCACAATAGGATCCATCCAACTAGGCCCCACCCTAATTTGGTGAATAAGGACCTTCTCCTCTCTCATCTCAATAGGCTTACATAGATCTTCAACCAGGATAACCCGAGGTAGACTCTGCATCGAGGAGGTTGCGAGAGTGGCAACAAAGTCAGCATGCATGTTTCTGCTCTTTGGGATTTGTTGTAAGGAGAAAGATTCAATCCCTGATTGCCACTGCCTAACTCGATTCAAATAGTCCTGCATTCTCACATCCCTGGCTTCCAGTACTCCCTTTACCTGGTCTATAACCAACCTCGAATCTGAAAATATCTCCACTATTCTTCCTCCCATTTTCTGAACCATAGCCATTCCCACCAACAAAGCCTTGTACTCAGCCTCATTGTTTGTGACCAAGAAGTCCAACCTTAAGAATTTCTCAATAATGATCCTTTCAGACTAGCCCCACTTCTGATCCTTTTTGATTTGATGCATCGTTAATATACACCTTCCAAGATAGAGGTTCTTCCAAGGAGATCATCCTAACTGATTTTCCATCCATGCCCGGCCTTTCACTGTTTTCTTCTAACGAAGGCTCAGCAAACTCAGCAAACTCAGCCACTAAATCTGTAAGGACCTGGCCTTTTATAGAGGTGCGAGGCATATATTTAATATCGAAAGCTCCTAGGATCGTTCCCCATTTTGCAACCCTTCTTGTGTAATCAGCTTTTCAAAGCAGTGATTGAAGAGGGAGTTGGGTTAGAACCACAACAGTGTGAGCCTAAAAGTAATGTAGAAGCTTTCGTGTAGCATGTACTACTACCAAGATGGCCTTCTCCAATGGTAAATAGCGAACCTCTGCCTCATGTAATGATTTTCTTACATAATAAACTGGTTTTTGCACCCCATCATCAACTTGTATCAGTACCAGACTCACCGCATGTAAGGTTACAACAATGTAAGCAAATAGAACCTCCTTCTCTTTAGGCTTAGACATAATAGGTGGCCGAGAAAGATATTCCTTCAATTGCTGGAAGGCCGAGTAGCATTCCTCTGTCCATTCAAACCCCTTCCACTTATATAATAACTGGGAGAAAGGCTTACAACTGTCTGCTGACCGAGAAATGAATCGATTCAAAGTGGCAGTCATCCTTATTAACTTTTGGACCTCTTTGGGATTCCGAGGAGGCCATAGGTCGTTAATTGCTCTAATCTGATTAGGGTTAACTTCAATTCTGTAGTGGGTAACCATATAACCCAAAAACTTGCTAGAGCCTACACCAAAAGAACACTTAGCGACATTAAGGCGCAATTTGTGTTTCCTTAGTATCTCAAAAATATTCCCGAGGTCATCTAAATGCTCGAACTCTACTTTACTTTTTACCACCATATCATCTATATACACCTCATTATTTTTGCCCAACTGAGGCTTAAACATCCTGGTAATCATCCTTTGGTAGATAGACCCTGTATTTTTCAATCCAAAGGGCATTACTTTATAGTGGTAATTCCCAATGGGGGTAAGAAAACATTCTTTTCTTAATCGTCTAGAACTAACGGTATCTGATGATAGCCCTGAAAGGCGTCCAAAAAGCTCATCTGAGGATGGCCTACAGTTGCATCCACTAATTGATCAATCTGAGGCAAGGGGAAAGGGTCTTTTAGGTAAGCTTTATTTAAATCTGTAAAGTCTACACATACTCGCCACTTTCCAGTTTTCTTTTTCACCACTATTGTGTTGGCCAGCCACTCGAGGTAAAATACATCCTTTATGGCCCTAGCCCACTTGAGCTTGAGTACTTCCCCCTTGACAGCATTAGAATGTTCCCTAGATGAGCGCTGAGGCGGCTGCTTCTTGGGGATGGCAAATGGATTGACATGTAAACGATGACAAATGAAATTTGGATCCACCCCAGGGGCTTAGTAGGCGTTCCACGCAAATAGATCAATATTTTTTCTAAGAAAATCTATCAGCTCTTACCTCTCCCGATGAGGCAGCTAACTCCGATCTGAAAGAAATTTTCCTTATCATCGCCAACAATAACTTTTTCCAGTTGCTCGCACTTTGCCCATTCTGCCACTGCCTCCGTGGACAACACTGGCACCTTTGATTGCTATAAATCCTGCTGGGCATAAACCGAGGACTGACCTCCAGCCTAATGTCTAATTGCAGCCACCAAGCATTGCCTAGCCATAGACTGGTTTCCATCTAGCTCCTCAACATAATCCCCCGAAGGGTACTTCACCTTCAAGTGCAGGGTGGAAGACACGGCCCCCATGGCATAAAACCAAGGTCTTGCTACAATAGTAGTATAGGGGAAGTAGGCATCTACTACGATGAAGTTCACTTCCACGACTTCGAACCCTGCTTGAACAGGTAGTTTAATTTGGTCAATCAGAAAGATAATCTTCCCATCAAACCCTATCAAAGGAAAGTCATAGCAGGTTAAGTCTTCGGGTCTCAACTTCAGTCCCCTAAATAAGTCAGGATACATGATCTCTGCACCATTCCTGATCCACCAGCACCCTCTTCACATTATACTAGGAATGGCAGTGGGCCGGGTTCAGACCGGGTTTTTGCATACCCGGACCCGGCCCGATTATTAATCGGATTTTTTTTTTCCGAGGACCAGACCTGCCTCGCCAGGCCTCGTTTAGCCGTTGGGCCCAAATCTGGCCCAATCAAAAAAAAAAATTGAAGCCTATTATGATTTTTTGCCTAGATTTAAGCCCATTCAAGCGATATAACGTGGCCTAAATAACAAAATTTGGCATTTAGACCATGTTATATGAACGCCAAAGTGCCAAATCAATCTAAATCACAGGTTGATCATAAATCAATAAATCACCTGTTAATTATACATCTTTAAATCAATAAATCATAACTAAAATCACCAGCTAAACATAAAAATAAAATAAATCCAACAATTCCAAGAAATAAGTATCACAAGTCCAACAAGTTCAAGAAATTAAAAAGTTACAAAATAAATCCCACAAGTCTAAGAAATTAAAAAAGCTAAGAAATTACAAAATGTCTTATCCTCCACAAACCAACAAATTAAAAAGGCTAAAAAGGCTTAGAATAATTACAAACCAACAAATTAATCCAACAAATCTAAGAAATTAAAAAGGCTACTAAATTAATACAAAATGTCTAATCCTCCACAATTGTGACACAACTCCCATCCTCTTCATTAGGCTCCCCATCATCAAGAATTGATTGAAGTGTACAATCTCCAGACATAGTTAAAGAACCTACAACAACAATGAATTAGAAAATGGAATAAACTTCATAAAATTGTAACTAGCAAATATAAAAATAAAATTTTGATTTTATAAATAGAAATTAGACAATTGCTAACCGTTGATTTCACTCCATAACCAATTCTGAGCACACATCATTGCCTCTATAGTCTTGGGATGTAGCCTACTACGGTGTGGACTTAAAAGTCTCCCACTAGTGCTAAAGACAAATTCTGAAGTAATAGTTGTGACAGGAATGGCTAAAATATCTCTTGCAATCCTTTGTAAAGTAGGATACTTGAGACCATTGCTTTTCCACCATCCCAAAATATCAAAATCTTCACTCCTCTTCAACACTCCCTCATCAATGAAATAATCAAATTCCATTCTAGCATTTTCATGTTTCTTTGAACTACTTGAACTATTGTTCACAAACAAATCAAAAGATGACATTGCCCCACTCAACCTAAACTTCATTTGTGCCACAGGGCTTGAAGTACTTGCAGGAATATGAGAACTTCCTTCATTATCTACAGGGGACTCATCTATATCTCCATACTCATCAAGCAAATCATAACAAAGATTCTTAATTTTTTCAATCTCCAAATCAAAATTATCACCATAAATGTAAGGATAATAAAACTTCAATAACTTCATCTTATATCTTAGATCTAAGATAGCGGCAACAGCCATAACAACACTAACATTAGCCCAATAAGAATTAAATTTAGCAAACATGATTTCTGCCATCATACTTATCATCTCATTTGAAGACAAACTCCATTCATTCATTGCAATTTTCAACTCACACACCAAAGTAAAATACATATTAGTTGTGGGGTACTTACGACCAGAAAAAAACTCAGTCACACTATGAAACAACTCCAACCTCCCACAAATATCTTTGGCTAACTCCCAATCATAATCATATGGAAAACAAGTATAAGATGTTTTATATTTAGCCAAACGTGGGAAAACATCTTTATAAATCAATGCAGTAGAAAGCATTAAGTAAGTTGAATTCCAACGAGTTTTACAATTTAAGACTAACTCTTTGGTGCATTGAACACGTAATTGACATGCATTTTCTTCAAATTTTTGCCTCATTTTTGGTGATCCAGTCCAATAAATCACACTATCACGAATCCTTTCAATACCATCACCAATAAGAGACAACCCATCTTAAACAATCAAATTCAAAATATGTGCAGCATACCTCATATGCAACATAGACCTACCCAACATAAGAGAACTAATATCTAGCTTATTCAAGAGAAGTCTTATCATAGCATCATTAGTACTACAATTATCAACAGTTATTGTGGACAACTTCCTATCAATGTTCCACTCTAAAAAACAATCAACAAGGACTTTAGCAAGGACATCTTTCGTGTGTGAAAAAGGAATAAAAACAAACCTAGAAAAATAATAGGAATAATTATAACATAACTCAATAAAAATTCAATTTAACATAAAGTATTTAACATTCAATTTATAGATAAAAAAATTACCTTAAAACCTGGTTTTCCAACGTCCAAGTATGATCAATAAAATGAGCGGTAGTGACTATAAACCCTCTCTTTTTGTTACTTGAAGTCCACATATCAGTTATAATTGCCATCCTGCTTCCATTCTTGTCCGTCATCTTTAAAGCTTTCTCCCTCTCATTCTCATAGATTTTAAGAATGTCAATCTTCAAAGTATTTCTTGAGACAAGTTTATATAGAGGTTGAAGAGAAGCCACAAATTCTCTAAACCTAATGTGGTCAACTATTGAAAGGGGGTATTCATGTAGGATGACCATACGAGAAAGCTTATTCCTCACTTTGACTTGATCAAATTGGTAAGCATTTAAACTCATAGTTTCATCCACCTTATTTTGTTGTTTAATTAAGACCTGTTGTCGCATATCCCTTATATCTTTAAACTTCAACCGTGGACATTTTACTAAATGATTACGCAAATAGGTTGTACCTTGGTTAGAATCACCCAAGTAAAGTTTGCTACAATGATGGCATTAGGCTTTAAATTTTTCATCAACTTTCTTCCTTGTAAAATGATCCCAAAAATTTGAGGTAGTCTTTCTTTTTCTACTTGTATCGAAGTCCTCATTTGTAGGCTCTTGCTTTACCTCTTCCTCTGTCCCTTCTTGTTCCTCTACCTCTAAGTCTTCTTCCACTAAGTCCACCACCAGGGATTTTGGACTCCTAATTGGTTCAAAAGTTTGGGAGTTAGATCAAAACAAATATTCACAAATTTATTATTACACATACTCATTGATTAATAGGCATAAATTCATAATTACGTACACAGATTCACAAATTCTATCAACCCAATCATAATTAAACATGATTAAATACAAATTCAAACACTTACTCGTTATTTAATGGGCATAAAGTTGATGGTGATCTTGAGGGTGAGCTGCCAGGCGACAATGGTGAGGGTGATCGTGAAAATGGCAAAGGAGACTACATAGCTGGCAAGGGACGACGTACGGTTCTCAGGGAGAGCCGCTTGGCGAGGAAGAACCAGATTTGTTTGTGTCTTCCCTCTCCATTTTAGGCTCTGCATTCCCAACAAACACAAAAAACAATAAACAATTTCTTCCATTAGCACAAATTAGCAGTGATGGATTTCTTTTCTAGGCACAAAGATATCACATTATGATAATACCATTAGGGAACTTAAACTGATACCCTGTGAATTCCTCCAAATAAATTTGAAGTACATAAAGCCTAAATAGAACCCATTCTTAGGTCCAAGCATTTCACCAAGTTAAAATCACTAACCAAACTCCAGTGTATGAAAACAATTTTATCAACATTTTGCATTCATGTACAAAGTCTTATGAGACAACAATTGGTCCTTCATTAAGAGTCGCTAAATCACTAGTAATTGGAAACACGCTGAAGATTTCTCAGACAACAACAAACTAGCATATAAATGAAACTTACTATTTCCTAATTAAGATAATCATCTACTAGGTGATCAAGCTTCACCAGAAGCAACTAGTCCCGATAGTATAGTAGGTACAGTGTATAACAAAAAATTTTCAGACGAACGAAAAAACAATAATTAGTATAACAAGCTGTGCACATAGTGTTGAAAGACATATTTCGTTTTGGTGTTCATTCTTTAAAATTTGTAAACTATATATGGCAACAGACGTAGAAATCAACAATTCGAATGAATCATATATAACTTATCAAAAAAGAGAATCATATAATATACTCGCATTGCAAGCAGATGAGTGAAAAACAACCAAAGAAGAAAATAACATACCTCAAAGCTCAAATGGTGAGAAACTAATCCAATGACCAAACAGTGAGAGACAAAACCCACCTATCCTTACCCAAATGTGCTTTTATGCGTGGCTGCGTGCTCTTGTGCCTGGCTACATGAGTGATAGAGAGATTGAGGGTTAAGGTGAGGGGCTGAGGGAGTGAGGCTGACTGACTGAGGTGTGAATTGAAATTAGATCAGATTATGAGAGGCGGATGGGTTAAGGACTTAGGGTTTGCAACTATATATATATAAGGGGGGTTTTTTGTAATTTCAAGGTAACTGAGTCAGGTTTCGGGTCGGGTTTTGATAAAACCCAAACCCAACCCTGACCTGCTTCGGTTTTTTTTTTTTTTTTTTTTTAACCAATACCCGACCCTATTCTTTATTGAGCTGGGTAAAATCTGGCCCATTAGGGTAGGGCTAGGTCGGGTATCCGCGGGTCGGATTTAAATTGCCATCCCTACATCTTACCCTCATATTCTAAGAGTAACTACTAGGGCATCATCGTGCGGCTATAAGGTTCTAACTTTGTCCTAATCGGAAAAGCTCAAAACTGGTTGGACCTCCACTCTACTCCTCCTCAAATTAAGGGGCAAGTCTTCAGTAAATGGCTGAGCTATAGATAGCACCTTGGATGGCTGAGAACCAGTCCTTCTTGAAGCAGCAAGAATGACATTAATTGTACCTAAAGGTGATCTTGTAGAAGCATCTCTCTGAGCTCTTGACCCTGCCTGACTACCCTGTCCATTGGGCTTATACAAGAATTGCTTTAACTTCCCAATTTTAACCAATTACTTCAAATGACTCCACAACATCTTGCAATCTTCAGTAGTGTGCCCCCACTCCTGGTGGTATTGGCAGTGAAGACTTTGGTTGCGCTTCGTGGAGTCTCCTCCCATCTTGTTTGGCCATTGAAAGTATGGCTCATTTTTAATTTTTTCCAAGATTTGGTGTACTGGCTCTCGGAACACAGTATTGACTACCTGAGTAGTAGTAGATCCAGAATGCCCCGTAAAATCTCTCTGAGGTTGGTTGTTATTGTACCTATCTGACATGAAATCCCTTTTATCCTGAGGGACCACCTTAGCTTTCCCCTTTCCTTGTTTCTGGTCCTCCTTGACTTGCTTATACTCATCAATATGGTCCATGAGCTGACGCACACTCCTAATTGGTTTCCTGGTTAAAGACTTTCTCAGATCATGCTTGGCAGGCAAGCTGACCTTGAAAGTTCTTATAGCCACGTCCTTATAGTTCCCATCTATCTCCTTGAACATCTCCCAGTACCTATCAGAATACATTTTCAGGGTCTCCCCCTTTCGAATGGTCATAAACAACAGGGAATCTAAGGGCCGGGGAATCCTATTGCGAGTCTTAAAACGAGCCTCAAATGCCCTAGTAAGCTTCTTAAAGGAGCTAATAGAATCTTCTTACAGGCTGTCAAACCATCTCATTGCCACAAACCCCAAACTGGATGGGAACACTTTGCGCATCAATGCCTCATTCTTGGAATGAACAGTTATTCTCTGGTTGAAATGGCTAACGTGCTCCATAGGGTCCATTCTGCCATTATACATGGTGAATGTTGGCTGAGTAAACAGCTGAGAAAGTTTTTCCCCCTTCAATTCTACATGTAAACGGAGATTTAGAGATTTATTTAAGTGCCTTGCTCATAGCATCATTGCCTAGACCTTTGCGAGATGGACTCTTACTCCTTCGCTTATAATGACGGCCCTCATCATACGAAAAAGACTTACTAGGAGGAGTCCTAGACCTGGGCTTGTAGCTACCATCTTCATCATCATCAGAAGAAGGGTCAAAATCTGAAGGAGTCCTTCTCCGTCACTCGTTGCGTAGCCTCCTGCGAAGACAGTCAATCTCCAATTGTATGCTTCTGGTATTCTCCTCATGAGAGATGTAACTCTCGCCTCGAGACTGGCTTTTACTAGTATGCGTGGTGTGCACACTAATCTCGCGGTCCCTTCTTTGTTCAAGATTGAGAAATTGGTCCTGACATTGAGAAACAACAGACTCCTCCTAATTGGACCCTAAACCCACCATAGCTAGACGTTGATCTCACTAAAGCTCAAGCTTTGCCACAGACGGCGCCAATTGTAAGGGTAGGGTTTGAATTTTCAGCCCAAAAGGTAAATGGCTTAAGGCCTAAAGAGCTTAATACAATGAATTTGTAGAGAGTGGGCTTAAAAACTAGGCTTCAATGGATCGAATAACACGCACAGTGAATTAAAGATAGTAAGGAAGCAAAGAAAGACAAACTCTGTCAAAGAAATCCTTCATCGGCAAAATCTGAAGAGAGTGGTCCTTGAATATATTTCTTTTAGAATTGGATACAATTTCAGTTCTTATTGCTACAATGTTTTCTTTACTGATTTTTTCATGGTCCTTTGTCCCTGGAGGATCTCTCTCATTATATAGCCTTCTTTGGCAGATCTTGACTCTCCATTTGTTAATTATGCAGGCCATTACTTGGGCGCTTGTCCCATCAAATGCCCTCCTAAGTCTTCTGTGAGTTACGGCAATCAAGACAGCACTATTCAGGGGTCTTCCAACATAAATGCGGCCAGGGTGTTTGGTAAGGTGCATTAAATGTGGCCCACTCCTGTAATGTGCCATTGACGTGGCCATGACCCGCCTCTCTGGCCTTACCATCTGAGTGTATGGACTCCTCGGAATTGTATTGGCCTCCTCGGCCTTAGGTATGACATGTGGCATGATTAAATTTCTATACCCCACAAATATCAATAAAAAAAAAAATTGAATCTTCCAAAGACTCCCAAGATCTATATGATTAATGTCTAAAATTAGGAATCACTATTGATGAAAATATTAATTGATGAATGTCTTGAACAAATAAAAAAGAGAACGAAATGTAAAAAGACCCTTTAGGGTTTTGGTCAATTGCAAAATGATATCTTTATGCTATTAATTTTGTATTATTGACTTATGAGATTTGGAAAATATCCAAATTTACCTCTTAATCTTAATTCTGTCAAGTATAACTGATATAACAAGATCACATAGCATGCATGAACTCTATTTTATAATATAATACTTTGTTATACCAAAAAAAAAAAAGAAAAAAAAAACGAGAGAGGGGGGTGGGGGGGGAGGATTTCAATTAAGTGCTTATTTTCAAGATTTAACAAAATGAGTCAACCCCACAAAACTCAAGTTTGGCATGCGAATAAACGCAAAACATTGCCTCCAAGTGCATGAAAGGTGCATTTTAGCCTAATAACAAATTATTTTGCAGTCTAGAGTAATGATTTGATCGATTGATTAAATCTACCATTTCTTAATAGTTTAATTTTTTAGAATAATTGATCATTTATTATAGTATTTGAGCAAAAGATTTTGTCTTTATCTTCTCTCTGATTTAAAAAATATATATATATATATATTCCATGTGTTGGGTCAAACTTAATAAAGGCATGTTCAAACCCACATGTGAAGGGAGAGTATTATATTAAATGATTAAATCTACCATTTTTTAAAATAAAATTCTAATTTTTGGGTCAAACTTAATAAGGGCATGCTCAAGCCAACATATGTGAAGGGAGAGTGTTAGATTAAATAATTATAATAACTTATTTATATTTTTTTGACATAGGTATCCAGAATTTTTTGAGAACTTGATTATTATCTGGGATAATTTTTTTTTTCATAAATATTTTGAAACATTGGTTTTTAGAGAGATTTTGCCCTAATTTGTTAACTATTGAATTTTAAGACAGTGTGCTTAATTTGTATAATGTGAAGTTGCATAAATTTCCATCTCATAGACAATTTAATTCAATGTATCTCTATATTTCCTTTTCTTTTTCTTCTTATTTTTGTTTGGAGTGCATCAAGACAAAAATCTCTCCAAGGAACTCTTTTAGAAAACTATCTTGCCTTTTGGCTTTTGGTTTGTCGTTTGATATTAGGGTCGGTGTTTAATCCACTAATCACAACTTTAGTCTAGGTCATTAGCAGAGTAATTCACTAATTCTACATCCACAAACTATTTTATAAACTGTTGCTGTAGGGACCTGGTTCGAGCACTATTCCTTGCGAATGAGTGGACTCAAGCCCAGTTGGCCCAGTACAATGAATTTTGTAGAGAGCGGGCTAAAGAACTAGGCCCTAGTGAGGGTTGTACAATTAAGCATGGTAATATAAGGATCAATTGACAAGAGTACAGACTAAAAGTATGGAATTAGGCTCCTTGGCCACTTTATTCTGTCATCTCTTTCTTCTATCTCCTCAGATATTGGATTACAAAGATTATACAAACATTATGACTCCTCTCTTCTCTCCCCATGTTGTCCCCCTTTCTGGAGGACTTGTTACATTTTATACCCCCTTCCGATTAATCTTAGACCTCCATTTGTCGCTTATGTAAGTCATCATACCAGTGCCTATCCCATCAGCCACCTTCCATCCTTTCTGTGGGTGGTAGCAGCTGAGGCGGTATTGTTCAGGGGTCACTTATCCATTTAATGCAGCCAGAATGTTAGTTGTGGGCATTTTATGTGGAGGTGACAGTTCCTCCTGGGATTGCTCCTCCACCATGCTCCTATGACTAACCCGCTGTACCTGCCTCTGTCTTGGATAGCTGTGAAAGTTTACCTCCGAAGACATTTTATTCTTCCTTACAATGATCAGTGCGGGCCAAGGACGTGGTTATCCTCTGCCGCGGCCTGTTGGGTCTTGTCCTCCATGAGTATCAGTGCCCTTTCGCCTGTCCAAGGCACGTTTCTGACGCCTTGGTATGCGGGGCGCACTCGCATTAAATTCGGGCGGCCTTGTCAACAGTGTGATGATAATCTAACGGTGGTGATCTTCTTGGCTAATTGGGCGGAAAAATTTTGCACGGTTGTTATTTGTTATTGGGAATATAAATACTCATTTGAGCTTATCCACCCATTTACTTTCACATTCAAGAGATATTGTACACATACTTCGAATCTGGTCACGTCTTCAACTAAAATTGCGACTCCTTTGAGCACAAAAAAGTTTGCCCGAGGAGCTTTTCCTTATTTCTGTAAGTCCTCCTCTCTCTCTCCAATTACGTTCTCCCCTCTTTTAGACTTTTTTCTTCGTGTCTCTTTGTCTCTGGGAATGGGTAGGCTCAAGAAATTTGTTGAATCTGAAGAGGCGATGGAGAAATTCATTGTTGATTATGGGATACCCAGCACCGTAGGTTTAAGGTACTGCGAAGAGGGGGAGTGGAGGTTTAGGAGGGAAGAGGGAGAGGTGGTGATTCCCATAATCACCTTCTTAGTGGGTGGTATGCGGATCCCTATGGGTCAAGTGATGACAAGTTACCTTAGGCATTTCTGTCTCGCCCCCACCCAATGCAGCGTCAATATGTTTAGGATCTTGGGTTGTGTAGATGCCTTAAATGAGGAGATGGGGTTAAGGCTAACCCATCATGATGTGAATTGGTGCTATAACCTTCAGCGTCTGAAGGACAAGTCCTACTACATGAAGACGAGGGATGATAGTGTACGGCTTATTCAGTGTCTCCCCTCGTCCAACAAAGGGCTGGACAAGGACTTTCTCATTGTGTCTGGGGAGTGGCATGATGGCCTCCATTGTCCAACGGTGGAGGGCACACCAGGTGGGGCGCTCGGAGTAGGAGAGGGTATTACTCTTTAAATTCTCGTTGCCTACTTTGTTTGGTTGCTAATAGTAGTACGTTTTTGCTTCTTGTAGATCCACATGCTTTCGAGCATCATTTTGGCTTGGTCAACAAAGAGGACTTGGAGAAGGTGCTGAGGGCGGAGATCTTTTTGAACAAGGCCGACAGCCAAGTTAGGGCTGCTCACAGAATCCTGAGGTACGACCCTATTCAGAAGTCATTTGCCGTGCCAAAGTGTGTGATTAGGGCCAGGGATCCTCGGCTCCAGAGGATAACCGTAGTCGAGGACGGTTTCTTGATCCCGAAGGGGTCTCCTGCTTCAGAGGGCGCTCCATTGGCGGGTTCCTCTACATCCCGCCGAGCTGCGGAGGTTGAGGAGGGGGGTGAACGAATAGAGGAAGAAGGTGGCAGCTCGGGTCCTATCGAGGACGATTTCGGCGTGTTCGAACATGTTCGCCTGTCCGAGGATTCTTCTAGTGACTCGGGCGACCAGAGCCTGATTGAAGCAGACTTCCTGTCAGCAGGAGACTTTTCCCGGGCCGAGATGGGTTTCAAGAGGAAAACTCAGTCCAGCTTGCTTAATTTGCTTGAGGGCCAGTCAAGGAAGCATCAGCCTAAGCTTCCTTCTCCTCCACCCAAGTCTTAGCCTGCCCAGACCAGGTCAGCTTCCACCCAGCCTAGGCTTCCCCTTCCTTTATCTCGTTCGAGTCTATCATCCAGGTCCGAGCCTTCTGATCCTAAGCAGAGGAAGGATAAGGGTAAAAGGCCCATGGGAGGGGAGAAGCCCCATTCTCCACGGGAGGAGGGCAATACTTAGCGACCTTCGAAGCAATTGAAGATAGGGGCCCATGGTCAGGACAAGCAGGTCGCCGCCCGTCCTGAGGCTAATGCCTGGATCCCAGCCCCAATGCTCCATGGGGAGCCTTTGATGGGTAATACTTCTTTCAGGGATTTCCAAGGGGGCAAAGGCACGCTTGTAGCCGACGCGCTGGAGCGGTCCCTGCTACTTCCTACAGATATGGCTGAGTTGGAGACTTTGAAGAGTTAGGAGGTCTTCCTCAGCCTCAAGCGATACTTAGGGATGGTGAGATTCTCAGCACTTAAGATTTTTCTGACTTCAATTTTCTTTTTTTTTTTTCTAATTTTTTTTTTACTTGTGCTTTTGCTTCGATTGGCAGGCTGTTTAGGCTACTTTCAGACTGGAGGAGGCTTCCATCAAATAGGACAAAGCCACTGACACAGAGCATGACAAGCGTATATCGGTTAGTCAGACCCTCAAGGCCACCGAGGCTGATCTAGCGAAGGCCCGAAAGGAGCTAAAGGAGGTAACCAGGCCTTGAGATAGTGCCGAAGCAGGCCTGTCAGGTGCCTAAAAGTAGGCCCAAGACCAGACGAGGCGTCTGGCTAGGGTGGAGGAACAGCTGAAGCTCGCAAACGAGTTGATCGTTGATCTGAAAAGGTAGGTGGCTGATGCTGAGGGGGCCAGGAAGGTGGCTGAGTGGGCTAAAGAGAAGGCTCTTAGGGCTAAAACTAAGGCAAACTTTGGCAGAGAGGAAGCCCAGGCTTCCAAGGAAGAAGCCGAGGAGGCGGCTTATGAAGCTGGGGCGGCTAAAACGGAGGCCGCTCTCAGAGCCCAAGTCCCTGGGGTATGTAGGCTCTACTGCTCCCAGGTATGGAGCGAGGCCCTCAAACAAGCTGGGGTGGAGGCTTCGTCCGTCCTGTGGAAGGAGGAGAGTGTGTATTATCCCCTTACCATTCACGAGGCTGTTCCTCCCAGCTCTGAGGCCGAGACGACTACTGAGGAGACTGATGCTGCGCCTGGTGAAGGAGCCGAGGATGCTGTGGTTATTACCGAGGTGGTTATTGCACCTTTCAATGATCCTGTCGCGGGAATTGGTCCTCTCAGTTCGACTGAAACGGCCAAAGGTCCCAATGAAGATACACCTCAGGAGGCAACAAACCTCTTAGCCAATGTCCAGGCCTTTCTTGCTGAGGATACAACACCTTCTGCACCGCCCTTGCAAGTTATTCCTCCAAGTCAGAGTTCAGAGGATCCCGAGGCCATCACAAATCAGCCACCCACAAGGGGGAAGAAGATTAAGCTGAAGAAGTAGGCCCCTTGGCGCCTTTGTTTTGTCTCCCTTCTATTTTTTGGAACAATGTAATGGCGCTTTTGCCTTGTTTCTCTTTTTTTTTTTTTTTTTTTTAGATGTTGGAATATGATTCCTGCTGTGTACCTTTCATGAACTTAATGTGTCGCGCGTTTTGGTTTCCCTTGCTTATTGTATACCTATGGGATTTGCTGATGTAGTTAGTTTCCCCAAAAGCTTGAGTTCGAGGACCATGCGAGGCCTTGGTTCTCTCTAACACTTATTATTTGGAAGTAACTAGTTTCCCCATAGGTTTGAGTCCGAGGACTATGCAAGACCTAGGTTCTGTCTAGCACTTATAGGATTTATCGAACTAGTTAGTTTCCCCATAGGTTTGAGCTCGAGGACCATGCAAGACCTTGGTTCTATCTAACACTTACTATTTTGAAGTAACTAGTTTCCCTATAGGTTTGAGTCCGAGGACCATGCAAGACCTAGATTCTATCTAGCACTTATAGGATTTATCGAACTACTTAGTTTCCCCATAAGTTTGAGTCCGAGGACCATGCAAGACCTTAGTTCTGTCTAACACTTACTATTTTGAAGTAACTAGTTTCCACATAGGTTTGAGTCCGAGGACCATGCAAGACCTAGGTTCTATCTAGCACTTACTATTTTGAAGTAACTAGTTTCCTCATAGGTTTGAGTTCGAGGACCATGCAAGACCTTGGTTCTGTCTAACACTTACTATTTTGAAGTAACTAGTTTCCCCATAGGTTTGAGTCCGAGGACTATGCATGACTTAGGTTCTGTCTAGCACTTATAGGATTTATCGAACTAATTAGTTTCCCCATAGGTTTGAGTTCGAGGACCATGCAAGACCTTAGTTCTGTCTAACACTTACTATTTTGAAGTAACTAGTTTCCCCATAGGTTCGAGTCCGAGAACCATGCAAGACCTAGGTTCTGTCTAGCACTTACTATTTTGAAGTAACTAGTTTCCCCATAGGTTTGAGTCCGAGGACCATGCAAGACCTAGGTTCTGTCTAGCACTTATAGGATTATCAGGGTGAGAAGCATGTAATCACGACAAACTTGAAATATGAATTGACAAAGATGCTTTTATTAATAATAATATCTTCGTAGGTTATTTACATTTCATGGACGAGGTACAGGTTTTTCATCTAAATCTTCTAATTAGTATGCGCCTATTCCCGTCACTGAGGTGATTCGGTATGGTCCTTCCCAGTTGGGTCCTAGCTTCCCATGGGATAAGTTCTTGGCAGCGCCCATAACTTTCCTTAACACTAAGTCCCTTGGTGTTAGTGGCCTTAACTTCACATTGGTATCATATCCCTGTTTGAGCTTTTGGTGGTAGTAGGCCAACTGGACCATTGCCTTCTCCCTTCGTTCATCAATCAGATTTAGGCTTTCCCCCAGCAGCTCATTATTACCGTCCGGGGAGAAGGAGCTCGTTCTTAATGTTGGGAAGTTTGATTCTAGGAGGATAATAGCCTCGGCCCCATAGCTTATGGCAAAAGGTGTTTCCCCTGTTGACTGCCGTGGTGTAGTACAGTAGGTTCATAGGACGTGCAGAAACTCTTCTACCCATCTTCCCTTGGTGTCATCTAGCCTTTTCTTCAGCCCATTAACTATGACCTTATTGACAGCCTCGGCCTACCCATTTCCTTAAGGATAAGCCGAAGTTGAGTATCGGTTCGTGATCCCCAGCTCGTAACAGTATCTTCTGAAGGCTTTGCTATTAAATTGAAGCCCGTTATCTGAAATGAGGGTATAGGGGACCCCGAATCGCGTGACAATATTCCTCCAGATGAACTTCTTAGCATCCACGTCTCTAATGTTGGCCAAGGGCTCAGCTTCGACCCACTTGGTGAAATAATCTGTGTCGACAAGCAGATATCTCTTGTTCCCTGGTGCTTTGGGGAAAGGTCCTATAATATCCAGGCCCTACTGGGCAAATGGCCATGGGCTGGATAAGGGATTTAGGATGCTTCCTGGCTGATGAATGTTTGGGGCAAACCTTTGGCATTGTTCACACTTCTTTACATACTCTAGGGCTTCCTTTTCCATCTTCAGCCACCAATATCCCTGGGAGATGGCTCAATGCGACAGGGATCTTCCTCCTGTGTGACTCCCACAGATCCCTTTGTGTAACTCTTCGAGCAGTAGTTCCGACGCCTCGGGGTGAATGCACAGTAAGTAAGGTCTTGTGTAGGAGCGCCTATATAGCTTATGGTCCTCGGACAACCAGAACCGAGGAGCTTTCCTCCGTATTTTATCAGCCTCTGATTTCTTCTCAGGTAGGATGTCATCCTTGAGGAAACTCACTATAGGGTCCATCTAGCTGGGGCTCGCCCTAGCTTGGTGGACATGGGTCATGCCCTTTGCCCCCTCACTCGCCTTCTCAAGATGCTCAATGAGGATAACTCGAGGCAAATCTCCTGCCGACGATGTAGCAAGTGTGGCCAATGAGTCTGCATGGGTGTTTCCACTTCTGGAGACATGTGTCAAGCTGAAAAGGTTGAAGTCTGACTACAGGTGCTTAACTTGGCTTAAGTACTCCTGCATCCTCACGTCTCTGGCTTTCAGTTCTCCGTTTACCTAGCCCATCACCAACCTTGAATCCGAGAACATATCCACGGCCTTTCCGCCCATTTTTTGCACCATGACCATACCTTGTAATAAGGCTTCATACTCGGCTTTATTATTTGTGGCAGGGAACCCAAGTCTCAAGGACTTTTCCACGACAGACTTCTCTGGGGACACTAGAACTAGCCCCACTCCAGACCCCCTTTGGTTCGCGGCGCGATCAACTCCCAGCGTGGGGGCCCTGGAACAGAGATTGCCCCGACCAGCTTTTCCTCCATGTCCCCATTCTCGGTTACTGCTTCCAGTGGTTCAGCGAATTCGGCCACCAAGTCAGCCAGGACTTGGCCCTTTATAGAGGTCCGAGACATGTATTTAATATTAAAGGCCCTTAGAATCGTGTTCCACTTGGCGATTCCTCCAGTGTAATCAACATACTGAAGTACAGATCTCAAGGGCAGTTCAGTTAGGATGACTACAGTGTGGGCCTAGAAATAATGAGGAAGCTTTCGCGTGGCATGGACTACAGCCAGTAGGGCTTTTTCCAAGGGTAAGTACTTGATCTCTGCTTCATGCAGTGATTTGCTCACGTAGTAGACTGGCTTTTGGATGCCACTGTCATCCCGTATCAGTACCAAGCTCACTGCGTGAGGGGCTACGGCGATGTAGGCATACAGGATTTCGTCGGCGTTGGGGTTAGACATGATTGGTGGCTGAGATAGGTATTCTTTAAGTTGCTGGAATGCTATGCCACAATCCTCGGACCACTCAAATCCTTTCTATTTATTAATCAGGAGGTAGAAAGGCCTGCACCTATCAGCCAACTTGGAAATGAACCGGTTCAGGGCCGCGATCATTGCAGTGAGTTTTTGGATTTCTTTAGGATTTCGCGGAGGCTTCAAGTTGTTGATAGCTCTAATTTGATCAGGGTCGACCTCAATCCCCCTGTGGGTGATGATATAGCCTAAGAACTTGCCTGACCCTACACCAAACGAGCATTTGGAGGCATTCAGGCGTAGCTTGTGCTTCCTTAGGACGTCAAAGATGCAGCCGAGGTCTCTTAGGTGTTCAGACACCACTTTACTCTTCACCACCATATCATCAACATAAATTTCAATGTTTTTACCCAGTAGCGGCTCGAACATTCTCGTCATCATCCTCTGATAGGTGGACCCAACGTTCTTCAAGCCAAAGGGCATCACCTTATAATGGTAATTCCCAACGGGTGTCACGAAAGCGATCTTCTCTTGATCATCCAGGGCTAGTGGGATTTGATGATAGCCCTGGAAGGCGTCCAAGAAACTCATCCGAGGATGTCCCGCTGTGGCATCCATCAGCTGGTCTATCCGAGACATGGGAAACGGGTCCTTTGGGCATGCCTTGTTTAAGTCCATGAAGTCTACACAAACTCTCCATTTTTTACTTTTCTTCTTGACTACCACAGTGTTGGCCAACTACTTAGGGTAAAAGACCTCCTTGATGGCCCCCGCACGCTTAAACTTCTTCACCTCTTCTCTAATCGCATTGGCGTGCTCCTTTGACGGGTGCTGAGGTGGTTGTTGCTTGGGAACGATGGATGGGTTGACATTAAGATGGTGACAGATAAAGTCTGGGTCAATCCCTGGAGCATCGTAGGCTTTCCATGCAAATACGTCAAGGTTTGCTTTGAGGAACTCGATCAAGTCCTCCCTTTCTTGCGAAGGCAGCCAAGCCCCTACCTGAAAGAACTTCTCCGGATCGTCTCCAATGATTACTTTGTCCAGATCTTCATATTTTGCTTTTTCGACGGCTGCATTTGGAGGCGCGTCCGGGTCCTTTGATTGCTATAAGCCACCTTCAGCGGTGGCCGAGGACCCTGCATCGAGCCGATGTAATGTGGCAGCCACCATGCATTGCCTTGATGTGGATTGGCAACTACGGATTTCGAGGACATGGTCCCCTGATGGGAATTTCACCTTCTGGTGCAAGGAGGAGGCGACAGCCCCCAAGGTGTGGAGCCATGGTCTGCCGACAATGGCTGTGTACGGGGAGTAGGTGTCCATCACTATGAAGTCTACCTCCACCACCTCTAGGTCGGTCCGAACAGGCAGCCTAATCATGCCCTTTGGGATCACCAGCTTCTTATCGAAGCTCATCAAGGGGGAGTTGTAAGGTGTCAGATCTTCTGGTCCTAACCCTAGCCCCTTGTAGAGGTCGGGGTACATAATCTCGGCTCTGCTGCCACCATCTACCATCACCCTTCTTACATCATAGTCCCCAATTTTGAGGGTGATGACCAGTGCGTCATCGTGGGGTTAGGTGGTCCCCATCTTATCTTCCTCTGAAAAGCACAAGGTTGGGTAAAAATTCCTCCTAGCCTTCTTCGGCCCCGATTGGGACTCCTCGGCACACGTCTGGGCCACAGATAACACTCGCGAGGGGCGCGTGCCTGTTCTTCCTGGCGCGTGCCTGTTCTTCCTGGCGCAGCCAAGATCACATTGATCGTCCCCGTTGGTGCCCTTAAGGCAGCGTCTCTCTGGGCTTCTGATAAGTCTGGCCTTGGCGGCTACTGGAATAGTGCAAGAGGTGCTTCAGTTTTCCTTCCCAGACCAGACGATCCAGGTAGTCCCAAAGGTTCTTGTAATCCTCCGTTGTGTGTTCGTGGTTCTGATGGTATTGGCAGTACAGGTTCTGATTGCGCTTTGCGGGGTCTCCGGCCATCTTATTCGGCTTCCTAAAGTACGGTTCACTCCTTATCTTTTCCAACACCCTATGCACTGGCTCTTGGAATACGGCATTGACAGCCTGAGCGTTGGTCGGCTCGGATTGCCCTGCAAAATCTCTCCTCGGGCGATTGCCGTGGTATCGGTCCGACCTGAAATCTCTCCTCTTTTGAGGGATATCCTTCTCTTTTCCCTTACTTTGTAGTTGATCCTCTTCCACTCGCTTATACTTGTCGATCCGATTTATCAGCTGGCGCACACTGGTGGCGGGTTTGCCAGTCAGAGACTTCCTCAGGCCATGCCCCGTCGGGAGACTGTTTTTGAAGGTGCTGACGACGACATCCTCATATTTGTCGTCCAGCTCATTGTATATCTCCCAAAATCGGTCCAAGTAGGCCTTTAAAGTTTCCCCATCATGCATGGTTAGAGCCAACAGCGCACTCAAGGGTCGAGGAGTTCTGTTGTTGGTGACGAAGCGGGAACCAAAGCTTGGGTCAGCTGCCTGTATGAGTCTATAGAATTTGTCTTAAGACCATTGAACCACCTCATTGCTACCGGTCCCAGACTAGAGAGGAAGACTTTACACATCAGTGCTTCGTTCCAGGCATGAACAGCCATCCTCTGGTTATATTGGCTCACATGCTCCACAGGGTTCGTCTTGCCATTATAAATGGTGAAGGTTAGCTGCTGAAATCGCCGAGGAAGCGTAACCTCTTTGATGTGACGGGTGAAAGGTGACTTGGAAAGCTGATCCAGTGCTTGGCTCATGGCATCGCTCCCCACGCCTTTAGGTGACAAGCTCTTACACTTACGCCTCCAGTAACGCTTTTCCTTGTGAGAGAAGGTCTCGCTTGAGGGGTCCTTGACCTCCGCCTATAGTCATCATTGCCATCCTCGCCAGAGGGTGTGTCGAGACTGGAACGAGATTGCCTTCGTTGTGCATGG
Source organism: Quercus gilva (assembly GCA_023621385.1). Lineage (NCBI taxonomy): Eukaryota > Viridiplantae > Streptophyta > Magnoliopsida > Fagales > Fagaceae > Quercus > Quercus gilva. The sequence goes on from CM042474.1 coordinate 15,320,209, forward strand.
CGCAACTTTCTCTTTAAATCGTTTATCTCCTGCTGCATGGCCACCTTATCATCCAGTCTCTTGGACGCATGGCTTCTAACCTCTTCCGATTGCACAGTCTGGTCGTCGTTTTGTCTCCATAGCGCGTGGCTGCCCCCGCGGACATGGCTTTTGCTGGTCTGTGTGGTGTGTGCACTTCCCTCTCGAAACCTTCTGTTTTCTTCATTTTGATCGCGCTCGGGGTTGGGGAAGGTACCTCTTGGCTGTGACCTCGCTGGTTTGGACTGGTGGGATCCTGCTTGGTGAGGGCCTGTTCCTGCCAGGCTTGACCGTTGCCCTGACTAATGCATAAGTTCTCCCCACAGACGACGCCAATTGTAGGGACCTGGTTCGAGCACTATTCCTTGTGAATGAGTGGACTCAAGCCCAGTTGGCCCAGTACAATGAATTTGTAGAGAGCGGGCTAAAGAACTAGGCCCTAGTGAGGGTTATACAATTAAGCATGGTAATATAAGGATCGATTGATAAGAGTACAGACTAAAAGTATGGAATTAGGTTCCTCGGCCACTTTATTCTATCATCTCTTTCTTCTATCTCCTCAGATATTGGGTTACAAAGATTATACAAACACTATGACTCCTCTCTTCTCTCCCCATGCTGTCCCCCTTTCTGGAGGACTTGTTACATTTTATACCCCCTTCTGGTTAATCTCAGCCCTCCATTTGTTGCTTATGTAAGTCATCATGCCAGTGCCTGTCCCATCAGCCACCTTCCATCCTTTCTGTAGGTGGTAGCAGCTGAGGCGACACTGTTCAGGGGTCACTTCTCCATTTAATGCGGCTAGAACGTTAGTTGTGGGCATTTAATGTGGAGGTGACAGTTCCTCCTGGGATTGCTCCTCCACTATGCTCCTATGACCAACCCGCTGTACCTACCTCTGTCTTGGATAGCTGTGAAAGTTTACCTCCGAAGACATTTTGTTCTTCCTTACAATGATCAATGCGGGCCGAGGACGTGGTTATCCTCGGCGGTATTACTGGCGAAAGGACTCGTCCTCGGACACATCCTTATCCTCGGCATGGGCCTTGGGCTTAGCGTAAAGTGGGCCGGGGCTGCCAAATTCTCTGGCCCTACAGTTGCATTGGCCAATTATTAGTGATTCTCATTTGGACCCACCGCTAGCACTATTTTATAAACTATTGGACTTTTTTTGTTACCTAAAAAATTATTTATTAAATAAATAATAAAAATTAAATACTAATTCATTAAAATGTTTGCTTAGGTGGAAGGTTAAATAAATAGAAACTGTTTCTCTTTTAAAGAAGAGTGACATATGACACTAATTAGAAGAATTAGACAATTATCTATTAAGGAAGAAGAACATATAGACCTTATTTTATGTTGAGAAAATCGAAATGCTTTGTTTTTTTTGTTTTTTTACAAGATAGAAATTCTACTTTAGTCTAATTTAAGTGTATATCTGTGTAAATCTCCCTTCTGGAGACTTAAAACCTGGGTCTTACTTCCCATACCCTACAAGCATTTATACTCAGAGGCAAAGGGGGGGGGGGGGAGGAGGAGGCCAGGGGGGTAGGTGCCGCCTTGAACTTTCAAGATTTTCACTAATAATAATAGTATATTGAACTAAAATGTCTTATTTGCTCCCCTGACACCAAAGACAAAAAACTTTTCTATTTATTGGGTTGTACATGTACTAACTTGTTGACTCTTTCTCAATTCACAACAGCTTTTTCTCAATAGACTTACACTTCTACTACAACTCTAACATAAAACTAATGGGTCCCACCTAGTAATGATTAAAAAAAAGAAAGAAGAACAACCTACTGCCATACTCAGCAGCCTAATAGAACTCTGAAAAAAAAAAGTGTATATATAATATAAACAAAGGAAATGTGAAGGTGAAAAAGTCAAAAAAGACACCAAGCAGTATTTATAAAACTGAAAAACTGAGATAAAATTGTAAAAAAGATATAGAAAAAAAAATTGTCAGAAAAATTTCAAAAAAGTTGTTGTTAATGGGCACCTTGTGGTGCCCGTTAACACAACCCTATAAACAAAGCATGCTTGACGCCTTCCATATAAAAAAAAAAAAAAAAAATCTTTTGATACCAATCTCTTTTTGGTTTGTACCTTAGAGTTTCTGTTGAGTTTTTAAAGGCATTCAAACTGAGTTTTTAAAAGCATTCAAGCCATTGAGTCGCATTTAAATATTCACAGGTATATTGCATACTCTTAATATTTTTACTTTTATTTATTTATTTTTTTAAAGAATCAAATTATATGTTTAAACTGTCTACCAAAAAAAAAAAAAAAATTGTTTGTATTTATCTGGATCTCTTGATTTGACTATTCTTAACCATATATTTATAATTCAAATTATATGTTTAAACTGTTTGTATTTATATTGATCTCTTAATTTAATTATTCTTAACCATAAATTGATAATTATTTTTCTTTATTTTAATGATATGACATATATATTTGTAGTGAATTGAGATTATGGAAAATCCTGATCATAATAATGAGTTCGGATCAAATCCTAAATGAACTCATATCGAAGTGGATATGCAAATCTTCCCATGGATCCTAATTATTTTTCTTTATTTTAATGATATGAGATTAATTTTTAGATTAATTTTTTACTTTCAATCTTGTCTTTTAATCTTGCTCGGGCCCCCCGACCTAAATTCCTAGTTCTGCCACTATTTATACCTGTGAAGTGACCACCACACTAAGAGTGTGTGGTAGTGAAATATTATTTGGCTAATAGTAAACATACTCATTCACCCTCTCTCTTCATAATAATAATAATAATAATAATAATAATAATAATATATTTATATAAATATAAATATAAATATAAATATAAATATAAATATAAATATAATAATATAAAATAAAATATTTTTATACTTTATACTCATTGACCTTTTATATGTTGAGAAAATTGGAATGTTTGGCTAATAATAATCTCTCTCAGCCGGCAATCATAAAACTCAAGCATGCACTTCCTCTTTATGAGTAAAGTATCCCTTAGAAGGTTTTTAATTTAGAAATCAGAAGTTAAAACCTAATTGTATTTAATTAGCTTTACTTCTGACCAAAGCTAATAAAGCTAAAGTAAGGAAATACAAATAATACATGTAGTGAGGAGAAAATGGGCAAATGTCATTTTCACGCAAATTATGTAGCGTTTTGCTCCATTTACCAAACTAATTAGGAAAATGCTCCTCTTTTGAAACTCGATTTTCTCAAAATCGAGTTAAAAAAAAAAAATTTCTGGAGCCCTATAGTGGCGTTTTAAGGAGTGTATAGTGATGTTTTAAGGACCTATAGTGGCATTTTGGAACTCGAGCTCCATGAATTCGAGTTATATGCAATTTTTATTCTTTTTACCTATAATTTGAGTTCATGGAGCACGAGTTCCAAAACATCACTATAAGTCCTTAAAACGTCATTATAGGCTCCTTAAAAATACTACTGTAGGGCTTACTTCAATTTTGAGAAAATCGAGTTTCAAAAGATGAACATTTCCTTAATTAGTTTGGAAAATGGGGCAAAACGTTACATAATTTAAGCGAAAAGGGCATTTGCCCATTTTGGCCCATGTAGAGATCCAAGTCTCCTACAAGGTTGCTTCTGTATCTGATAAAATTATATGGATAAAATAAGAAGCCCCTCAGATTATTTTGCAAACTCTTCAATCTGATATGATGTATATAGTTAATGCCTCTGATTTCTTATTAATGAAATAATTCAAACTTTTCCTTTTAAAAAGGGAAAAAAAAAAAAAAAAAAAGAAAGTCCAAGTCCAACAGCCAAATTGATTTCTCACATGTATAGAAAATTTCTACATACAGAGAAAAAGCAAGGTGACGCATATAGAAATCTAGGCTGTATCAGGAAGGTCTGTGTAGTGTCTACTATAGAGAATAAGAGATACCAAGCGTGTATGACCTCATCATTGTTTTTAAATTATCGGTATAACAGCACTTGTTCAACATCTGACGAAGGCAGCAATTTTTTTTATTTTTATTACAATGGTGTCTATCGCACACAAGCTAATTCATATGCACATAACCTTCAAAATAACATTCATGCCATGCCTATAATATGAACTTATAGAGCCAACCCACCTTCTCGAGTCTGGACCTTAATTACAACACCAAAATCCACACAACTTCATACATACTTCTCCAATGGTTGTACTTGGCGCCTACAAGGGGTTTTTTAAATCCACAAGGATAATTTTTAAAATTTACCAGGAAAATATAAGAGAAATACACTTAATTTTTATGAAACTAAAATCTAAATTACCTTGTAGGTTACAATACACTTAAATAGATAAAAGTACTCTAGGGCTACCAACCGCATTTCTAAGGCTACTAAGAAGCACCTAAAACTCTTAATTCGCGTTAGGCACAAAATTAGTTAGAAAATAAGAAAAATTACCAAAAACTTGCAAAGTCAAATTCTATGGGCTTTAAGAGACGTCACAGAATAGATGAGATATTAAATCAAAATTTTAATTTAAAAATTATAATGAGAATAAAACTTACTATAAATAGCAAAAATGATTTATTATGGGCCTAAACAAATGAATTTTCCTGAAAAGCGGCGTTCATCATGGCCAAATGCCGCATGTTTTGATCCTTGCAACAATTACCATCATGTCATCCATTTTCACGCTTTTCTAAAGTTAGCTCTAATGATTTCTTTTAGTGCTTTTCTACAGTAGCAGAGCCATGTTGGGATTAAGGGAGGCCATGATTTTTTAGAAAATTTGAGTACATATACTTAATTATGAGTTATCCAAATCATTTAAAAAAAATTAAGGAATAGATATGCATTTACAACCCCCATACCCTGGTTAATTTACTTTTAAGCTCCATTTAAATAGGTTACAATCTTATTAAAAAAATTTATTAGTGATATCATTATCAATAAAATTACAATAATTAAACATTTACAAACTTACAATAAGCATAGATTTTTATTTTATATAGAAACAAACACACACACACAAGGAATGAGAAAAGAAGTTCTAATACAAAGTTACAATAAGCATAATTATTTTAACAATTATCTCATCATATAGAGGTTAAAAAAAATGAGTTTTCATCCTTTGCAACGTACCTAATTTGTATCACCACGCAGTTGCAGACCCCCACCAGCTTCCGCTGGCAGATATGCATCTGGGTTTGCACTAGATAAATAAGCAATCTTTACACTTTTCTCATCCTCTCTTATTTTAAATCTCTAGCGTCCTAAATTGATCTGCCTTTTTTTATTTTTATTTTTTTATTTTTTTTATTTTTACTTTACGGTTCTTACATCGTTTATGAAGTAGATAGCGTGACTTTTTTATTTTACCAAGCAACATTTATCAATTACCTCCTACCTCCACCACGTGTGTGGCTGAAACTTGAAGTTATCCAAAGAAATTTAGAGCCCCCAGGTGGTCAGGTAAGGTATAGAATTAGAATCTATGGAGCATAAACTCTTATGAATTTTCTATTTCATCGTAACAAACTATTATTATACCTAATAAAAATATACTACAATATATTATATACTTATAAATATAATAATATAGCCAACGGGGGCTTGGCTCAGCTGGGTATGGTTCGTTCGCTCTGCCTAACACGCTCAGGTTCGATTCCCGCTACCAGCAAGAGTCCGTTGGTGGGCATCCTTGGTGGGGTAACTCCCCACACAGGTGGTACAGGAGGGCCCCCAAGATCGGGCTACCCCTCCCGAGGCCACCTGGCGCCTTGTCCGGGGGGGCTGGAGTAACCAATCTAACCCCCATTTTTGTTTCTCAAAAAAAAAAAAAAAATAATAATAATAATATAACATGCAATTGGTTGTATTTAATTAGAATTTTTTATATATTGAAATTTGGACGATTTTTTGTCCACTATTTAGGTTTTTTTTTTTTATTATATAAATTTATTAGTTTTTTTTTTGTCATTATACTTAATGGGCGATAATTTAATTTGATAATCTAGGTCATTGGGCAAGTTAAAAACTATTGATTCAATATGCAAAATAAAATATAGTAATTTAGAAAATAATACACACTTTTGGTTTTGGGTCCTAATCTTGAAACTTCAACTTCCATACTTCCAAATCTTCAAGGATTGAACTTGAAGAGCATGGAGCATTCTTCTGGACAATCAATAGTGGAACTCGAAGAAATGATTCAACTCGAAAAACATCATTTTGGATCTTTAATGGTGGAACTTAGAGAGATTTTTTTTTACGATTTAATTATCACATTTTTTATTTGAGTCCCCCAAAGATATATTCCTTACTTTGTAACTCTGCCACTCCTAAATTTCTTATGTGTTGACTTTTAACGATCTCTCTATTTCAAAATAGTTAGTACTATCCATACTATGTTATATATGTGGTAAGAAGACTAAGGGTGTGTTTGATTGGGTTGAATACAGGGTGGTTAAAAAATGGAGGAAAGAAAATAAACCCAACAAAGTAACAATGATTGCATGTCTGGAATTTATTTCTTCAAGATGTAACCAAAATAGGAGCATATACCATTATGGAAAAGAATTATCTTGGAAAATGAAGAGAGAGAGCTATATCACCCTACGTTTACGGAAAATTATTAGGTACTCCCAGAGTACCATAAATGCTTAGTCCCCTCTCTCACATGAATGGTGGGTCCCACTATGAATTTAATTAGTGGGACCCACCATTCTTGTGAGAGGAGGGAGTGTGCATTTATGGTACTTTGGGAGTACACAATAATTTTTCTACATTTGCTTCGTATGTACTAGAAATCCATGCTGCCAAGCCTAATAGCGGTTGCTTTTCCTTGGAAATTTTCTCTTCAAGATGGCGAAAATGGCCAAATATAATTGTTGGCCGAAATTATTAGTGTTTTACAATTATTTAAGAAATATTTAGCAATCTACCACCTTTTTGAGAAATATTTTTTAATTAAAATAATCCACGTCAGCGGCATTTTTTATGGAACTTGAGGTTTTGTAACTCAAGTTTCATGTCAAACTCGAGTTTTACAAACTCAAGTTTCAAAAAAGTGATAAATTGCTAAATATTTCTCAAATAGTGATAAAACACTAATAATTTCAACCAACAATAATATTTGACCATTTTAGCCACTCAAAGATGGGATCAATATAGAAACATGTACAACTAAGGGAGGAAAGGACTAATAATTTTCCTTGAAAAAGTAAACCCAATATGAGTTCCAAAATTAAAAGAATCCACATAAGAGGCTTGTGATGCACACACTCATTGTCAAGGTGAAGCATTCAATATAGAATTTTCATCTTCAATATGCCTTCATATTTTGAAGGAGCTAGTGGCATGTCCTTTATGTTGCGTATACTACCGTATTTACAGAGAAAATGGGCAAATGCCATTTCGTGCAAATTATGAGCGTTTTGTCTCATTTCCCAAACTAATTAGGGAAATGCCCCTCTTTGAAACTCGATTTGAGATAAATCGAGTTAGGCCCTATAGTGACCTTTTTAAGGAGCCTATAGTAACGTTTTAAGGACCTATAGTGGCGTTTTGTAACTCGACCTTTATTGGTAAAAAAAAAAAAAAATTTCCTATAACTCGAGTTCATGGAGGTTGAGTTACAAACACCACTATAAGTCCTTAAAACGTTATTATAGGCTCCTTAAAACGCCACTATAGGGCTCCAAAATTTTTTTTTAAACTCGATTTATCTCAAATCGAGTTACAAAAGAGGGTCATTTCCCTAATTAGTTTGGGAAACGGGGCAAAACGCTACAATTTTTGCTCAAAAAGGGCATTTGCCAATTTTTTCCCCGTATTTACTTAGGCACATCTTAATCATGGGTGGCTCTATGCATTTTGGGCCTAAGACGAAGGTTAAAAAAAATGCAAAATTTTCCAATAATATTAACAACAACAACAACAAAAAGGTTTTAAGGCTTTTATTTCTTTTTGGGGATTTTTATGTTTTGTTGGCTTGTTTTGTTTCTGTTGAGAGAGAAAGGGAGAGGGAGAGAGATTTAACCTTCTAGGTCACAAAAAAATTATTTTTTCTGCTTTTTTATATTTTGGGTATTAATTTATTGGCCTCCTTTCCCCATTTTTTCCCTAATCGCGTTTTTTAATTTCCCCTTATTTTTTGGCCTACTTTACCAAATTTGTTTTCCTATTAGTAGTTTGTTTTCCTTATTTTTGGCTATAATTTGGATTTAATTTATTCATTTTACATAAGTAAATTAAACTTTTTTTGTTGGAGGGTAATAAAAAACTAATCTAATTAAATAAAATTTGGGAGCCTTCCACAATTTGGGGGCCTTAGGTGGTTGCCTAACTCACCTGGACAAATGCTATATTCATAATAATTTCACAACAAATCATATGTAACAGGTTGTTATAGATTGTTTTTAAAGGGTAAAAAACTAACTCACCTGGGGCAAGAGCCGGCACTTATCTTAATTATTATTTTATGAGTTAATTATGAGTTAATTATTCACAATGTGCTGAGTTATAATTCAATTGTTAATGATGAGTTCTATTATTCAATTTTGTTCAGGTGGTTGCCTTGTGATCAAGGGGAACAACCGAACAGGTGGTCAGTTACAAAATGGGTGTGTGTAAATGAGTACAAGATTTGAGCTACTGTGTGTTGAAGGAAATTTTGTATTCCCAGAATAGATAATTAAGAAATCATTAGTATCTCATTCTTAATTAGCAATTTAGTGGTTATTAGAAATAGAAATACATATCAGTTGATACCCAAGATGTGTTTATTTACAAACATTAAGATATTGATTGTTGCATACATGTAGAGACATTGACAAAGTGATAAAGTGAAGTCTTCTTCTTCTTTTTTTCCTTATTACATATTGGAGTATTCGAACCTAGGTTCTCCTTTGTAGGAGAATTGAACAATACCATTTAATCAAAAGGCTTTTGGTGATAAGTAGAAACTACTTGTCTTCATAGATTAGCAATAGAGTGACCAACCTTCAGAGGACTGGGATCCAAAGAAGCAAATGTGAGGAGCTCTGGATTGCATTCTAATCTAGCCATGTCTTGCTCATCTATGGTTACCCAAGCTTCTATCCCGTCACCCAATCGTGTGTCATTCAAAATTATTAGATTCGAGAATACTGAATCACTTGTACCAATGCTGCTGACCCATATAGGCTTTCCCCACCCAAAATCAACTTCATAGAATCCAAAATTACACCAACTGTTAAACCCAAAGCAGTCTACTTCCTCATTGGACCCTAGCCCTCCTATTTCTTTAAGGGACTCATACATCACAGACTTCCTCTTTTCACCTCTCAGTTTTTTAACAAAGTCACCATTAATTTTTGATATTCCACCCCTTATCTTACAAACCAAGCCTTGCAATCCTGACTCATCATTGCCCCTGCACCGAGCACCCGCTATCCAAAGGAGATTTCCAGTAGAATACTCCGGCAAAGGCGGTTCTAATTTTCTTCGCAGATTCACTACATGGGTCAATATGGAAGGCTTTTGGAAACCATAGTTTTCTCTAGAGGCACCCATGGCATGCTTCCATATGAAAGCTGAAACCACCTCCACATGCCTAGGGTGTTGCACACATGAACTGGTTGCTTGCACCTTAAGTGTGGCTATTGCCGAGGCATGAAACACAAATCTTCTTGTCACACTCTTTCCCTTTTTCGAAGATGAACCGAGCATAGCCATTGATAAATCTCTAAGCCATAAATCATTTGTGGGGAAGAGATTCGTTGCATCAGAATTGGGGTATACAGACACTGCTTCATAAGATCCTCTAGCCATTTTAGCCCATGCCTTAAGAAAGGTGCTGAATGCTATACCATCAAGGATCTTGTGCGCAATGCACAGTCCAATGGCTATGCCACCACACTTGAAGACACTTGCTTGAATATTAGTCACGTAAGTTCCAACATATGATTCTTTCAAAGTGAGTTCACAAGGAAGGAACTTATGTAGTAACAAAAGGTCAGGCTGGCTAAGAAATTCAGATAGACAAACATTAACTTGGGTTTCCACAAAATAAGCCCCTTCATCGTTGCAATCGATGCAGAGATCATCTTTGATCTTTCCAGCTAGTGGATAGTATAGAGTTAAGATCTCTGACAAAGATTTCTTTAGCAATTCTAACCTCTTAGGAATGTTGCTAAGGTTTGAGCGGTCATTTATGGGATAAAAGAGGATGACTGGACCATAAGGAGCAGGAATAAGCTGATCTAATAGGGAAAACTTGAATGTTCTGATGTGAGAAGGTGTTGGGGAAGTTGGTTTGACTTGCTCCCTGGAAACAAATCCTACCTCCATTTTTATTGTTTTGGCCTGCAAGAGCTTTTACACTATTTATATGTGAGGTGGCCAAGGATATATATTGGTACAAATTATGAGCACCAAAAACAAAAGGGGAAGACGAGTCCTTTTCCTACTCTTCACTCTTCTGATTTTTTTAGCGTGCAAAATTTTGAAGTTTTGGTGGTCACAATTTAGAAAAATTTGTGATCCATATCTGTATATGACGTATGGTCATCTGACCAAAAATACGAGTTCTATGGCAGTGATCCTGAAGATTTGGAAGTCAACAATGACTAACCCTCTGTTTATTTCAGCAATAATATTTTTTAGAAAATGAGTCATTTTTCAAGGAGTATTTTCTATAAAATTATCTCATTTTCTAATATTTGGTACCAACTTTAAATAAGTTGAAAAAAAACCTCATAACTTCCCTTATTTAGCTTGATAGAGTTGTTTTCCAAAAAAATTTAATAGAAAACAATCTCTAAAAATAAGTTATATTTTTTATATTAACCAAAGATAGTTTTCCTTCATCTTTTTTTTGTGCTACCAAATAATGGAAAACACAAAAAACTATCTTTACACAAGGTTTTTCATCAAAACAAACGGAGGGCAATTATAGCCGTCCGCAACAATAATTAGAGATAAGTGTCTGGATCTTGAATATCCTAAATATATTAGGTTACTTGATTAAAGTTAATTTACTAATTAGTTTAGCGGAAGAGCATTGATGTTGGTATTCCAGCACTATAAGTTGGACAAGAATAAAAGCCTCACTTTGATTAATTCCTTGATGAGTTCAACACTAAAAAATGGGAGTCAGCGAATGGCTACAGCTGTTATGCATCTGTAAGTGACATAACATTTCTGCCCGGTAAATTCTTGACTCTCGTGCATTTTTTGGAGACCCAAGTATTTTCTTTCGTAATGGTACAGCTCAAACGTTGAAGAAGGATGTGAGACAGTGTTTCCTTGGGCCAAGGGATATATTAGCTATGAGCCTTGGTGGAATTAGCTATCTGATTGCTGAAAAAAAAAAGGAAAAAAAAAGAAAAAAGACAAAGTTTAACTACAAAATTAGTTGTAACTTTAGACTACAATCTTATTCAATATTTTTTTATTAGATGTGAATTTTGATAAATTCACTATTGAATTATATCTTTTTCTTATATCTTCCATGCATGCAAAATTTCTAAAAAATTAAAGATTATTAGTTATGTCATCAATAAATTGTTTAAATTGTAAGTTTTTGTAGTTTAAAATTATGCATAAAATATAAGTTTATACATCATTTCATAAATAATATCTGATTGACATAAAATTTGATATGTGTATTAAGAACATAAAAAATATACAATTCAATGGTTAGATTTTCAAAATATGTAGTAATATTTATTTTATTAAGTAAGGTTGTAGCCTTATGCTACAACCAATTTTATAGCTAAATTTTGTAAAAAAAAAAAGACTTTATTTAGTAAAAAGTTGGCTACAACACCGGTTTGCAAAAATATTTTAAAATAGTTTGTATGTAACATTACTTTTTCTTTTTTTTCCTAAGACATTTGTTTTCCTTATTTTTTGGCTATAATTTGGGGTTTAATTTATTCATTTTACATATATAACCAACCTTTTTTTTTTTTGGAAATAAAAATAATAATCTAATTGGATAAAATTTGGGGGCCTTAAGTAGTTGCCTAACTTGCCTAAGACAATAGCCGACACTTATTCTTTAAGTATCATTTTATGAGTTAATTATTCACAATATGCTGAATTGTCATTCAGTTTTAATGATGAGTTCTAATCTTCAATTTTGTTCAGGTGGTTGCCCTAACCACCTATGATCAAGGGGAACAAGTGGTCAGCTAATGGGTGCATGTAAATGAGTACAAGCTTTAAGCTAGTGTTAAAGGTAATTTTATATACCCAGAATAGATAATTAAGAAATCATTAGTATTTCATTTTATTTAGCAGTTTAGTGGTTATGAGAAATAGAAATACATAATAGTTGATACCCATGATGTGTTTATTTACAAACATCAAGATATTGATTGTTGCATACGTGCGGAGATATTGACATAAAGTGAAGCTGATAAGTCGCTTTTTGATAGATGAGCTTATAAGTTATTGACAAGCATCTATCAGGACATTATGATGTTATAAATGGTTAAGTCTTTTGATAAATTATTAATTGTCCTAAAAGTTTAAGTGAGGCTCAATACAAGGGGATTTTTTTAAATGGGAGATAAGGTGGAGATTGGGCTTGCACCCAAGATCTCTTGCTCTTTAATACCCCGGTAAATTATTGATTGTTTCAAAAGTTTAAATTGTTAAGAAATTGTGAATTTTATTATGTAATCTAACATCCTTGATGATTGTGGGTGTTTTACAAATGTAAATTCCTTAAACCATTATTTTAAATGAATATCTTGAAAATGGCATGCATAGTTTTTACCTTTGTGGTTGGACTTGAAACTGGGACCAGAAGGATTTTTCAATATTTGACAGGAAAAGTTATGTTATTAAATAACTAACAAACTCTAAATTTTAACTCCTACTGTTATCAGTGAAGCTACAACTGAAACAACAGGAACAAGTATTGATATGGTCTACATGCTCTTCTAAATATTTATAAAGCTTGATGATTTTATTAGAACATTCTGAGGACCAAAAAGTCTTGCAGTCCAAGCCCACTTAGAACAGTGGATTTGTACAATTCGACTATAACCTAAATCAATAAATTTGTAAGAGAAGAAATCAAACAACAACATAAGGCCTTGCCCAAGGATGAAAATAAGGAAGAAAGGCTTAATATAAAAGAATATGTGGTGTAAATGTCTCAATCCAAGCCTGACTGAGGAGGCCAATGTTATATAGAAAAACACCATGTTCACTCTTTTCTCTCAATGTTCTTTTTGTTCCTTTTCTATTTTTTGATCCTTTTTTTTTTTTTTTCCCTCTAAAAACCATCTTTTTCTTATATACTCCCTCCGCTTCACATCCTGACCCCCCATCTTTACCTACCAAATTTCTCTTAACGACATCTGTCCTTTTAAACATTTGAGGAAGGTGGTAGATGGAGTTGCTTAGCTATGAATTACACTATTTAAGTCACTTCCTCATCAATACAGCTGATAAAGCTGTTACACACCATTTAATGCAAAGGCAACAGACTACTTTTCTTTGGAAACTTCCCCTACTCCTCATGATTCTCTTTCCTCAGCCAATCCTTCCCACCTGAAGCTCCTAAAAACATTTTGCCTCTTCATCTCCCCTCCTCGGGTGAACTCCTTCTTCAAGCATATGATGCCCTAAAACCAACACTACAACCCAACAATCCCTTCTTCGGTCCTCGGGGCCCCACAATCATCATGCTAGCTTTCATGGAGGTTGATTATGTGGGCTCTAGTAGTTGTTGGTTTATATTTGTATTTCATTTACTACTAGCCTGGATATGCAGTCAACAATCTAACAATATTTGAACTAGTTTTACTTAACCAAAAATTATATATATAAAAAAAAAAAAAAAGAACTAGTTTTGTGCACGAGATGGCAAAGATAAATATTTGTCTGAATATTTGAACTTATGCTAAGAGTCTTATAGCTTAACTGGTTGGTATTTTTTAGTGTTTATAATGGATATATTAGGATTCAAATCCCCTAACCTTACTATTGAATTATAAAAAATATATATATATATATATATCTGAACACAAAATTTTGAGCATGCAATTTGTGTTTGTGAAGCTTGTTCTTCTTTTGTGGTTTTAGTTCCTCTACAAGCCCACTAGTCATACACTGAAAGGCCTTATCAGCAGATCATCTTCGGCCTTTTTTGAAGCAAATGAAAGGATATTTAATCTGGGGCACTGGAAAAATTTTTGAGCCTCGCATTGCATATGATATTATTTTCAAAAATTTAGTGTAGTTTTGATGCTGGAGGCTATTGGATTGATGTCTTGTGTAAATAAAAACAAATTAATAAAGGAAGAAAAACTAAAAAACCTGGTTATGTAGGTAAGGTGTGGCTGCATAATATTAGAAACTGCAATCTTGATAAATGAATCTATTAGTTGAACAAATTAATTCCTTTTTTAATTGATTTCTTATCTTTTACATTTTTGTGATTTGTTCTTGAATTAGAAATTGCTTGATTGGTCTAGATTATAATATTTTTTCTAAATTGAAAACCTGTCAGGTATCCTCAATTAGTGCTTGTTTCTTGGGCAGGTTTTAATGAGTTCTCATCTCATTGTAGTACTTATCTCTCAGTCAGAGACTCAGAGCTCCAGCGCTATTGGGCTTAAAGTCTCGTACGTAACCTTGTATACCAGCTCGATGCCTTCATGTTCATGCTATAATTTTGATGTGGTTCCACTCCCACCTTTTGCTAACTTGTATTTTTGGCTTGCCAAGTGTGAACCCTTTAGATTTTTATGAGCACCAATATAATTAAAAATGGAAAAGTTTATGGATATATATATATATATATATATATTTTTATACAAGATAGAATTCTACTCTACCTTAATTTAAGTGTATATGTATGTGAAGTTTCAGGAATTTTTTCCAGGGTGTTCCTCAATAAGCACAAATTACACAATCTAATAAAAAGAAAATTTTATATATTGACAACAACAACAATAAAAAAACTCGCAAATACATAAAGTTTACAATTGTCTTCTACGAGTTTTCATATTTTGAAATCGTTGCATGATAGTCTCATTATCAATGCTACAAGCTATATATTTTTCAATATACACAACCAAGCAATCATTCATCCACTGATCTCCCATTCGATTGCACAGTTCATTCTGTATATATTTCATTGCTGAAAAACTTCTTTCTACTATTGCAGTAGCAATAGGAATGGTCAAAACTAACTTCACAAGCAAATAAACTAATGGATAAGTCTCATGCTTCCTTGTGTTAACTAATTTTTCAACAAGTTCACTAACTTCTTGAAGCTCTAAAAAGAAGTCATTATTGCGCATATCAAAAATGTAATTTTGAAGTTGATAGTCAAGTGCCAAGATATATGTCCCAAGAAAATCAGATGGATAGAACTTAGCTAGACGTATCAACTTTTCATTATCAAAAGCTGCAAATGAATTACTTGGATTCAAGCAAGCCATATAAAGTAGCAAATCGGTATTCGCCTCTGAAAAACGATTGTTAAGCTCTTGAAGTTGCATATCTATGACTGTGTAAAATAGCTCAACACGATAATGATGTATATTTGTATTTTGTTGGGTGTTGCATCGCGGCCTTCCACTAACTACAAATATTTCATCTATGTTCAAGATAGGAATATCATGTGAGGTACAAAATGAAGACACTTCAGCCAATAAACATATCCATTCATCATCTCTCATCACTTGCAATCGTTGCTTAGACACTTTAACAAGATCCATAGCATTTACTATATCTTGATTTATTTTTTGCAATGCTATTGACAACTCATTTGTAATCCCTCAAATGTTTTTCATCAAGTGTAGAGTAAAGATAAATTCAAAAGATAGAATTGACTTCATCAAGTGTCGAGCTTCAACTTTTTGGTTGGAGAGGCCATCTTCTTCAACAATCTCAAGTACATCAACAACAGCAGAGAACATCAAAATCAAGTTGAGAATAGTCCCATAATATGATCCCCAATGTGTATCACCAGGGCGTTTAAGATTTGTCTCTTGATTCAAAACTTGCCCACTTCTACGTACACCATTCTCTAAATCTTCTTTAATTTTGGTAAATTATGCATCTCGAAGAGTATCTCGTCTCTTACAAGAGCCTCCAACAACAGTTATTAAATTACTAACCACATAAAAAAATTTATCAATGTTAATGTGATTTTTAGTAACAGCAACAAGTGTCAATTGAAGTTGATGAGCAAAACAATGGACATAAAACACTGACTTATTCTCTTTCAAAATTAAAGTTTTGAGACTATTGATATCACCTTGCATATTACTAGTCCTGTCATAACCTTGCCCACGTAGGTTCGATAAACTCAAATTATGTTCACAAAGTAAACATTTAATAGCATGTTTGAGTGACAAAGCGATGGTACTTGTTACATGTACAATACCAAGGAACCGCTCTATAATAATTCCTTCTTTGTTCACATAACGAAGAACGAGGGCCATTTGTTCTTTCATTGAGATATCACGTGACTCATCAACTAATATTGAAAAGAATCCATTGTTAAGATCCTTGATGATTACTTTGGATGTTTCAAGTGCAATTGCATTCACAATGTCTTTTTGAATATCAAAGTGGGTAAGCTTGCAAATTTTCCAAGCTTTTTGCAACACTTCATTGATAGTATCATTGTGATCCCCCAAAAATTGTAAAAGCTCAAGGAAATTTTCTTTATCACTTGAACCTTGAGATTCATCGTGACCACGAAAAGCTAATCCCCCGCATAAAAGGAATCTTATGCAATCAACTATTGCATTTAATTGAATTCGATATTCAGTTTTATCTTGTTTTGATTGTTTAACCAAAACACTTTGAATGTGTTGCTTTTCCTTCAGTAGAGTTTCACTCTTCTTGACAGCTTGGTTATAAGCACTATTAACTCCTCCAACATGGGAATCTAACTTCACAAGCTAATTCCAAAGTTTGAATCCTTTCGTTACAAAAGTCTCACCTCCTCCTTGCTTACCAACATCTTGCCCAAATAGGTAGCAATAAAAACAAAATGTTGCATCCTTGTCTATACTATATTCCAACCACTTTCTATTTACATACCATTCGAATCTAAATCGATAAGGCTTTCCAGAAAAATATGATACAGGGTAATCATGAACAGGTTGACAAAGGCCTTTTGTTAAATAATATCTTCTTATTTCATTATGATTATTAGGATGATAAGATAATATCTTTTGTCGTAGCCCAAGATCTGAAGGAAGATTTTTTAAGTTAAAGTCAACACAAATTCGCTTAGAAGATGAAGATGAATCTTGCACAGGAGCCGAATCTTGGGTACATAGTTTTTTTATCAAATATTTGTTCATAATTCTAGCAAAAAAATAAGCAATAAACTATAAGTTCATTTGAAATATTAATAAAATTATTAATTATTGTTGTTTAGTTGTTTCATTAATTTGTTTGTCTTTTATAAACTATAATTTGTTGTATTATTGTTTCATTAATTATAAAATTATTAATTATTGTTTAGCTTAACATAATTTAATTTGTTTATCTTTTATAATGTATTGGTTAATTAATTATACTGCTTTAATTATTGTTGTTTAGCCTAACAATAAACTATATTGCTTTAATTTATTTGTCATTAATTATATTGCTTTAATTTGTTATATTGTTTAGCCCTATGTGCACATTACACTAAAAGAGCCACTAATGTGCACATTACACATCCCATGTGTAGCACAATAATTAAAGCACTAAAGTAGTGTATTGTGCAGCCCGACCCCCCATGTATCTATCCCCACCCACTCAACACACAAGCATGCCTCATGCTTGATGTCCTTGCCAATCAGAAAATTTCACAATCACACAATACACTAAAAGACAACTAATATCTCACCAACACCAACACACTACACACACCAACACCAATGGATAACATAAACTGATAAAGCCAAATTCAAAAAGTCAAAAACAGACAAAATATATTAATAAAGCTAAAGTTCGACCAACCAATCAAGACTCAGTTTAAAAGAGAGAGAGAGAGAGAGAGAGAGAGAGAGAGAGTTAGTCTTATTAAAGAATAAATAAAGAGAGAGAGTTTCATAATTTTCATTCATTTCAGTTCAGATAGAGAGAGAGAGAGACTGAGAGAGAAAATGAAATACCTTGAGGGAGGGAGCATCGGAGCAGCCAAGCAGGGAGGCCTGAAGGCTGAGGCAGTGACGAGGCGATGACTGATCTGCCGATCTCCGTCCTCCGAGGACGATGAGGGTTAGTGACGACGCAAAGGGGCAAGCGAGCTGCGATCGATCTCTGACGAGTAAGCTGTGACCAATCTGATTTCCAACGAGCGAGCTGTGACCGATCCGATCTCCGTTTGTTGGCTTGAGGCTCAAGCGACGTTGCTTTGAGGGACTGAGTTTAGGTTTCCTTTAGGCATTTAGGCATTTGGTGGTTTTTTTTTTTTTTTTTTTTTTTTTTTTTTTTTCAGATTTTAGTTTAAATATTTTTTTGGGCTCTTTTTTTTTTTTTTTTTTTGGCTTGAAAGTAGAACATATAATTTTTTTAATTTTAATTTGAGGGTGTTCCTAATACAGAGAAAATATAAAAAATTAATTAATTAATCATTATTATTATTATTATTTTTTCAGGTTAGGGTGTTCCTAGGAACACCCTGAGTTGTACGTGGTGTCGCCATTGTGAAACTCCCTCCTGGAGACTTGAACCCCGGCCCTTGCCCCCCACACTCTACAAGCATTTATACCTGTGAAGTGACCATCGCACCAAAGGTGTGCGATGGTAAGTTTATGGATATTTAAATCATTAATAGGTTTAAAACATTTGTTGAGAAGAAATGTGTCCTTTGTGAAACAGAATATTATTACAATTAATGTGCTAAACAAGATTGCAGGACTGTCTGCATATCCTAGTATTGCTAGATTTGGAATCCAAGGATGAATGCATTCCCTACAATAAAAAAATTAATATTATCAAATGTTATGCATTATGCATGTAGGAAAATTATTAGGTCTATATTCTCGGAGACTCAAAGTACCGTTTACTCATGCATGAAAGGCAGAATCTTGGCCTAGTATAAATTGCAAAGCTTCTTCAATTCACATAATTGGCTCAATTAGCCCAGATCTTCTCCATGTCACGAAATGTACTTGAAACTTGGGATTCTTGCTCCAATTTGAAAATCGTGAAGATTATTGGCAAAAAAAACCCAATTAGTATAACTTTTTGTGATTTTGGGTTTTCCTTGGGATTTAGATTGCCTTGGCCCAAAATCTAATATTTTTATTTTTGCTTAAATTTTATTGATGTGGCACGAGCTACTCAATAAAATTGAGCCATGTGGCCTAAATAGAAGGTAATGGACACTAAAGTGTACTATGTGTACACTATAGCGTATGTAATAAACAATACTAATCTTATTGTGTGTATAATAAATATACTAGAGTATGTGTAATAGAGTTAGAGGTAACAAAATAAGTCCAAACTCATTTGCCCACCCAAATTCACCCACTTTAATTGAACCCAAACCCATCCAATTATTAGTTGGGTTAAATGGGCATCAACCCAATTAAACCCAATGATTATTGGGTTTTAGCTAAAAACCCATTGAACCCATTTAACCAAAAAATAAAAAAAATAAAAAATACTCAAATTCAACCCAACCCTTCCTATAACATTAAAAAGAAAAAAGAAAAAAAAAGCCCTTAGACGTTTCATTTTCCTTCATTTTCTTGGCCTCCAAACACTTCTCTCTCTCTCTCTCTCTCTCTCTCTCTCTCTCACAAAGAACAATGAGGCACAATAAACACAGCATAGAGACCACCGAGTCTTGCTTCTTAGGAACCATATCCACCTCCTCCATTCGAAACCTCATTCCCAGATCTCTCTCTAAACACTCCAAATCCACCTCCAAAGGAGAGGGCAACGGAGGAGAACAAAGTGGTGAAGAAGGATGGGGAGAGGAAGGCAGAGAGAATGGGGTCGGAGGCTATGGAGTCGAGTGCCCACCTCGCCAATCTCGCCTACCCAGCGTCGATCTCGCTACCCACCTCGCTAATCTTGCCTACCTAGCGCCGATCTCTCTTCTCCCTTTCATTTTTTTTTTCTTTCTTCCTTCACTCCTCACCGATCTCGCTTGAGTTTTTTCTTTCTTTCGCCGATCTCGCCTGAGTTTTTCTTTTGTGGCTGTTTGTTGATTTTCTTGGCTTGGGTTGTTGTGGGTTTTATTTTTGTGGTTGTGGGTTGGCTTTGAGATCGGAATTTCTATCTTTGATTAGTTTTTTTTTTGGGTTAATAATTAGAGGTTGGGCTGTGTTTGGTTGCTAAGAAAATGAAGGAAAATCACATTTTTTATTCGTTTAGGGACAAATCCATGAATCCTATTTGGGTTCTTAGCTAAATTCAACTATTGATTTTGCTGAAGAAGCAAAAAAGAATCCTAATCTTTTGATTTTGCTGAAGAAGAAAAAGAAATTTTAGATCCATCTTTTCTTTGTTTTTTCTTTTTCCCGGAAAGTAGAGTGGAGATTAGAGATAATGGAAAAGGGAATCCAAGAAAGTGTTAGGGTTTTCACCTTAATAGCATTTTGGTAATTTTAATAATTGGGTAATTGGGTGAGTTGGGATTTACTCATAATAATTGGATTGTATTGGATTTGAGTTAGAAGCAATTAGTTAAATAAGTTTTAATAGGTAAATGAGTTTTATATATCCAATCCAATTATACTCATCTCAAACCCATCCAAATCCACCTATTTAACACCCCTAAATAGAGTATTTTTTTAAAAGGAAAATGTTTACTACAAATCTAGACACGCCGACTTATACACGGTACAAAACGTGCGTGTAAGATGTATGTAAGTGGGTGTGTAAGAGATATTTATTTAAGAAAAAAAAAAGTAAATTAGCAAAACTGAATAATATCACCTTTATTGTTTCTTTTCTTTCTTCTCTTTAAAACAGATTGGAGTATTCCAGCCTAGGTTCTCCTTTGTAGGAGAATTCGACAATACCATTTAATCAAGAGGCTTTTGGAGACAAGTAGAAACTACTTGTCTAGGCAGAGGACTGGGATCCAAGGAAGCAAATGTGAGGAGCTCTGGATTGAATTCTAATCTAGCCATGTCTTGCTCATCTAAGGTTACCCAAGCTTCTATCCCATCACCCAACCTTGTGTCAGCCAAAATTACTAGATTCATGAACACCGAACCACTTGAACCAATGCTGCTGACCCATATAGGCTTTCCCCACCCAAAATCAGCTTCATCGAACCCAAAATTACACCAACTGCTAAACCCAAAGTAGTCTGCTTCCTCAATGGACCCTAGCCCTCCTATTTCTTTGAGAGACTCATACATCACAGAATTCCTCTTTTCACCTCTCAGTTTTTTAACAAAATCACCATTAATTTTTGATATTGCACCCCTTATCTCACCCACCAAGCCTTGCAATACTAACTTCATCATTGGCGATGCACCGAGCAGCCGATATCCAAAGGAGATTTCCAGTAGAATACTCCGGCAAAGGCGGTGCTAATCTTCTTCGCAGATTCGCTAAATGGGTCAATACGGAAGGCTTTTGGAAACCGTTGTTTTCTCTAGTGACAGCCGTGGCAAGCTTCCATATGAAAGCTGAAACCACCTCTACACGCGTAGGGTGTTGCACACATGAGCTGGTTGCCTGCACCGTAAGAGTGGCTATTGCCGAGTCATGAAACACAAATCTTCTTGCCACACTCTTTCCCTTTTTAAACAATGAACCCCACATAACCATTGATGAATCTCTAAGCCATAAATCATTTGTGGGGAAGAGATTAGTTGCATCAAAATTGGGATATATGGATAATGCTTCATAAGATCCTCTAGCTATTGTAGCCCATGCCTTTAGAAAGCTGCTTAGTGCTACACCATCAAGGATCTTGTGTGAAATGCACCCTCCAATGGCTATGTCACCACACTTGAAGACACTTACTTGAATATTCGTCACGTAAGTTCCAACATCTGATTCTTTCAAAATGAGTTCACAAGGAAGGAACTTATGTAGTAATAAAAGGTCAGGTTAGCTAAGAAATTCAGATAGACAAACATTAACTTGGGCGTCCACAAAATAAGCCCCTTCATCGTTGCAATCGATGCAGAGATCATCTTTGATCTTTCCAGCTAGTGGATAATATAGAGTTAAGGTCTCTGACAACGATTTCTTTAGCAATTCTAACCTGTTGGGATTGTTGCTAAGGTATGAGCTGTCATTTATGGGAAAGAAGAGGATGATTGGAGCATAGGGAGCAGGAATAAGCTGATCTAAAAGGGAAAGCTTGAATGTTCTGAGGTGAGAGGGTGTTGGGGAAGATGGTTTGACTTGCTCCTTGGAAACAATTCCTACCTCCATTTTCATTGTTTTGGCTTTCTTTGAAGTTGGAGGAAACTGCAAGAGCTTCTACTTGAATTATATGTGAGGTGGCCAAGGATTGGTACAAACTAAACACTAAAAACAAGAGGGAAAAGCATTAATTATTTTAAGATTCTTTTACGTTATCTCCTACGTAAAAATTAACGCCTTTGAGGAAACGAATCTATTTTCACTAGGTGCAGCTACAACTTGAGTTGGCTTATTACGAGGAGTCCTTTTCCAAACTCTGATTTTTTTAGCGTGCTAAATTTTGAAGTTTTGGTCTTCACAATTTAGAAAAATGTGTGATTCATGTCTATATCTATATCCAAAAAGGTTCCATTGGTTTTTAGGATAAGAATCGAATGCGAGGAGGAACAGTGAAAACATATACAGCCGTCCTAACACTTACTCTTCTACTCGAGTCCCTAGTCCTACTCACAGCTGTGCTTCCTCTAGTCGTTTTAGAAACCATTAAAATATCATCTATAAAGCTCCAGCAATAAGTTCTTAAAAGATCTGCTAAACCGGGTGTGGCCGCCTTGTTTCTTGTTTGTCAAATCATCAACCTCTTCAGCACATCACATCACTTAGCAACAGGCCAACAGCCAAAACGCTCAAGAAAAAAACAAAAAGAAAAGAAAAGAGCAAGCACATCACATGCATATTGGAAGACATTTCAGTGTAATTGATTTAATGTAAAAACTTTATTAATAGAACTTTACATGGAAGGTTATATGGTTAATCATCTATTTTATAAAAGTTTTAAATTTACTTTTATGAAAAATAAAAAAATTATCAAAATATTAATTATTTGTTTTTATTTTTTTATAAAAATTGTCATTAAATAAATTATTAACTTTTGCTTTAAATCTCCCGTATTTCCCTACTTTAGTTGTGGGAGGAAAGCATGTGCAACGTAGAGATGGAAGAGTTCAAGTTGAAGAGAAGTTGCCATTCTTGACTTTTCTTTATCCTGCATTCAAACTTTTCAACTTTTAGGTGGTAGGTTTTTAATGCTTTTCCTTTGAAGTGTAGACTGTCTGTGCAGTATAGGTTGGTTTTGTTTCCATATAAGGCTTTCTAAGGAATGTACCAAATCATCCAACAAGTGAGATTGCAAGAAATACAAGTTTAGAGCATCCACAGTAGATGTGGTATAAAAAATATCATTTTAGCACACTAAAAGCCTACTTTATTATTTTATCATATTATTTTATAACATCTCATTTATCAGATGTTTTATCATTCAATTCTATATATTAAAATAATATTTATTACACATTAAAATAATATTTTATTTTCTCCCCGTTATCATCAACAACAGCAACAACATTAACAGCAACAACACCAACAAATTCCAAATCCAAAAACCTCAACAAAAGAGGAAAAACAAAAAAAAAAAAAACCAAACCATCACAACAACAATAGCCACTTCCACCGTTGCCCCACCATCCACAACCACAAACTACGGCAGCAAGAAGAAGAAAAGAAAAAAACACAATCCAAGCCCCAACAACCTTCCTCTTTCGCCACTTCTCAACCGGCAACCACCAATCATAGCAAAAAAAAAGAAAACCCCACAATCCAGCCACCACCAACCTTCCTCTTCCACCTCTCAACCACAACCACAAACACAGCACAGTCACCGTGACTCACCTCTCATTGAAATCAAGCCATCGAAGCTCAACCCAAAACCTCAATCCAAATCAAAACCCAATCTCAGACAGGATCCATGATCCGACCGCAACCCACAACCTCAACCCAAATCACCCGAATCAACCCATCGAAACCACAACCCACAACTTCAACCCAACCCATCGAAGCCACCTGACTCACCACCCAGAACCTCAACCCAAATCTAAACCCAATCACAAACCCAAAACCCACCAAATCAACCAAAATCGGAGCATGAGGCAACGAGATCGGCAGAGAGTTGTGGAGAATGAGGCAGCGAGATCAGCGGTAACTTTCTTAAGAGTGATCTTGAGCAACTTTCTTAAGCAGGGAGGAGAGGGAAGAGATAGAGAGTGACAGAGAGAGAAGAAATGTGATAGAGTTGACGGAGAGAGAGATATCTGTGGAAGAGGAGAGAGAAAAACGCAATAAAATAATAATATCCCATTTTGCCATTGTTATCCATACCGTCTCATATTTGAGATGGTACTGTAACAATGTGGCATAATTTTTAAGATTTGACACATCTGATAAAGCTCCGTTTTTGTGTTTAGTGTGTCAAATATGCCAAATATTTGGCATTTGGCACATTTGAGAGAGCTACTACAAATGCATCCAATAAGCATAGGCTAGAAAGCAAATGCAAGTATAAGTGAAATGGCAAGAGAGTACTTGAGAGTAGTTTGTGGTGTTAAGTAAGTGAAATGTTTTTAAGTATCAATAAAATTTTTATTTTTTACTCAAAAAAAAATATTTTATTAAGAACTTTTTCGTGTATTTTACTTGAAAGTGATGTGTTTTATTACAAAATATTTGACACTTTCTTCTTGAATGCTAAATTATTATTTTGACAAAATTTCTGTAACGATAAATCTCAACAATTTTAACGTTTTTATGGTTAATAATCATTTTTAGAATGCATTAATCTTGTATATATAGTCCATAAAAAAATCATTTATTTTTATGTTGTATTAATGTTATGAAAGCACATATTTATATTTTGGTAAACAATATATACTAAAATGGATTTTTTTTTCCTTATCATTTTGTCTTGCGCGTTTTGGTATCTATTATTAAACTGTAGAACAAAGTAACAGATGAGTAACATAAGTCAAAAAGTCATGTCCTACAATGGTGAATAAAAGTTAAATAACCAAAAAGATTATCGTCAACCTGGAACTGAGCTACATAGGCCTACTTAGGTTTTTGTAATCCGAAGGACCATAAGGAGCAAATAACTCGGCCAGAAACCAATTTTTCCTCCTTGGATTACACCCCATGTCTTTGCAAAGTTGATCATTGCAGTATATTTGCAATGGCACACTCACACAAGATCTTTTGTAGCTCTGCCTTGCATAACATCGCATGAATTTTTCCCACATTATCACATCATCTTCCATCTCTCTTATGGATGGTAACTTAAACTTTCCAGCGAGAAAATGTGCTAGCCATTTGCTTCTCATTTCTGTGGTAAACAAGTTTGCAGAACTGTCTGCATATACCAGTATTGCTAGATTTGGAATCCGTGGATGAATGCATTCCCTGCATTTAAAACATTAATATTATCAAAGGTTATGCATTATGCATCTAGGAAAATTATAAGATCAATACTCTCGGAGCACTACTGCTTACTCATGCATGTATTGCAGTATCTTGGTCTAGTATATATAAGTTGCAATTACTATATATGTAGCCTTTGAAACTCCTATACATTGAATTTTGGGTTAAAATGTAAAGAGACCTAGGGTCTTTGGTCACACCATATGTGTTACAAAGTTGACTTTTCTAAATCACATTTAAAATGACATAATTTACCATTTTATTTAAATTCCGTCAGTTTTATTAGACGAAAATTTCATCATCGTCCAATAAAAGTAACAAAAATTCAACACAAGGGTGAATTGAGTTATTATGAATATCGCGAATTTAAAAAGCAAGCTATGTGTGTTATTTTGTAGAGAAAACTTTTTGACCCGACTTTTGTGTCATAATTTTAACGTAATTGATTGTGAGTGGTAATTAAAAATTGATAAGTTTATATAAAAGTAATAGATAATCACTCACAGTCGATGATATCAAAGTTGTGGACGAAGATGTTGTCAGTGACGAATTATATTTTGAATAATGGATATACCAAATACCTGTACAGGGGAGCTGATGACCCAAACACGCATTTCTGGAAGTAAGTTGATGCGAAAATGTTCTTGAGCTTTGCATCACTTTTATATCCAGTACCAAAAATAACAATATCTGTTGCGACAGGTGTGGCCTCACCATCCACAATTAAACCATTTTTGCAAAAGCTTAAGTTATGTGATTTCTTCAGAATGAGGCCTCCTTCTTTGACTTTGTCATAGAAGTTAGCTGGCAAAACTGTGAACATACATGAATATATCTGTCGGAGGAAGCTATGGCTCGGCACCATATTGTATTTCTTCAATGGATAGGTCCATTTGAGATAGTTCTCAACCAAAGTTGAAAATATCCAGAGCTGAAATCTTAGTCTCTTGGGTCAGTTCCATCAATAGGATTTTGTAATGTTGTATTCAATGTTGGTATAGAAGCATTAAGAGAAACTTACCAATGGTGAAAGCATAAGTGTCAAGAGCCAAAGGAAGAATCCTTCACCAGGCCTGTGGACTATATATTCTGTCAACCGATTTAAGTTTTGAAAGGTAAGTGTGATTATGTAATCAGGAACCGTCCAATGCACTTTCCTGAACAGCAATATGCATGGATGCCTTGGTCCTAGCAACAAATTAATAGGTTGATAATCAAGAAAGGCGCATTATTTCAACTTATCAAAATTGTTGCTTCAACACTCTCCTAGATAATTGCACTTAATTGTAATAGAAAAAAAAGTTAACCGATGACTTAAGGATATTGGTTTATAATATTTTTTAGAAAAGTTTTATGAAAAAAGAAAAAAATAATTAATTTTTTTAACGATTTTTTGTCAAAACTTCCTTTAAATATTTATTAACAATTACGGTAAAATACTAGTTAACAGCACCCATTATAATATACTATTTTTGTACGATTATAAATCCTATTACGTTTTCATTTCGGAAACATATTTTCATATTTCACTCTACCAATTACACTATCTTGTATTTGATTTTTCTCTTTCATTTTCTATTTTGGTTACTTTATAAAGGGAAAAAGGACACATAACCGAGTTGGTGGACCTAGAGTGAAACGTTCATATTGGGACAAAAGATGGTGTGATATTCTTGATCCTTAAAATATTAATAGAACCGAGCAGAGAACAGAAAAAGAGAAAAACAAATTATGCTATTTAATATTATGATTATATTCATGCTATTTGAGCTCATACCATTTCTTTTAGCCACTTCTGCTGCTACATCCACTGCTGATTTTTGAAATCCAACAACTGTGACCCACTTTCCTTTGGTGAATTCAGCCGCACGATTGCTGTCCATTGCAGCATAATCCATGGAATGTATAACCTCGCCATCAAACACCTCAGGTCCCTTGTTTATTGGAAAATCCGGGATGTTTGGCAAATCACTAAACTTTCCGATGCAAAGGATCACAAAATCCACTTGGTACACCTAGTGATTATGCTAGTAATTAATTTTCATAAAAAAAAAATTATAAAGCCACAATAAATTTTACTACACAAACTTGCAACTGTGATCATCAATTTGACTGGTGTCACCTCAAAATCTTACTTTAAAAAAAATAATAATAATAATTAATAACACATTGGTTTGTAAAATTTAACGTTTCTTGAGTTACCTTGGTTGACATGCAATTTTCTCGACCTTCCTGTACGATGACATTCCATTTCCCAGTTGGCGAGAAGGGTCCCCCGGTGCTGCCCCACAAATCCCAAGAAAGAATGTCTTCATCGGAGGGCATAACATA
Organism: Quercus gilva; assembly: GCA_023621385.1. Classification (NCBI taxonomy): domain Eukaryota; kingdom Viridiplantae; phylum Streptophyta; class Magnoliopsida; order Fagales; family Fagaceae; genus Quercus; species Quercus gilva. Next base: position 15,348,142 of record CM042474.1, read on the forward strand.
GTCAACATTAATTACTTTTGAGTTGAATTTGATTCTACCAAGAATGTTGAAGTGCATAGCATAGGATTTAATGTACTCCATCACTTGGTTGTGATCAGGGAATGTCTCTCTCACTGAATGTGGCCATGCAAAATCTGAGAATTGATAAACATGTTTTGGGGTTTGGAGCTTGGCGGAGTCTATGGTTTTGGACCAAACTCCCCCTATGCCACTCTGGGCCTCAAAGACAATTGGGTTAAAACCTTTCTCCATTGTGTATTTGCATGCAAGTAGGCCACTGATTCCGGCACCGATGATTGCAATCCTCTTCTCCATTTGCTCCATTCACATCAGACAGACAGACAAACTGGAATGGGAAGAGAGAAAAAAAAAAAAAAAAATTTAATTGTGGTCACAGTTATTAGACCTAAGTGTCTATCACTTTCCATGCAAACCAAGTATGAGTATATATATAGTAGATTATTAGGGTATTGATTTGGGCACCCTTGTTTTGTGATTTGTAATATATACACATGGAAACGTTTTGAAAATTTGACTTAACTGAAAAAAGAAAAAAGAAAAAGAAATTTGGTTTTTTGATTCATTGAGGCTTGATCGGTGGAAAATTTAATTAATTATCAATTAGTAAGGTGCATAAATATAATCTATCTATATATATTATATATATAAAACCGAAACCTTCTGAAATTCTCACAATTTTCCACATCATCATTTTAATTTATAAAAAAAATTTAATTTTTTAAACTAAATAGTAAATACTACACGAAACCTTTGACAAACCCGACTATAGCCTATAGGTTTTTTGTCAAACACGAAAACAAATCTCTTTTGGAAAAATATTGAAAACCCCAAACACCCTCCCCAATTTTCTTCTCTCTTTCCCACCCATGACATTGCCACCGTTGTTCGTTGCCGTCACTATCAGCCACCATAGCCATCAAGTTTGTATCTTTGCCACTCTCTCTGTTTAACTTCAACCCGATAATTTTAGAAAAACCCCAATATATTTGGTAAATACTTCAATCCGTGGCCCTCTAAATCTAAATACTAACACACAAAAAACCCCAGATAATACATTTTAAATAATCTTAGATCATTATTTAAAAAATAAAAACAAAAAAACAAATTAAACTATATTATTGTGTCTGTTCTGTGCACTTGCATCGCCAGTTGCTCACCACATGTCGTCCTCTCAACTCCAGCTCCAGTCCAAGCCAGCACCATTGGTATACATCTCTCTCGAGCTTCGTTTAGTTACTGTTAAGTGGTTTACTGCTTTTGCTGTTTTTCTTTTGACTTTTGAGAAACTGTGTGCTGTATAATTGTTTAAACTTACTGCTCTAATTCAACAATTTAAGTTCCTTGACTTCTAAACGTGTGGCTGTCTATTGATTTCATTAAAAAAATAAAAATAAAACTTGTGGCTGTCAAAGTTTAAAGTTTTACCATGTTTTTTTTTGTTGAAAACTTCAGACTATGTACTAATTGAATGTAGGGAACTTGCTAATATGATAGCAAGACAAACTCCAAATTTTGTGTTGTAAGCTCTTTGTTTGGTATAAAAAAAAAAAGTTCAAAGTTTTACTGTGTTTTTTTTTTTTTTTTTTTTGAAAAGTTTTACCGTGTTGTTGAGAGAAAGAATGTTATATATAATCTAATATAGTATATAATAGGCTATAATATATATGTATCTATAAAATAGTTAATGTATTTATACAAGGGTATGACTTTTGAGATAAATACAAAAAATTACTTAATAATAATTTGATTGTTCACGCTTTTTTTTCTTTCTTTTTAAATTAGCTATATACATGAAAACCATTCACAATTTGTGCATATTCTTTATAAAAACAAATGTTCAACTTTCAAAAGGTATTGTCAATCATCTTTTCAAAATGCTAAAAATGTATTTGTTAAACCCCTAGAAAGCCTAATGTTTTGGCTTTACATAAAGTTTGTTTCAGTAAACAGCAAATTTAGCAATAGTGTTTATTGAAATTATTGATAGTGTATGATTTGCAAAATAAATTTGAGCAAAAAGTGGATTTGTGTAGTGAGGCTGTTGTATGTTTTTTTTTTTTTGGTTGCAAAATTGAATTTGAATTTTGGCCTTGAGCCTAGTAAACGTACAAATGTTGCAATCCTCTTTGCAAATAGTTTCCCCATTGTCTTAAATGTTGCTTTAGTTTCCAACATTACACTTTTAACGTAACATTATATATTCTTTTTCTTTCTTAATCTTTTTTTCTTTAAATTCTTGGTGGGCAAATCAATCTCTAACTAATTTATTTAGCTTTTTAAAAAAAAAATTTTTTTACGTGAGGTTGGTTAATTATAATTTTATTTAACGCACGGGTTAGCGACTAGTAATAATAATAATTTATAATAGTTAACAATATTTATTGAAAATTTTTTTAAAAATTAAAATTTATCAAGTTTCACAACTAATATAAAAAAAAAAAAAATGTTGAAAGAAGAAAGTATTAAACTATGTTTTGTATTTTATGTTTGGGCAAATTGCAACTTACGCACTTGTGGTTTGATTAAAATTTAAGTTATCTATTTGTAGTTTAAAATTTAACACTTTATCCACCTAAGGTTTAACCAAAATTTAAGTTACTTACCTGTGGTTTGAGATTCCATGATGCAAGTGTTCTGATGAATATTTTTTTATCTTATTGTTCTGATGAATATTTTTTTATCTTATTTGATCTTATATTTTTATGTTTTTTGTGTTTTTGGAGGAGAAAGACATAAAAGTGGATCAAAATTACATTTTTAATTTTGTTTTTTTAACATGGGTGGGTTATAGAAATCTAACCAAGCTAACTTCAGGGGGGTAAAGTGTCAAATTTCAAATCACAGGTAGACAACTTAAATTTTAGTCAAACCATAGATGAGTAAATTGTAATTTGCACTTTATGTTTTTTTACCCCCTAGAATATATCGTCTATGTATAATATTTTTAATTTTTGTCATTTATTTTTTCCAAACCCATTTTTTAAGCCAAATAAAATTAAATCAAATGAAAGCTTTTTTTTTTTGACAAAAATATCTAAATAAACAAAATAACATTATTTCGGGTGAGCAGAAACTTTGAATCAAATTATTTCTATATATGATAGCGGACAGCTAGGGATGTCATAGGTTAAAAAATATTTCTAAAAAAAATTATTTCTATGATTGTATTTTTATTTTTATTTTTTTAAGGCTATCTTGATTTTTCAATAAAATATAACTTATGTACCCATGGTGGAGCATTTATGGTAATGATCCTACACATTATTTATTGCCCAACTCACTCCCACTTTTGCTTAAAAAAACGAAAGAAATAATTATCGCCCATAGTCAGGAAACTGGACGGATTAAAGTCGGTACAAAAATCAAAAGAGCATTTTGATAGTTTCTTTGATCATCAAACAAAATACATGACGATCGTTGACCACCACTGTCACCGCCCTTTTATTCAGGTGTTTTGAGGGCGAAATTCAGGAAACTGAAACGGCCTTCATAAATGGAAATTAATAGCCCAATCACCAACATATTTTTGTTCAGACGAAAAATATTAAAAATATTTTAAATTTTACTATAATAAATGTGATCGATTGATCTTAAAACATTATAAATGTTGTGAGATTTTAATGTGTGCCTAGAACAACTTTAATACAATTTTTTTTTTTTTTTTTTTTTTTTTGTGATTAGTGACACATCTAATTATAAAGGTCATGTAATAAAATTTTCTCTTCATCCATCCTCGTTTAATTTCATGGTCTATGTGTTTTTCAAAAAAAAAAAAAATTTCGTGGTTTATGTATTTCTTTCTTTCTTTCTTTCTTTTGAGTGTATTTTGTTGTCTATCCCGTTATTGATAGCTCTTTTTTTTTTTTTTTTTTTTAGAGAAAGTTTCAATCTATAGCGTACGCTATTGATAATAGCTTTTGATTATTAAATCAAAACACCAATTGATTTTTGGTGTAAGTAAGAATTGAACCCCTAAATCATAGATTTTTTAGTAGACTGCTTCAACCCATTAAGCCTATTGTAAACCCCACAATGACTTCTCCTGTTTAATGGGCTCATCCTAATAGACTTGACTCAATAAATACTTCCTAGTGTTTCCAATGAAAATTCAATAATTCTAATCTCCTTTCCCCAACTATAATTATCAAAATATTTAATTAGTCATAATTTATTTAATTTTGGGTTGCTTTTTGGGGTGCTCATCGGTGCGGTCGGCCAATTTTATGAAGAGTTTTCTCACTACACCAATGAAATAGACGAGCCAAAACACGGATTATTACTACAGTTGTTTTATATATATTTTTTGAAATGCGGTGGCCGAACAATTGTGCTGGTAGAGATATAATAACCAGTTCTCACTTTAAAATGAAAATTATAGACTTTATATTTTACTTTTAGCATCTGTTTGACAAGCAACTCTTTAAAGTAGGTTTGATGCAAATTATAGACTTTATATAGAGAAAGAGACTTTCAATCTATGGCGTCCGATCCTAATAATAGCTCTTTATCATTAGACTAAGACATCAATTAGTTTTTGGTGTAGGCGGGAATTGAACACCAAATCGCTTATTCAATCATTAGAAACTTTACTAGTTAAGCTAATTGGAATCTAAAGTCTCAAAGTCTCAAACTTGACATGTATACCCACTCAGGCCAAAAGAAAAAGGTAAAAGGAAGAGGAATGATTATGGCGTTGGATGAGATGAAGTGAAGCCAAAGACTAGAGTAAGACAAATGGAAAGTAGAAAAAAGAAATTGTCTTCAAACATGTTTGGAGCTTTATTTCCAACATCATTATGTGACGATTTATAAGACTATTTATATGTATTATTTAAACAACTCACATGACTCATTAACAAAGTAGGGGCGGCTCCACATTGAAGGTAGGGTGGTCACAGGACCACCCTAACTTGGAAATATATATATATATATATATATAACATTTAATATTTTTATTATTTGTATACCTTGAAAAAAAATTGTGACCAACTTAAATATTTTTAGGTCCAACAAAATTAAACTTTGGCCCCCTTAATAATATATTAGGTCATTTCAAACAAATAGAAAATGTCTAACAAATAAAGTTATATCCATATGATTTTTTTTTTTAGAGAGTTTTAACCTATGACGTCCGCTCCTAATGATATTTATTTAATTTTTATGAAGCAGATTTCTTGGCACTTGACAATTAATTTCATAATTACATTTTTGATATGCATAATAATGACTCGTTTTTAGAGCTTAAAGGAATTGGTAACCTTGTTGAAAAGTTAGTGGAGACGCAGAAGCATGTCATATATCTATTAGTATTATTTGCTTGTGTAGTTAGTTTTGACTGGTCACACTGCAACAGTATAAAGAAATTTTTCAACAATGAAATATATAAAAAATGAATTGTGTAATTGAATGGGATATTAGTGAATGAATGATTGTTTGGTTATGTATATTGGAAGAGATGTAACTTATAGCATTGATAATGAGACAATTATTCAACAATTTCAAAATAGTAAACTTGTAAAAGGAAATTGTAAGACTTTAGGTATTTGCATGGTTTTTTTTTTTTTTTTTTTCCTAAAGTTATTTTTTTATTAGATTTTATATAATTTAAGTTTTTTAGTGACCACTTTGAAAAAAATTCCTAAAAACAAAGTAAAGCGGTTGTTCGAGCTCTTCGACTTGCCAATGATTTGTCAGTTTCCCTCTAATATACTTGAGGGTGATTGGGAAATTGTGAACAATACTCTTAGAAGTGAAGAAGAATCTTTAAACTCGTTTGACCATTTGATTGCTGAAGCTAAGACTCTTGCAAAGACCTTTCATGCAGTTACTTTATCCCATACCTATAAACAAGGCAACTCTGTAATTCATAACCTTGCTAGACATACTAATTATGTTAGCGGTTTCATGGTATGGAGGGAGAGTGTTTCTCTACACTTAAATTTTGTAATTTTAGCCATATTGGCTGAGTGTTTTTTTTAATAATATAGGGATAATTACACTTACCCACCTGTGGTTTACCTCTAATTTGACTTGTCTATCCGTGGATTCAATTTTGATACTTTACCCACTTGTGATTTCTTCTGTTAGTAATCCGTAACCCACCTCTGTTAAAAAAGATGGGTAAATAAGTATTTTTACACTCATTTTATGTCTCTCTCCTCCCAAAACAAGAAAAAAAAAAAACAAAAAACAAAAAAAAAAACAAGAGAAAAACAGGATTAAAATATGGTATTGGTTTCTCATCTCACAAACATGAAGAACATACACAAACATGAAAAACATATGCCTAGAAAACTAATACAAATCAAATAAAGCAAAACCATGAGAGAGAGAGTTCTTTGTCTTCTTCCTTATACTTATTTTTTGTGCCTAAACTAAGAAATTTATTAAAATCAAAGCATAACACAATTTACAACATGACAGTAGAGAGGATCAACAATTTATAGCACTTAATTTCTAAAGTTTTGATTTTCAACATCCAAGATCTCACTCACACAAAGCCACTGTATATACATTGGCAGCACCTAAGGGGAGGATCGGCAAAGCTTGATCAAGGGAATAAAGATATGAGAAAGGAAGGTTTCAAAGCCAAACAACAAACCCACTAGAAAAAATCACAACATCATGAACAGTAGAATAAAAATTACTTGATTTGCTGGGTATAATAGAAGTAAAGTGAAATAGATCGAATGGCGGTGCATTCTTCTTGGTCAGATCGAATGACGATGAAGGTCAGATCGAACGACGATAGAGGTCAAATCAAACGGCAATGGCTTGGATTCAAAGCGGATGGAGGTCAGATCGAACGGCGGCGTATTCTTTGCCCTTGTCTCCCAACTTCGTTCATCTCTCCCAACTCCGTTCATCTCTCCGATCCCAACTCTGATTTGAACTTCTGGGATGACCCTTTTGACTATAATAGACCCTTTCTTTGAATTATCTGTAATTATCTCTTTGTTTTTCATTTTTTTTTTTTACTGAAACTTTAAAGTATCTAAGCACAGTAATTTGTCAAACACAATAATATTTGTAATAAATCGTGATTGGGAGTAAGCACAGTAATTTGTAACAAGCTTAGAATGCTGAAAATTTGCACGCGTGAATGAGAGTGTGTTTTGGAAGACAGAGAAGTGTTTGATCTGTTTTGGGTTTTGTTTTTGAGAAAAAATGTGTTAAAGTAACGTCTGAAAGGAGGTGGGTTACGGATTACTATCGGAAGAAATCACAGATGGGTAAAGTGTTAAAATTGAAACCACGGGTAGACAAGTCAAATTAGAGACAAACCACAGGTGAATAAAGTGTAATTATTCCAATAATATATATTCTACTTTCTTTTAAAAAAAATTACACATAAATGATTTTTTCAAATTATGAGATTATAATGTGAATTTAACATGACATTATGGGTCTGTTTGAATGTCGCTTATTTTACTGAAACTAAAAATTTATTACTGAAAGTACTGTAAATAAAAGTAAAAGTTAGTTGAAATAGTATATAACCTATAAATAGTATCAAAAAGTGCAGTGTAACCTATAAATAGTAATAAAAATAAGTTGAATAGTGAAATAATTTTTATTTATTATCGTATTCAAACAGAGGCTATGACTTTCTTTTCAGACAGCTAGAGGACCAGTGCCCTTGTCACGTGAATGTCACGTTACGTTATTGAGTAACTTAACGGGTCGTTCAACAGCGTTTAGCATTCTTTCCGATTTGCCGACCGTTTCGTTTCTCTACTGTGTGAGTGGCTATGCACGAGTGGTGACCATTTTTGGAAGAAAAAGACACTCACCAGCTCTCTCCCTTGTATGCAGCTTCCAAGTATCCCGCCGGTGGTGACCATTTTGGCAAGAAAAAGACTCCTTTCGGTGAAGCAAGGTTGGAGGGGTAAGTCTTTTTTTTTTTTTTTTCCTTCTTCTTTGAATCTATGGGTAGGAAAATCATGTTTAGGACTGAAAATTTATGGGTTTAAATCAAGAAACCTGATTGGGATAAAAGTTTTTAAAAAAGCTTTAATCTTGATGGGGACAACACTCTATGGGCACGAAGAAAATGGGAAATTCGATTGTCTCCTCTTGTATTTAGGAATGACAGTGGGTTTAAGTTATGCCTATCGTCTTTTCGACGAAATGCTCCAATAACGCTCTCTCTCTTTTGTAAGGTAGAGCGTGTGATACTTTTTTTTTGTTCCTATCATACTTTAGAGTTGAACAAACCAATGGGTTTCTTTTTTTTTTTAATTTATTTTTATTTTTTTCAGTGTGACTTGTTTTGAAAATTATAAGCTAGCTTATTAGAATCAGTATTAAATAGTTGTAGCTTTTGAAGTGCATTTAAGTTTCTTTTTATTCAGTGTTTTGTTTCTAATGATTTACAGGTTTCAACTGACCTAGTCTTAATTTCATTGATCTCTGAGTTTTGGTAGTGGAAGGATAACAATAAAGCAAAAATGGATGGTAAGGGAAAGCTATTACAAACTTTATAGATTTCTCATACGTTGTTCTTCAGTGAATTTTATTTGAATATATGGATAACTACTAAATTGCTCATTATATGAATTTGTTTTCCTGAGAAGTTTAGGGGTTAGTGTTTTATGTAAAGTTGTATTTGTTGCTTTAAAAAAAATCTATGTGCCATGTGACAATCTGCAAGTTGTTGGAAATCTGAACATGAGATGTGCTTGTTCCTTCATTTAATATGTATGATTACAAGAACAAGAACTAGATTGATGACCAAAGAAACAGGATTATGTCAATATGTGTCAGTAGTATAACTCTCAATGTGATGTCAACTTTGTATTCATGTAACATGCATGGCTATACTTGAGGTTGTGGTTTTAACATGTATTTTTGTTCGGTTACTTTCAAGAGTTGTATTATAACTTCCTATAATTGTAAAGTTTAAGCATTTTCTCCAAGATTTGAAGCAATTGAACTCAAGCCAAAGCCATACCACTTATAAATCTATAACTTTTGAAATATTTTGACAATGACTGTCCCATATTGGGTGTTTAAGCATTGTAGAGCCAATGGCAGTTAATTCAATATATAGTCTTTTCTGTTGCCACCATACATCTAACAGCATTTGCCTATAAGTTTTGGCTTAAGGCCATACTTTGAAGTTTACACCTCTTTTGAGATCAAAATGCCTCACCGTATTTATTTTTCATGTTGAGTTCACTGGCAAGAATGACGTAGTTATTCAACATAGAAGAAAATTAACTTTTGAGCATATAACTAAGTTATACTCATGATTTTTTTGTTGTGTTTGTGGGCTTCAGTTGATTCACAGCCAACTATGGAGGAAACTATTCTGGTTGGTGATGATCTAATGATGGGGCCACCGTCACCCTTCATTCCACCAGAAATTGCCTCCCATGTGCTTGAAGGAGTTGATTTATGTGATGGGATTTTGCGGAATCTATTTTTGTGTAAGTTTTGCATTTTTATTTCTTTCGTTGGAGTTAGAATTCCCTCTTGATTTGGAAAAAATTAGTTTCTATCATTGTTTTATTTTTTTGATAAGAAGCCTAAGACATGTTTCTATCATTGTTTTATATAATCTATAATGCTAGGACTGAGTAATTCTACTATCTAAAACGTCTGAAGACTATAGTTTGTGCCCCATTTCTTTCTTGTATTGATTCAATTCTTCACTTAGAAGTCTGCCAGTGACCATCACAATTGTCACCAATAACCGTGTGCCATATTAACTTGTAGGTTGCATTTGTTTTGTAGTACATACAAAGAATGCACATTTTAGACCCCATGTGCTGCACATGGTACACGCTTATTGGTAACAAGCACATTTGTCATTGGAATTTCCTTTTTAATAAAGAAAAGGAAAGGTGAAAAAATTTTGTTGGTCATCCACTTATAAATTTTTAATAAAACTTTGGTCTTATATTTTTGATAAGTAATTAACTTCATTGAAAATAAAAAATAGGGAAAAAAATACAAGGCACACAGGCAGTGTGCTAAAAACTGAAGAAGAAAAACTAAACATGAATGAAAGTACAAATATCCATCATTTCAGGAAGAGAAATGAAATTAACCACACCCGAAGCATTTGCCTAATCAAACAAAGTCTGAAAGAAAAAGAGCTTCAACTCATGAATCGATCTCTCATCCCTTTCAAAAATTCATGTATTCCTTTCCCTCCGTATGACCTACATAAGGCAATGAGGGATCATACTCCCAAGCACTTTATTTTTGGGTCTGTGAAACTTCTGTGACCAACTAGCTATAAGTTCCACCACACTACATGGCATGACCCAGTGAACCCCAAACAGGAAACACACCATATTCCATAACTCTTAAGATATTAAGCAATGTAGAAGCAAGTGATCCAGAGTCTCCCTGTTCCTCTTACACATGCAACACCAATCCACCAACACCAGTTTTCATCTCCTTAATAAGCAATGTGTAGCCTTTCATGATATTGTAAATGATAAAGTTTGACTAGGACATATTAGGGCCAAGGTGGGGTATTTTTTTGGGAGGCGGAGGAGGGGGCTGGATTAATTAGATAATGACATCAGTAGCATCAATTTAGAAACCATGATGTGTGCACGAAGTGTATGGCTTGGATCTTGAATTTTTCTATGGGTAGTCATTTGAAGGAGACTTTAACACTGAACTGCAGGCTTGCAAATCAATGATATTGAGCCTTTTTGTCAAGATGAGATTGCTGTGTATCGACAATGTGCTGAAAAAAGGGTGAGACTACTGTTATTCTGCTTCTCTCTCTCTCTCTCTCTAATTTTTTCCCTCTTCAAGGTTTATTTTGTAAGTGAAGTTTTGGAACTGAAACTCAGCATTTTTTTTTTTTTTTTTTGATAACTAGAACTGTAACTCAGCATTTCACATCAATTGTTTCATAATTGTTGTTTGCAGGATAAGGAACTAAGACAACGACTTCAAGATAGTGAGCACAAGTTGGGGTTATCAATGCCTCTAGATGGGGCAAAGGAAAGAGCTGCTCAGCTTGAAGCAGAAGTTACATCACTGGAGAGGTATTTTTGTGAAGTGATGGGTTATGATATGTAGGTGTTTATTAGCTTGTAATGTCTTAATAAGGATGTGCTAATGGGATTATATGAATTCCTGTAATGGGCTGGAGAGATTGTTCTATGTTTGCATCTTCTCCTAACCAAAATTAAACCACCAATCAAGCTTTTTGGTATTGAATTTATCTTCATATCTTAACCATTAAATAGAATTTTATTGATATAAAAAAATAGAGTCGTCCAAGTATACAGGGAGTATACACCTGGGGAACATAGAATCAATCACGCAAATTACATGAATCTATCAAATCATTAATAGATTATAAGGATTGACAATGCATAACTGACACCCAATCCAACAAAGTTCTAAAGAAAAATAATTTGAGTGCAGGCATAGTTTTCTCTATATCTTCAAAACTCTGGCTATTCCTCTCCTTCCACAGACACCACATCAAGTAGTGTGGGACAGCCATCCACAAATGACCATTCCGATGATGCCTAGGGTACAAAAAAAAATTCAGGTCTAAAATTTAGCATATCTAGAAATTCAAGGAAAATAGAGGGAAAGGAGGGATTAATAACCTAGTTTACTTATATATAATCCTTAGAAACATGCCCTTCAATCACAATAATGGAGTCTCCCTTCCTTCAAACATCTGCTCATTCCTTTCCCTCCAAACACACAACATTAAGCATAAGGTACTGGCCTTCCAAATATCTATCCCATCTTGCTTCCTGCACCTTCCTTTTCAACACTGCAGGCGAACAGTGAAAGTTTAGGGCATCACCTGGTTAACCCCAAACAAACTGAACACCAAGTTCCATCTTCTCTAAGCAAAGTTATATGGTATTCCACAAATTCCCCATCCCGCTTAAACATACAACACAAATCCAAAATTATTATACCTATCCTACATCAGTTTGGGGATGTCCCGAGGAACATGTTGGACTTTAACAGTCCTGGGCAGCTCAAAGGAATGGATAAAGGCTCACACCTGGCGGTGCCATTGCCGGAGAACACATCAGTTAGTAGTATCCTTTCCATTGTCATTAGTGGAAGGTATCGAATCAGTTTTCTCCATTGAATATTTTGGGTAGGGAGGGGGACCCTTGGTCTGAGGAGGTGGAGGAAGTATTTACGGAAGTACCAAGCATAAGTGATACAGAGGGGTGTGACTCCCATATAGGTCTGTCAGCGTTGGAAGTTGCGTTTGCAGATCCGGGTAATGGGGAGAACATCAGTAGTCCACTAGAGTGTGTTCCGTTGTCTTGTTGGGTCCCTAGGGTAGCTGAAGATTTGGTGTTGAGTATGGTGGCTGAGGAAGGTGAGATTGTTGCTTCAAAGGTGGAACACTCGAAATGGGTGTCTACCATGATGAAGAGCTTTTGCAAAATGGTGGGCTTTTCTATAGTAAAACATGAAGCTCAATGTGTGGCTTTATTTCGTTTATTAGAACAGGAGTGTCTTAAGGTAGATGGGTGTAAGCGGAGACTTGTTAAAGCTGGACAGAAAGGTCTTAGGGAATTGCGGGGTCTGATATGTACTGTAAATTATGATGGGACTTTCTCTCGAAACAGAGGTTCGTCGTCTGGTTTAGGGGCTATTGGTTGTTATAAATGTCCTTAAGACTTCTTTCTTGGAATGTTAGGGGGTTAAATAACCCCTAAAAGAGGGAGGTTTGTAAGAATATTTTGAAGGAATGGAGATGTGATGTTGTTTGTTTGCAGGAAACTAAACTTTCTTCTTTAAATTCTGCTCTTGTGTGGAGCTTATGGGGTAGTCCTTTCATTGATTGGGCTATTCTGGACGCGGTTCAATCTTCTTAGAAGGGGGGGGGGGGGGTGTTTGCTGATTTGGGATAAACGGGTGGTTGAGAAAATTGATGTATTTGTTGATTAGTTCTCTGTTAGTGTTCTTCTTAGGGGAGTTTTGGACGGTTTTGAATGGGTCTGCACTGGTCTATATGGCCCCAATGCTGATCATCATAGGGCTGCTTTGTGGGAGGAGCTGTCCTGGGTACATGTCAGGTGGAACACAACTTGTTTTTTATTTGGTGACTTTAACATTATCAAATACCCATGTGAGAGGAGTCTTTTAGCCTAGCCATATTTGCATTCTCAGACTTTATTGAGAATAATTATCTAGTGGATCTACCATTGGATGAGGCTGCTTTCACTTGGTTTAGAGATGCTGAGCCACAAGCTATATCACGTATTGACAGGACTCTAGTTTCTGTGGATTGGGTGGATCATTTCGGGAATGTGTCTCCAAGGGTGCTCCCTCGTGTTATTTCTGATCATTGTCCTCTTGTGTTGGAAGCTGGTGGTGTTGGTAGGAGTCGTTATGCTTTTAAGTTTGAGAATATGTGGCTCAAAGTTAAGGGTTTTGTCGAGAGAGTTAAACATTGGTGGGAGGGATATAGCTTTATGGGTTCCCCTAGTTTTGTTCTAGCTCAGAAATTAAAGGCTCTTAAAGAAGACCTTAAAAAGAGGAATAAGGAGGAATTTGGAGACTTGGCATTTAGGAAGAAGTGTTTGCCGTCTGAATTACTGGGCCTAGATGCTAAGGAAGAACTGTTGGGCCTCTCAAATGCAGATGAATCCCACCAAACACAGGTTAAAGGTGATATTGCAGCTTTAGCCGCTTTAGAAGAGACTTTTTAGAGACAAAAGTCTCGTGCTCAATATGTGAAGGAGGGAGATAATAACACTCGGTTCTTTCATAGATTAGCGAACTCTCATAGAAAAGCTAATCACATTAGAAGCATTGAGGTAGATGGTGTCTTATATGAGGATGGTTCTTATGTACAATCTCAGGTGGTTCAGTTCTATCAAAATTTCTACACAGAGACAGATATGTGGCATCCAACTGTGGATGGACTGGATTTTGCTTGCATTAGAGAGGATGAAAGGTTGTCCTTGGAGAGGGAGTTCTCTAAAGAAGAGGTGACCCAGGTTTTGATGGAGATGGAGGGAGATAAAGCACCTAGGCCAGATGGCTTCACCATGGCTTTTTTTCAAAAATGTTGGAGTGTGGTGGAGGTGGATGTCATGGTTGTTTTTGAGCACTTTCATAGGTATTTAGTATTTGAACGGTCTTTAAATGCCTCGTTTCTCTCTCTAATTCCCAAGAAAAATAATGCAATTGATGTTAAGGATTTTTGGCCTATTAGTTTGGTAGGGAGTGTGTACAAGCTGCTGTCTAAGTTGTTGGCAAATAGACTGAGGGTTGTGCTAAATAGTCTCATCTCTGAGTCTCAAAATGCTTTTGATGGTGGGAGACAAATTTTGGATTTAGTGCTTATTGCTAATGAGTGCCTATATGGCAGATTGAAGAGTCAGGTCCTTGGGTTGGTTTGCAAATTGGACATTGAGAAAGCCTATGACCATGTGAATTGGGATGCATTGTTCTATCTATTGGATAGGATGGGTTTTGGGGTGAAGTGGAGGGGGTGGATTAAGGCTTGTATAACCACTTTTCGCTTCTCTATTATTGTGAATGGTTCTCCGGTTGGCTTTTTTAGAAGCTCTCGTGGGTTGAGATAAGGTGATCCGCTGTCCCCTATTCTTTTCCTTTTAATTATGGAAGTTCTAAGTAGGATTTTGAAGAAAACTGAGGATTGTGGTCTGCTTCGTGGCTTTCATGTGGAGCCAACTAACTCTATAGGGGTATGCATTTCTCACTTGCTGTTTGTAGATGATACCATTTTATTTTGTGATGATTCTAGAGATCAGGTGTTGTCCATTAGGTTGGCTTTGTCTTGCTTCCAAGCTTTTATTGGTTTGAAAGTTAATGTGGGGAAAAGTGAGATTGTTCCGGTTGGGGAGGTTGGAAATATAAATGCTTTGGCGACCATACTTCGATGTAGGGTAGGTAGTCTGCCTATGAAATACTTGGGAATGCCGTTGGCACCCCATACAAAACAGCATCAGTGTGGAATCCTATATTGGAAAGGATGGAAAAGAAGCTCTTAGGTTGGAAGCGTCTTTATTTATCAAAGGGGGGTAGACTTACCCTGTTGAAGAGTACTCTTTCTAGCCTTTCTACGTACTATCTATCATTATTTGTCACTCTTGTAGCTGTGGCTAATAGATTGGAGCGTATTTAGAGAAATTTTTTATGGGGATCTTCAGAGGAGTGTTTCAAATATCCTTTGGTGGCTTGGGAGAAGGTGTGTTTACCGATAGATATGGGGGGTTTGGGGATCAGGAAGTTAGTGCATTTTAATAAAGCCTTGTTAGGGAAATGGTTATGGAGGTTTGGACGAGAAGGCACTCATCTTTGGAGGAGGGTTATTGCAACTAAATAGGGAGAGGGTCAAGGGGGGTGGACTACTAAAATATGTAGAAGGGCCCAAGGATGTGGTCTGTGGTGTGGTATTTATGATGGTTGGGAGAATTTCTCCAAACAAGTGGCCCTAGTGGTGGGTGATGGCACTCGTATTCTTTTTTGGCATGATAAGTGGGTGGGAGATAACTCACTTAAAAGGCTCTATCCTCAGTTGTATGTGTGTTCTACTGACAAGGTAGCTTGCATTTCTGAAGTATTATGCTTCTAGGAGGGTGGAAACGATAGAATTTGGAATTTGAGATTTCATAGGGATTTTCATGAAAGGGAATTAGAGGCTGCCTTCTCTTTCCTTGAGTTCATTCAATCTCGAATCCCTAGGGGTGGTGGGAGTGACACTTCTCATAGGTGTCTCAACGGGAATGGCAAGTTTGATACCCAGTCCTATTACCATAACATGAGGGGTGCAGCTGCCTCCAATTTTCCATGGAAGGGTGTGTGGAAAGCTAAGATCCCTTAGAGGGTAGCATTTTTTGTGTGGACAACGGTTCATGGGTAGATCCTTACATTGGATAATCTCATGCTTAGGGGGCTCATTTTGTTGAATCGGTGTTGTATGTGCCATCGGAATGAGGAAACTGTGGATCATCTCCTCCTCCATTGTCCTGTAGCTCACTCTCTGTGGGTTTATATGTTTCAGATCTTTGGGACCCAATGGGTCATGCCAGGCTCTGTGGAAAGCTTGGTGTATTGTTGGAGCTATTGGTTGGGTAAATTTAATTCAGACATTTGGAATATGGTTTCTGGCTGTTTGATGTGGATTGTTTGGACGGAAAGAAATTGGCGCTCTTTTGAGGATACCGAGAAATCCTTAGCTCAATTACAAGCTCTATGTCAGAAGACTTTATTTGATTGGTTTAGGTGTTGGGGCTTCTCGGATTGTTCCACTGTCTTGGAGTTTATTTCTTCTCTTAGTATTGCTGTTTAAGTTTTTTCTTGTTGTTTGTTGCTGTTTGTTTGTTTGTTTGTTGCATTTCCTTGTGTTCACCATCATGAACACCTTGTATTTGCTTTATTCTGTTTCACAGTTTGTTTAATAATACTCTTATTACCTATAAAAAAAAAAAGTTGTCTATTGTGTAGATCTTACCCATTGCTGCTGTCCAGGTGAAAAATGCCACTCTTAATGGGGCTTTTACTCTGCATATGCTTATGATTTTTCACCCCCTGATAACAAAGTTTTATAAAAGTTTAACCTGAAATTCCCAACTTATAGTTATAGATGGAAGCTACAGCATTTTGTCATCTTCCAGAGGATTAACAGGTACAGCCTAAAGGTCCTCTAGGAACTTAGTCACAGACTCTAATTCCCAATCATGTATTAATTGGATACAAAAAGGGTTAGTCCATCCAATCTAATCTGCTACCTTTACATCTCTATCCCTTGTCATGATGTAGAATTCAAGATATGTATCTTGTGCAATTTGTCCCACACCCCGGTGATCGTGCCAAAATCTACTTCTAGAAACATGCTTAACCTTAATTGGAACATCTCGCAAACATGCTTCCACAAACTGACCCCTTATGTTGATCTAGGCATTTTAGAACACCACCCTTCCTAGGACTCTTCATACTTATAATTAATTATTCTACTCCAAAGACACTATCCCTCTCCTCCATATACCTCCACAACCATTTCCTCAGTAGTGCTTGATTAAAAACCAACCAATGCACCATTTGGGTGAGTTGATACCTCCCCAAGTACAAAGTGTTTGGGAGAGCAGGGGGAGGGCGTGGGTTCAAGCTACAGGGTAGCATATTTAGTATGTAAGTATTTCTAACCATCATAAAGAAAAACCCAATAACTTCCTGATCCTCATACCCCCTAAGCAAAGGATTACAATAAGTATTCCATTTCACAAGATGGAATTTGTGCTCCTCTTCCATACCACGGCACAAAAAGTGACAGTGGAGCTTTTCCGTTATATTTTCCACACCAACTGGCTTAGGAAATAAGGAGGGATAATATTTTTGAAGCTAGACAATGTACTCTTAACGAGAGTTAGTCTTTGTCCCTTAGAAAGATATATTCTCTTCCACCTTGAGGATTTTTTCCCAGCCTCTTCAACACTCCATCCCAGATACTCCTTAACTCAAATTGTGCTCCTAGAGGAAGTCCTAAATAAGTAGCTGGGAAAAAAACACCTTACAGCCAAGAAACGTCATCAATTCCTCCACAGTCCTCAGCTTTCCACCCAGTACGTGCTTGGATTTGGCCAGGTTTACCTTCAATCTCAATATAGCTACAAAGCATAACAAAACACATCTTAGATATAGTAATTGGTCTGACTGAACCTTACAGGAAATAAGCGTAACATCCGCAAAAAGTAAGTAAGAGATCTCTGACTTACCATTTGCTTGGCAAACAGAAAAGCCCAAACTATCTATATGCATTAGTATCACTTTGTGCCTTGAACACTTTGTCCCCTCCTCTCTTTTTTGTAATAAAATCTTTATTCTGATCAGCCACTGTTATGTCAACTAATGTTGCTAGAAGCCAATTAGCGTTTTCTCGTCCAATGAAGATAGAATGTAAGAAAGATTTCCTTCTTTGAGAAATCTTTAATGTGACTGCTTGACCCCCTTCCTCGATGGTAAGTTTGAATGTTTTGGGCCCAGTGCAAAAAATATCTTTACCCTCGCATGATGGTGAATCGAAATGTAGTAGATATTTTATTTTTTGTTTATAAGTAAAAAAAATTGATTGAAATGAGGTGAACTAGATATGACGCTCCTTGATGTGTGCTAAGTGTAATGTAGATGCATGCAAAATGCATCTTTGAAGTTATTCAAAAAATAAAATAAAATCCAGATGGTATCTTTCAATCCTGAGGCTTATCATTGATATCCATGTTACCAGAGTGTCATCTCTATATGTCTCAAACAATGTGAGTTCACCAAGATCAGCTTTTTTGCACATATTGATATGATTATAGCCAGTGATATGGCCATAGGGGGTAGTTGAGTCACTTGCTGCACCTACTGCTATTCTATAATTATATTTCGGGGTCAATCGCATGTTTGTGGGGATCAACTACGCATATCCTTTTTACCATTATATATATTTTGATTTTATCATGATGAGAACTTCTGGTGATTAATTTGATTTTGACCAAGAGTTTAACAATGGCTGTCAACTCAAACTTATCTTTTACCAAGCTTTTGACTTGCTTTGTAGAAAGATAATGCCCTAAAAGTAACATAAGTTGAGAAAGTTGCCAATCATATGATCTACTTAAGCTTTATTCTTTTAATTACATATCCTCCCAGAAGCCTTTTTGGCATTCCCTGCATCCTATTGAACCATATTTCTACAAACTCTGCTTTCCTTATAACTAGATGCATGGTTACATAATGTTGAATCTTGTATCATCTTTGAATGTCACTCTAATATATCATTGATTATACATTTATAGGCGCTTGATTCTTGCTAGTGGAATTGAAGGCATGGAAGGATTTCGCCAGAGATGGAGCTTGCATGGTCGCCTCACAGATACCAAGTAATGTTTAGAATGCACATCGTAATGTTTTCATGGAGTGTGCATGAATGCATCTTTTGTTAGCTCTTAGTGCTTTTGTGTGACATACTACCAACCATTATAGTGGTAGTCACTTGTTTGATTTTTCCTAACAAATTAAGAGTTATATAAGATTTAAGGAATGAAGATCTCCGTTCAAAGACGGGGTAAACCTGGTGAGGAAAAGACTAGGAGAATCACCTAAAATGGTTTACCCATGGAGCAATGGCTAATGATTGTTGCACTAATGAGTGAGTAATATGACTTAAGTTGAAGGATTGAAGAGATAAAAGGGGGCCAAAAATAGCATGGTGGAGTAGGTGAAGAAGGAGATGATAATGGAAAGTGGATGAATATATTTATTACTGTAGAAAAGAGATAATCACAAAAAGATTCATATAGCCCACCTCAATCAGTTGATAAAGGATCCATGGAAAACCCCAAAACCAAGTAGTTGATAAAGTAGAATAAAATTGGCATTTTTTTTTTTTAATAATAAGTAATCAATTTGAAGAGGAACTACCTCATGTACACAGGATATTTACATAAAGTACTAAAGAATTAATATGAATGAAAGTTAAAATCTACAAGGGAGAGGGAATTCAATGAAATCTACAATAGAGTGTATCTCACTAGAGCCCAAAACAAGGGGACCATCCAAACAATAATCTTATAAAAGACACTTTCAACTAGATGACCAATACTTCCACACCCTTGAATGTATGGTGATTCCTCTCCCTCCAAAAGGACCACATAGGCATAAAGGGGTTTGGTTCTAAACAAAGGAAGAATGCTACCAAACTGATTCGTCCAAACTGAAAGTAATTTTTTAGACTGCGTGTCTTTTTGCTAAGTAGTCTCTCTTTAATAAAATTTCCTTATATGTGTATGTGTGTGTGTGTCTATATGTATATATATATATATATATATAGTAATTTTTAAGGCTAAATGTCTTTTTGCGAAGTGGTCTCTTTATTAAAAAAATTTCCTTAAAAATGTGTGTGCGTGTGTGTGTATAAACTGAGAGTAGCTCGACAATATTCTTGAACATTATACAATGGACCCCAAATGCAGAAAAGATTAAACTCCACAATTCATATGCAATGTCACAATGCAGTAGCCAATGGATCAGTCTCTCCACTGCTCCTACAAATACATCACTTATCGAAGTTCACCTGCTAGAATCTTCTCTTATGCTGTTGTCCTCACAAAGAAAGCTATCATTTTTGGAACCTTTGGACACTAGATGCTTTTCCATGGAAATGTTACTTCTCCTGGGGCCCTCAAACTCATAATATGAATGAACATCAAATTCACTTCAATCTCTACCTCATGTGATAAGGGCCCTCACTAGTTGGGATATTTACAGGATATTTTTGATAGGTGATAATGCTTTATTAATAATGAAAAAAATACAGGATATTTACAGGATATCAGACATAGTCAACTCAAATTCCTCATTAAAAGCATGAATAAACTTGATATTTTGTAAGTGTGTCGTCTCTTAGTTCTGAATCTCCAAGTTAGAACTAAATTAAGCCTCCTTGTCAGATAAAACAGTGTTGAGCTCTGGCACCCATACCATATATCACGTTGAATGCTTTCAATGAGACATCCTTGCATTTATTGCTGAGTTGCAAAAGTAATATTTTTTTCCTTAAGAGTTTCCCTATTCCTTGATCTATCAACTGTTTAATTTTATGCATTTCTAAACTTGTATATTCATATTGTAGTTATTTAGCTTTATTGGATCCCCTGTAGGAGAAGGCTGGAGTCTTTGAAACAGGGAATGGAGAATAAAATTAAAGATGAGCCTGTTGGAGGTTCAACCGCTAAAAGATGGTCTTTTTGGTGAAGATTCAAGAGGCATATCTTTCACATGATTCTGGGTGGACTTACTCTGCAGCCTTGAACAACAGTATACACAAGCTCTTAGTAAGTTGAATGTGTTTAGAGTCAGAGTTCTGTTTTTTGATTTTTTGTCATAATAAGCTATCTTTTCAAAGCTATTGAATTCCTTTTATATCATTCAAGTCAGTCATGTACTCATGCTTTATTGCTAATTAATGTATGAATATCATTTTATTACTGTGAAAAGGGTTTGTCCTCAAAAGGCATGATGGAAATGTGAATAGCCAATGTAGATTAGCAATTTTTTGCTGAAGACAATAGAGATTTCAATTATTTCTTCCTTCCTTTGTTTCTCCATGTGGAATTGTAAGTAGACACTGACATAGCTCGAGTGGCACTTTGCCTCTCGCAGGCAACAAGTGGATCAACATCAATCTTGTTCCTTCAATGGACTGGACTTCAACACACAACAATCAAAACAAATATTGAATAGTAAGAACAATTATTTGGCTTAAAAATTTTGAGTTCTTTATCTCTATTAGAGGTTGGCACAGTTGCACACACTAAACTTTTCTACAGAAGAGATGAGCATTTCACATTTGTTATTTGTAGATGGCATGATATTTTCTTGAGAAGCTTCCACTGAGAATTGGCTACATATTTGCCTTGTTTTTATGTGCTTTGGGGTAGTGACAGGGTTATGGGTGAATTTGAGTAAGAGTGGGCTGGTCATGGTGGGCAATGCTGCATTTTTGGCTGATGTATTACGTAGTAAGGTGCGGTCTTTCCCCGGGATTAACTTAGGGATGCCCTTGGGCTCCGTTTATAAATTGCAGCAGTTTAGAATGTTGTAACAGAAAGATGGATTTTACGTAAATAAATCATTGTAGAATATTTTTTATAGAAAAATAAAAAAGTGACTAATTTTTTTGACACTTTTTTCAATTTCTCATAAAAAAATTCTTAAAATAGATAATTAATGGCATCCATTAACGACCGGACCCTAAAAAAAATTAAAGAAACAGTTGGCTGGGTTGGAAGAAATTGTATTTGCAAATGGGGTTGCCTTACTTCCTCAAAACTTTAGCCAGTTAGCCTACTTATTACTCGTCTCTCTTTGCTATTTCTTCTTTTCTGTTTAACAGGATTGAGAGGATCCAACGAAATTTCTTGTCAAAGAGGGGAGGATGGTTAGAGCAAATTTTATTTAGTGGGATTGAGAGCATCCACTAGGACAAAATATTTAGAAATAATTTTAGTGTGAAAAATCATTGGTCCCTATTCTTAATGATATAGAGAAACTTAAATTTAAATAAAAGGAATATGAGATACAATCATACAAGAGCACCCACAGCAGATGTGCCAAATGTGCCAAATGCCAAATATTTGGCACATTTGGCACACCAAACACAAAAAACATCTCCTATCAGATGTTCTATATGTGCCAAATTTTTACCATTTGTGTCCGTATTGTTGCAAATTTGCAACAGTACGGACACAAATGCCAAACCGAAAAATACTATTTTATTTGACTATTCTCTCCTCTCTTATTTCTTTATTTGATTTTTTCTCTCTTCTCATAATTTGTCTCTCTCTCTCTCTCTCTCTCTCTCTCTCTCTTCCAAGTTCCCAACTCGTGTTCTTCCTCTTCTCACAATCGGACGCAAGCAAGAAGGCGATGGCGGCGGCCAAGAGAGGAGGAAAGGCAGCCGCGACTTCGTTGAAATCGATCGCGGCGTCAGATTCATCGATGGTGGTAGATGGGTCTGTTGGGTTTTCCATGGTGGTGATTGATGGTGGTAGATAGGTTTTAACAGCGGCCAGTGGTTGGTGGATTTTCTAGTTGAAGGTGGTGCTTGGCGGTGTGAGCTTGAAAGTGGGTTTAGCCAGTGATAGGTTTGGGTTTGGCAGGTGATCTCACCTCGAGGCCGCCGTCAATCTCACCCTCTTCCCTCTGCTCTCTGTCCGCCTTTTACTCTGCCTCTCTCTAGTTGTGGGTTTTTTTTTTTTTTTTTTTTTTTTTTTTTTTTTGCAATTTGGGTTGATCTAATATTGGTGAGTAATTGTGGTGGTTGGTTTGCAATAGAGGTGTTGTTGCGACAGTGGATATTGGTGGCTGGTGGTTGTGCTGTTGATGTTGTTGCTGTTGTTGATGATAATAGGGAGTAGATAATATATTATTTTAATATGTAGTAAATATTATTTTAATGTATATAATTGAATGATAAAACATCTGATAAATGGGATGTTGTAAAATGATGTGGTTAAATAATAAAGTAGGTCTTTGGTGTGGCAAAATGACATTTTTTTTGCCACATCTGATGTGGATGCTCTATTGTTATTTTTATTAAATTTTATCTAATAGTGATTTTTATGTGCAAGAGCATGTGCCTTTAAACTAGTTATTTCTAAAAAAGAAAATGTTAAAGAATGCCATGAGGGCATTGGTTTAGGACAGATAAGAACAAAGACCTACATTGAAAAGAACAAAGACCTGCATTGAAAATGACCATTCTAAAAGAGGACAGATAAGAACAAAGACCTGCATAAAACATATTTTAGATTGAAAGTTTGTCACAGAGAGGGACAAATTTTCTTGGTTATCTTTTTTTTTTTTTTTTTTTTGGTAACTGGAAAATTCATTAAAAGAAGCTAAAGGCTACCTGCAACAGCAGGGACAACCCTGTTACAAAAAACACCCTCCTTATCTGCACTAATTAAGTCTAGCAGGTCCACAGGAGGCTCCTGATACACACATAGGCAACAATCATGAAGTGCCCCTTTCCTAGCTAAGAAATCAGCACAAAAATTAGCCTCACGATAGCAATGCCCAATCCGGACTTGACCAAATTGGGAAATCAGCTGTCTACAATCATCAATAATAGGCATAACAATCCGGTTAGAATAAGAAGGATCTCCCATAATTTCAACAACGGCTTTGGCATCTATTTGAATATCAATAGCTTGGAGATGCATGTTATGACAGAGGTTGAGACCGTCTCGGAGAGCCCAAAGTTCAGCTATAAAACTTATGGTGACTCGGATGCTTCTAGAGAAACCACCAAGCCACTCCCCACGATCATTTCGAATGATGCCACCGCAACCAGCACTACCTGGATTCCCTAAGGCTGATCCGTCAATATTTAAACGAACCCAACCAGGTGAAGGCTTCTCCCATCTAATCCGAATCATCCTTCTGCTACCTGCAATTTTAGGATTCAAAACACAATGCAAAAACTCAAGCGCCTGGAACACAGCCTCACTGTGAACACCAGGCCGAAAGTTTTGGCCTCTAAACACAACATTATTCCTTTCTTTCCACAACAACCAAATGACAAAAGGAAAAAGAATTCTCCAAGGGGGCTGATTAGGCACTCTACACTCATTAACTTTGCAATTCTTCTTAAACCAAATGTGGAGGTTATCTTCAAAATACCTGCTGTTTAGCTGAACCCCTAGGCTGGTCCAAATTGTTTTAGCCATCTCACAGTCCCTAAGCCTATGAATAATGGTCTCAACTTCCCTTAGACAAATAGGGCACCCATCCACCTCACTAAGGTGCCTTTTAACAAGGCAATCTCCCACACCAATGCTATTATGCAAACATTGCCACATGAAAGATTTAATACGCGGTAAAGTATCCACCTTCCAAACCCAAGACCCCATGAACTCCTCTTCCTCCTCACTGCATCTAGTGGCTAAAGAATAGGCTGATTTAAGCTCAAAATCCCCGTGCTTATCACCACTCCAAATCAACCTATCTTCCTCAAAAGAAGCCCCCAAAGAGTAAGGCATGGCATTAATTTCCATAATAATATCATTTGGAACTTGGACAGAAATTTTTGACCAATCCCATCCATTAGGACCAAAAACCTCTTTCACTTGGAGCCTCTCTTCTTCTTCAAGGAGAAGACCTTGGATTAAAGCTCTTAACAGGGCTTTTGCAAACCATTTGTCATGCCAAATGCTCAAGCTACTATCTCGCCCCGGAATCCACCGAATGCCTTTATGGAAAACCTCACTACCCTTTTGAATTGCTTTCCAAACTCTAGAGCAAGGAAGCTTGTCCTTGGCTCTCGCATGCAACCGACAGATATTGCAATACTTGCTTCTCAAAACCTTAGCCCACAAAGCATCCTTCTCCATTCGGAATCTCCAATTAAGCTTGGCAAGAAGAGCTTGTTCCTTCCCCTAGCTGATTGAATACCAAGACTCCCTTGATCTTTAGCTTTGGTCACTTTGTGCCAACCCACCTAATGCGTTCTTTTCAAAGAGTCCGAAGATCCCCAAAGGAAATTACGGTTAACTCTATCAATATCATCTAACAATTTCTTGGGTAATGCCGTGCATTGCATGACATAGGCAGGAATAGTAGATGTAGAGGCTTGAATGAGAATCGTTCTACCTGCAAGGGACAATAAATTAGCTTTCCACCCCGCCAACTTCTGCTTGACCTTATCCAAAATGAAATTTAGATCTTGATTGCTCCCTCCCTGATGCTTCAAAGGAAAACCAAGATACTTTCCAAGATTTGGAGTAGACTTAAAACCCAAAATATCACACAAGGATTCTCTTGTATCCACGTCTACATTTGGAGAAAAATAAACTCTAGACTTACTCTCACCAATGGATTGCCCTGACCTAGTACAAAAGTCATCAAGCACATCCCTTATTGTAGAGCAATTCACATGATCCGCCTTCGCAAAGAGGACCAAATCATCCGCAAAAAACAAGTGAGAAAAAGCCATCCCACTTTGAGAGCTCTTAACAGGAACCCAACTCTTCTCACTACACTTATCTTCAATGAGATGCCCAAGAACTTCCATACAAAGAATGAAAAGGTAAGGTGATAAAGGATCACCTTGCCTGATTCCACGTGAGGGGAAAATAGGCTCAACATTACCACCATTAAAAAGAATAGAAGTGGAAACAGAAGACACACAACTCATGATGAGGCTAACCAAATTATGGGGTAAATTTGCATTAATCAACACTTCTCGAATGAAACTCCATTCAATTTTGTCATAAGCCTTTTCAAGATCCACTTTAATCGCCATGTAGCCGGCTCGCCCCTTCTTGTTACTAATAGTATGAATCAATTCTTGCACCACAATAGCATTGTCTACACTTCTCCTCCCCGGCACAAAAGCTGATTGGAGAGGGCAAAGTGAGGAAAGTTCCAAATAATTTTGACTGATCCAAAAGGCAGCCGAGTTTTTGGGTTGCTGACTTGTGTCACAAGTTTCAAAGTCACTGAATTTTCTACAGTAAATTTACTGTGCGTAGTCGGGATATGTTCACACTCCAAGTAATTTGCAATTTTGCATACATTTTAAAGAGCATTCAGTGTGCTAAAAGCCTAAAACTATCTAAACTTTATTTTAGCACAAAAAATATTAAAAATAATTAGGCAAAACTAGGGAAATTACACCGTCTTCATGGTAGATTACGTCATTTATTCATCATTCCAGTGAAAGACTCCCACTTATTAAAAATTATTGAGTCAGTATTTAGTTTTTATTTAAAACTTCACAATTTTAAATAAATGGGAATCTTTTACTAGAATAGTGGACCACATCACTTGTCCACCATGAGCACTTTATAATTTCTCCAAAACTACAATGTTGGTCCTTAGAGCACAATTGGTCCTTTAAGTTTCAACTGAGCACAATTAGTTCCTCAAGTTTAAAAAATAAGTTGTATTAGTCCTTTTACTAACAACTGTTAGTGGTATTATTTACGTAGCTAACAGAACAATGACTTGACATTTTTTAATGACAAGGCATTTTAGTAATTAAAAAATTACAGTAACTAATTTCCACATTAGATCAAATCTAAACCAAAGGTTGAAATCAAATTTAAAATCACAACCTGTTTACAAATTAAATCCCATACATTAAATTTGAATTTTGTTTCACAAAAACACGACGAAGAGAGAGAGAGAGAGAGAGAGAGAGAGACGGACCCTGAAATCAAATGGTGGGCTAGAAGACTTAGATTCATCATGTGCATAATGGCCATTGAACCTCAGTTTATTCTATTGTACACAAAATGAAAAATTTTAAAATTACAATATAGAATATAGATAAACCATAATTAGGATATGGGGATAGATAATATACCTAACCTTGACACAAATTAGACGAGTTGGGACATAAGTCCATATAGGATACGATGGAAGGACAGGATTCGATGGAAGCACGGCCGGCATATAAACTTTTTTTCGTTTTCTAACGAAGGATAGGCATATAATATAAACCTTTATTTGCATAGCAAGACATCTAAAATCACAACCAGTCAAGCGCCGTCCTGCGTTTGTGTCTCCCGCACCGCCGTCGTTTGTGAAACAAAAATCAGAGATAATGTATGGGATTTAATTTGTAAACGGACTGTAATTTTAGATTTGATCTAACCGGGTCAGTTTGGTTTAGATTTAATCCAACATGGAAACTAGTTAGTGTAATTTTTTAAATTTGATGGACCAATAAATAGAAAAGTGCTAACCACATATGTGATATACCTCAAAAGGACTAGTTACAATTGAGACTCCTTGCAATTTTAATAAAGCCCAGTTTAACCTAGTACATACTCGATGTGGGACTCATCACACACCCACACATATCACACTATCAATCAAATTGGGGCATCACAAAGGGTTCGTTTGGGATCCGCTTATTTTGTTGAAACTGAAAATTTTTTGCTGAAAGTACTGTAGATAAATGTAAAAGTTAGTTGAAATAGTACAATGGGATCTATGAATAATACCAAAAAGTGCAGTAGGACCCATGAATAATAATAAAAATAAGCTAAATAGTAAAATAAGTTGACAAAAAATAAGCTATTCAAACACAATTTAAGTTGAAAGTTAAGAGATTAATTGTGCTCTGAGAGTAAATTTGAGGAACCAATATTGTAGTTTTCCCAAAAAATTAACATTTCAAAGCATTTTAGCCTATCTAGTCAGCACCTCTACCCCCAATTATCAATGTATCAAAAAAAAAAAAAAAAAAAAAAAAAAGGCCAAAAATACACTTTAATCAGATATGCCAACAACCCAAATTTTAACTTTTTGGCAATAATTGATATTAACTTTTTGTAAGATGTGATTTAACATAAAAATTACCAAAATATATATATATATAGACATACAAACACACGAATTTCATGAGCTTTGAATAAGATCAAGTATCAAATTTTGAACCGTCAAACTTATGGCATCGTGAAGCTCTTGTAGTTGTAATATATATATATATATATATATATTTTTTTTTTTTTTAAGGTGACGCCAAGATATGGAAATCTGGATGTGGACCACGTGGCTAATAATGATCATCAATGGAGAAGACACATTTTGCATTTTGGTCAACACTTCTAGACACATAACATCTAAAACCAGGAAAATGCTAAAGTTACTTGGATGAGACAATGGATAAGGATTTGTAGATTTTTAGACCCAATCCGATCCTTATAATAAAGAAATTGATTTTTTTTTTTTTTTTTAAATGGGTTTGAGTTCATATTATATCTTAGGTGCTCAAATCTAACATATGATTATTAAGTTAAATTATCAAAGTACTCAATTTATAATTTTTTTAACACAAAAAAGAAATGTTTATAACAAAAGTAAGCGTCTCTTTTTCCTTCTAAAAGATTACTTAATTTAATTAAATTTATTTATACTAATGTTTAAATTTTGTTAAATTTTATTTTAGATGTTCAATGGTTAATTCGGCTTGATACAATCTGCTTTGATCCAATTTACGATAAGATAAATATACTAATTTGGTACAAATTTGGGTTTTTGTAATATAATTTTAATGGGTTTGGAATATATATCTCTTTTAGCAAAGTTATATATATATATATATATGTGTGTGTGTGTGTGTGTGTGTGTGTGTAGAACAGTTAGAATGTTTGTGTAGGGTTAAGGGCCCAAATCATATATTGGGCGTTGGGCCTTGGTCGAAAACATGAGTAGTCCGAGGACGAACAAGTGGTAATGAGTAGTTCAGACTCAGAATTTAATGAGCAAAATGCAAATGGGAAGGTGGTCCGAGGAGGAATATCTCCTCGGATAAGCTAAACACCGATCAAATATGGATCCTATTGATCAAAGTAACCTTCCAAGAAGCCCTAGTGATAGGGACATGCACCATAAACATGCAAGAAAGATGAGAACCCAAAAATATCTAAGGGAAAGCTGCCACCATTGCATTAAATGCACTGCGGCTATTTTTCTGGTCGCATTTATGTAAAGAAGACCCCTGAACAATGTTGTTTTGACTACCACAACTCACAGAAAAGCCAAAGGAGGTGTCTGATGGGACAGATACTCAAGTAAGGGCCCAAATGATCAACAAATGTAGAATCAAGATGGTTCAAAGGGAGCTATATAATGGAAGAGACCCTCCATGAAGAAATGAGAAAGAAAAGAGAGCACTGTTGTCATCAAAATTGTACCTGTAATCAGTTTAATTTATTTATATGGGACTTACCTCCTCGGACAGTGAGTTCATCTCCTTGGATAGTGAATTCATTCAGATCGGTGCTTCTTGTCTTTGTTTGATCACTCTCCAAATCCATACTAGCCATTGTCCATTTCATTAGGGCCTAGTTCTTCGACCCACTTTCTACAAATTTATTGTACTGGGCTCACTGGGCCAACATTTTATACATCTTGGGTTTGGACTGCAATACGTGTCCCTACAGTTTGGATTTGAGATTTGTTTTTTGGTCTCTAATTAGTCGATTTGTTGCCAGCATCAATTTTAGGGTCATATTAGTGAGCACCTTAAAAACAAAGTTAAAAAATAATTATTAATTAAATTGTTATAACGCACACTATTTATAAGAAAAATACATTCATCAATAATTCATGAGAAAATTTAAAGAATGCTCTAAATGCATTAGAATAAAAAATATTTTTTAAATTTTTTTATGGGAAAAAAAATAGCAACTAATTTTTTTAACAATTTTTTTATATTCCTTATTTCGCTTTGTTTGTTTTGATGGAAAACCTTCTATAAAAATAGTTTTTCGTGTTTTTCAGTGTTTGGTAGTATAAAGAAAATAAGTCAAATGAAAACTATCTTTGGTCAACAGAAAAAGTATGGCTTATTTTTAGAAATTGTTTTCCATTAATTTTTTTTGGAAAATAACTCAATCTCACAGCAAGCTAAATAAGGGAATTTAGAAAATTTCTTTTCAACTCATTTAAGATAATTACCAAACATAGGAAAATGAAATAATTTTATAAAAAATACTTTTTAAAAAATGACTCATTTTTTAGAAAATATTTTTGCCTAAACAAATAGAGCGGAGTGATATCAAAAGATTCAAAATTTTCTTTAAATGGTTATTAACCCGTTAAGTGGGTCCATAATTCATTAGTTTTATTTTACACCTACAAATTGGTTTGCACTTTGCACGGACAAATTAATTAAGTTTTTATGGGCTTTAGTGTTAAACACACTTTAAGTACTCCGTCCTCACAACAAAAGCTTGTTTTTTTGTTTTTTCTTCCTATAATTCAAAATGCATTTTGGACTTTACCATATCCAGATGTAGTACTGAAAGTAGTTTTTGACTATTGATTTTAGTTGTTTGACTCTAGAGCCACAGGAGGCTCAACAATTAATTCATCCTTGGACAAACACATGAGACATTTATTCCATTTTTGTTATTAATTCTTTTTAATTAAAGAAATAAACTAAAGGCAAAAGGGTCATCGTATTTTCTTCGTTGCTAGTTATGTCATATTCTTCTCAAAAAAAGAAAAAAAGAGGCCTGCAATTAAGTCATATGAAAGTTACATGTTGATGTTGAGCAAAGAGGCCTGCAATTAAGTCCCAAGTCCTAGAGCCCAAATATTTGACTGTAACATATCACTACAAAACACGCAGCCGCCTTTTTTTAACCATTCAAGTCTTATCTAAAATATGGAAAAGCTAAATGATTTGTAACATTGTTTTCTTAAAAAATAAGTGCAATCCAAATTAATAATCTTAATCTGCTTTTTTCCCCCATATAGGACTTATACAGCCTTGGCCAAAGTCTGAGAAGAAGTGTTTTTGCTAGAACTCTTAGAAACAAAGTGCGAGTTCACTAGGGTAGGGACGAAACCGGAATTCAAACTTAGAGGGAGTCAACTTTCTTTATTTTTAGATTTTAAAAAATTGGAATATCAATACTAGAGGTTGATAAAGTTGCATTATTAGCATTTTATTAATTATTATTTGTATTTTTTCTTTTGAAAAAAAAAATTTAATAATAGGATTTTATAATCAAGAATTTTGCAAGTTAATTGGCACGTCTTAATATTTTCAAAGTCAAATTGATGTGTGGATGAAGCGATTAATATGTGGCATAGGAGTTGTCTCTATGGCTATAAGAGTGGAGTCATTTGAGAGGAGCATAGAGCTCTTAAGTGAGAGGGAGAAATTTGGTAAAGGTTATTAGGTTTTTGTGATTTTTTTTTTTTTTGGCTAGGATTTGTAATTAATTTGTTGTTATTGTTTTTACTTAGATCGAATTTATAATTTGTCCAAAGATTTTTCTTATTATCTAGATATGTGCATTTTATATATATATAGATTTTGCTTGTTATCTATTTGTTGGATTTTTTGGGTCAATTTGTAAATTTTTTGGGAAGGAAGGCCAAGTATATAAATTTAAGAGCCAAAATTAAAATTCCTTTTGTTAATACACATTCTAGTATATTTTTTTCCCAAGGGGGGGGGGGGGGGGGGGGGGGGTGCAGGGCCCTCCTCTGCCCTTGGGTAGTTCTGTCCATGCACTGGGGTGAAAGTGAAACCACAAAAAGCACGTACAATTTTTATTACTTGTGTGATATGACCAGTTTCTTATTAATTTTTATTTAGACTTACCATTAATCTTAATTTTTTATTTACCAATAATTACTCATCATATTAGCAATTTGTAAAAAAATTTATAAAATAATTTATATCTCTAATATTATTCACTTTTGAAATATGAATTACTGGGGTGTATTATTTCATAATAAATTTTATAACGGATTTTTTTTTTCATTAAACCCTAAGGGCAATATATGGTTTAACATAGGGATCCTTGTTCGAGAAATTTAGTACTCTTTAATGCTTAATATGATTCCTTCTTTACCAGAAATAAAGGCAATATATGGTTTAACATACATTCAAGCGTGTTCAGACTGCACACACAGAGAGAGAGAGAGAGAGAGAGAGAGAGAGAGATTATAATACTAAAAGCAACTTTTTATTTATTGTAAATTGAAAGACATATATAACAACCTTATTTTTTTTATGCACTCAACACGTAGATGGTTTGGTTGTTCCATACGGCACCAGTTGTCTTACAGAAAGATCATATCTACCAAAGTAACCAAACGACAAAGGATGACCATCGTCAACTTTATTAACATATATTTGAAAACTGTGATTTTCTAGGACTGGGGATAGTTTTTATTTATTTATTTCATAATATAACGTCCAGATTCCAGAATAAGGTCATGATACTCTGCGATTCACTTGATCGAGTATATATTAATTTCCATCATCATCCATGCTTTGCTGAAACTTGAATGTAAAAACCATCACCAAATCCTAAAGTAGGAGAGCGAATCACCTCACCACCCTTGATTGTTGTCCACCTAATCATAATTCAAATACAGTATTAAAAAAAAAAAAAAAAAGAGTTTTTGTTCTACTTATATGTTGTCTATATATGCAAGTACGTACCTGTATTTAGTGAACAAGACATGAAAGAAGACAGCCATTAGAACCTTGCTGAAGTCAGCCCCTGCACATGAAGTCATGCCTGCCCCGAATGGTATGAAGTTTTTTGCTGTGACGTTTGCTGAGATGTCCTTTAATTCATAATAAAAAGAAAGATTAGCAAAATATAATAAAAAAATATTAAGGTAATTCCATCAAAGTTCATTCCATGACATGATCACGATTGTGACTGATGAGAATATCAAGGTGTTGAATATATGTATTCAACCCCCACCTGCCAACGCCATGGATTAAAAGCAAGAGGATCCTCATAAGTCTTCGGGTTCAGTTGAAGGGCAGCAGGAACCACCATAAGCGCCCAACCTTTTGGAATTGTATACCCTACAATTAATGAACGCGTCTCGCATTAATGTAAGATGTAAAGTGTTGTCATCTAATCTATAATTGAAGATTATTTAACACTGAGAAAAATTGAAGATATAATAGTAACTTGAGAAATTTTTAATTCCATAAACGTTTTATAGTTACCATTTTTTTAACAGTTCAGTTTAAAGACCGCTTTTAGGACATTTGTTAATGAACTATTTTACGTAAGTTTTGATATAATATTTATGAAAAATATAAAAAGTTATTAAAAATCAAAAATATTTTTTCAAAAAATCAATTATTTTTTCATTAAAAAATTCTAAAAAAACTTCCTAAACTAATGTCTTTAGCACATTCGTTAGATTTTACTTTTTATACTAAAAAAAGCCATTAATTATGTTAGCATATCAACCACTTTGATTTTGAACTTACCATTTATTTGGATGTCTTGGATGGTTCTTCTCAGAATCCCAGGAGCAACACTACCAAGCCTTAGTGCTTCATTGACAACCTATTTTTTCCCATTCATTGGATGGTAAGAAACCTTTCTGGGAAATTTAAAAGAAAGAGTATAAGGCCAAAAAAGGAGGGGGAGTTCTATCTACTCACATTATGAGTAAAAGTCATGGATTTGTATTCCTTCCATGTGAGTCCAGAATTGACATCTTCTCTGTTCTTAAGAATTGCTTCATGCTCCTCCTAAGATAAATAAAATGTTTCTTTAATGATTTAAAAAAAAATAAAAATAAAATAAAAAAAGCTGTCTAGTAGAATTATACAACAAAAATGCTTCTTAATCTAATTCATAAAATTTTGGAAATTAATATATATATATATATATATTTTGGTCTCACATACTAACCGTTAATGCTTGCACCACTTTTGGGTGATCATTAATTAACTTGATGGCCAAAGTAAGAGTTGAAGATATAGTCTCAAAGCTCGCAAGGAGAAGCCCAAACATCATATAGATGATGAAATTATCAGTTAAGAATGTCTGTATTTTCATGTCTGCCAAAATCTGATCAAGAAAATCTCCTCTGCGAATTTCAGGATTACGTTTTCTTTCTTCAAACATTGTAGTTATCAAGTTGATTGCCTTCTTTTGGTTCTGTACGACAATTGAATTAGTATAATATTAGACTAAATTCAAATAATAAAAAAAATGAGATAGAGTGAAAATGACAGGTATCAAATTTATTCATATCTCCTATTCTGATATCATATTAAAATACCAATTTTCCTAAAAATTTAAACTATTGAAAAATAATAAATTTAATTATTTAACAACATATTTCTAACAAAATGTATAGGAATTAAGTTTGAGGAAATTACTTGTAGACATCTATGATAGGCAGTTCCAGGGATATTAATAGGGAATGACATAAGTCCTTGCAAGAAGTTAGTAAAAGATTCAGCAATATTTTCCTTTGCTTTCTCTGGCTCATAACTGAATAACTGCTTTGCTGTAAAATCAAAGATCATCTGCAAATAACCAACAAATAAGTTATTGTAAAAAGAGAATGGTGCTTTTTTTGTGTGGTAGCTAGCTGCTTCTTTTTTTTTTTTCTTTTTCTTTTTTTAATATATGGTAGTAGCTACTTCAAGTACTCAAAATGCTAAGAAATGAACATACATATAAGGATCCTCAATAATGCTTTCAGTCATTCATTGGCAAATAGAAATGCCGGGTGAGAGTCCATTGAAATTTTGTGTTATGTTTGTGTTTTTTAGGTACAAAACCGCATATGATCATAACAATGTATTTTAAATTATTTTAATTGTCACCTTTCCTTTATGAATATAAATAAAATGTTTAGATTAAAACACTTGAAATAAAGAGAGAGATTCTATAATTATAGCGGCTATCTCCTCTGAGAAGTACCATAGATTTGATCATTTTATTATTATTTATTTATTCGTACCTCCTGAAAAGTTTTTATCTTGAAAATTTGAAATACATATAAGAGTTAAAAGCTTACAGCTGATGTGCTTTTCTTCACTTCTAAACTGGATAGCTTAGACCAACCCTGCAACCTTTGATCTATCGCATCCTCCAACTTTGGTAGCATCTTGTCCTTGAGAACTTCAGGACCAAAGTGACCCAAGATCAGATTCCGAAGGTACTTATGAATGTTTGTTTGAGCATTAATTCTTGTAGCATCTTGGTGAAGAATTTTTGCAAAAGAGTCCATGTACCAACGTTCAACCAATTTTCCTTCTTGTTGAAAAACATAATGGTTGAATTCAGGATCAGATGATATCACAACTGGCCGTCCTGCCAAGCTTGTCCGAAATATTGGCCCATATCTAAAATGGCAAAAAAAAAAAGTTATAAATAAAAATACAAGAATCAATTGTTCAAGTTGTCAACTGAGTGGTACACAATATAATTTTTACATGGATCAACTATTTTTTCCCTACCATTCACAATCGACTATTTTAGAAATATGACAAAAGTTATGTCACCAGAACTTTTCAAATATAAATTAGATTACGTAAAAATTGCATTGTGGGCTTACTGCTTCATCCTTTTCTTGATAAAAGGTGGCATGTCTATTGACTTGTTTGACACAAGAAAAGAAAGGGTCTCCCCAATAAGTGGCAAGCCCATAGAGCCAGGAGGTAGTTTTCCATTACACTTAGGGTTCCTCCACCTATAGAGCCAGTTCGTGGCAATCACTATAAGCAAGCTAATGACAGAAAGCCAAACAGACCACATCTTGGGCTAGTATACTAAGTATGAGTAGAGATCAGTAGTATCAGGAGAACTTAAGAGTTGGTTTGTGCTCTCTATAGAGAGACCTTGGCTCTTTATATAGGCAAAGGATGAGATCATTATATTGACAAATTGAAGTGTTTGGTTTCTACTATCGGATTTAAAAAATGTTAAATTGGTAGAATCAAACAACCTCTACTCTCAATATTCAAGTCGTAGATTCTTGTTTATCAAAAAAGTCGTAGATTCTGAATTTGAATGATTTAAATTGAAGGAATATATATAACTGGAAAAGAAAAATGCTGCCACGTTTTGAAAAACTTTGGATTTTCTGTGCACTACTACGAAAAATCAATAAGTTTATCCGTCAAATTCCGGAATTCACAAAAGATATATTTAAATGAAGAAGGTGGTTCTTCCTTTAGATAAATCAAAAGGTGAGGCGTCGTTAATTGTAATAAAATCTGTTCTATTTTGGGCAAAGTTTAGCTAAAAAATTTTGTTGTAGTCTTAAACTACAACTTCACTCAATATCTTTTTATTGGAGGTGAATTTTGACAAATCTACTATTTGATTACATCTTCTTCTTGTATTCTCCATGCTTACAAAATTTCTAAAAAATTAAAAAATAATGGCTATGTCATCAATAAATTGTTTAAATTGCAAATTTTTGTAATTTAAAATTATACATAAAATATAAACTTATAAATCATATAGTAAATAATATTCGATTAAAATTTTTTTTTTTACATATGCATTAAGAGCATAAAGAACATTTAATTCAACGGTTAGATTTTCAAATTATGCAGTAGTATTTATTTTATTGAGTAAGGTTATAGTCTTAACCTACAACCAATTTTGTAGCTAAATATATTGTCTTATTTTTTATGTAATAAAATTTTGACTTCAGACTAATCTATTATTAGTATGGAGAAATCTTGTTGGGTAATCCATGTGTTCATGAGGCCTTGCTATTGCCACGCGTAGTTTCAAAAAATATTGAGAAACACATAGACATGGTTTTAGAAATTGAAAAACAATCTGTTTTAAAGCCATGGAACAAGAGTGATTTCAAGCTGGCATCCCTAGCTATCCAAAAGCACTGCATGTAAAGTGAGGTTAGAGGAGATCCCTGCTAGCTTGCAAAGTTGCTCTATGCCTCTAAATCTTATGTATTAGCTTCATATCCAATGGTAATTCCCATAGTTTTAGCTAAAGTCATGTATGGCCAAGATGCCTTCAATTGAAAACTTGTCGGTTGAAGATATTACGAGTGTTATATTTAAGTTTTATTAAACTAGCAATGTTTTGGCTAGCTAGTTACATGGCTAAGACTACTCGTGTAATGGACTTTTATTTTTTATTTTCATTCCATAAAGTCTTACTATTTTTATAACCAAAAAAATACTCTAAACTTGTGGGTCTTATTTTTTTATTTTTTTTATTACCTATTGCAGCGATTCAAAAGTGCCGTAATAGGTCTTGTATAAAAAAAAGTCTATTTTAAAATTTCAAACCTAAAATTGCAGTCCTTCCAAAATGCCATAATAGGTACTTTTTTTGTAATTACCTATTGCAGAGATTCTAAATCGTCGTAATAGGTCTTATATAAAAAATAAGTTCATTCTAAAAATTTTTGACCTAGTGCGGCACTTCTAAACTGCTGTATAGGTACACCTTTTTTTTTTTTTTTTTTTTTTTTTTTTTTGTAATTACCTATTGCGGTGATTCAAAAGCACCTTAATAGGTCTTGTATCAAAATAAATTTGTTTTAAAATTTCAGACCTATTGCGGCGATTTCAAACCGCCATAATAGGTATACTTTTTTTGTAATTACTTATTGTGGTGGTTTGAAAGCGCCGTAATAGGTCTTGTATCAGAAAACTTTGATTTCGAAGAAAATAATATCTATCCGATACTTTCAAACTGCCGTAATAGATACATCTATTGAGGCATTCTTTAGAACTGCCGATAATGACCTCTCAACCCCCGATATTGATTGTACCTATTGTGGTGCTTACAAAAATGCCGTTGTAGGCCTTTGCTTATAGCGGCAGCTACTGAAACTGTTGTAATAGGTGACCAATAGTGACAGTTTTTGAAAACGTAAAAAAAAATGCTAGTATAGGACCGTTTACTTAATTGTTTTTTTTTTTTTTTTTTTTTTTTTTAAGTGTAATTTTTGATTAATTTTGCTTCTAATCTTATACTTTTAATCTTCTCCCCTTAACTCAAATCTTGGCTCTGTCCTAATTTTTAACACTATCTCACTCATTTTCCCACCTCAATCTTCTGCTCAAGAGGTTAATGGAAACATCTTTTTTGAAGTTAGCAATATTTAACATTTGATAAATTATCAGTTAGGCTTGTGCGTGTTGCACTATTGCTGCCTCTAGGTGGTTTTGAATAGGTTTATTATTTTCAACTTAGCCGGTACATGCAAATGTATAACTACAAATTGATTTGAATATACTTGTTTAGTCAAAGAGATTAGATCAATGGACTCCACATAATTAATGGTGTACAGTACTTCTATGTTCTATCGCTATCCACATATATAGACAATCAAGTAATAATGTTTGGCTCATAAAAAAAAGAAGTAATAATGTTCGGGTCCCCATTTGAGAGGACTGGTTGATTGAAAAAAACCCCTAGTGGCAGGTTAGTTTTTGAATGCTCCTTTGTCTAGGATATGAATAGTTATATTTAAGATACATCAGAGATATAAGTGTTCCCTGTGGCGGGCTTCTAGATCAAGAAAAGTATGATTGAAAATTTTGAACAGGCTAGCACAAGGTCGTTGAAGTCGAAAGTTCTGGATTCTTTTGAGATAAGGAACATTGTAAATCAAGAATAATTTTTTTTATCCTCTCTCTTTTGCGATGGACAGAAATAAAACGCTATATAAGATTAAAAGAAAGCAACAGCAAACCTTCTTTGAGACTTCTATAAAAACTTCATTGCGGAAAGGTTTTTTGCAGCAATTGAAAAATTGCCTCAATAGGCCTTCTGGGAAAATGAGGGTAAGAACAAGCCTAATCCATGTCCATGACTATAATACGTTTACAGGCCGGTCCAAGATAATTTAAGGCCTAAGGCGAAAATCTTAAATGGCCTTTTTACATTTGAATATCACTTAAATAATATTTAGTTTATTTTTTTATTTTATTTCAAATCTATGACTAATTCATACTTATTAATATGGATACTTCGCTCAAAGTGAGCTAATGATACTTACTACAAAGGTTTTACAAACTAGCATATCACCAATAATAATAAAAAGTTATTCAAACATTCATTTATTATATTATTTAAGTGATATCGATCATATTACTGTCATATTAGTTTGTAAGATTTTTGTCGTAAAATTTGTATTAGCTTTAGTATAAGTTTTTCATTCACTTAATGGAGATTAGGTTGCATTTCTATTAATTCATATTGTTTTATTTTTTGTGGAGAAAATGCTAAATTTTACTATAAATTTAATTACGAAAAACTTATAAATTGATATGACAATGATGTGACACTTCAACAAAAAAATAAATGAGTATTGAATTATTTCATATGATTGGTTATAGGACTTATATAATAAAACTTATAATATACTAACATAACTATAATATTTTAGATCTTGGGAAAAAAAATTTACACTTAACTCACATTTTTCTTTAATTAAAAAAAAAAAAAAAAACCTTACTGCCCCCATATTTGGGGGGCCTTTCCATGATAGGGGGCCTTAGGCCATGGCCTAAATGGCCTAAGCCTAGGCCGGCCCTGATTGTCTATACAATATAAACTTTTGGAGGATTAATAATTTTTTTAGAGATAGTCTTCTCTTCTGGCGCATTAGTAGTCTTTAACTTCTTGATTCTTTTTACTCCCATCATCTCTCACCATTTGTCTTACGTGGGGCCAAAAACGTGAACCAAAAAAAATAACTTTATTAGAAAAAAATAAGAAATATATTAAAATTTAAAAAAAAATTAAAATAAGAAACAAAAAACTGGTATCCATTAAGTAATAACAATAGAAGCAAATAAAATATAAAAATAACTCCTTTTCTAATAATATTGCAACATAATCATTTATGGTATATTAAAATGCAACTCCACCTATTTTGATATCATTAAATTCATCTATGATTAATTCTATATTAAATTTCCTAAGAATTTCTCTTTTAATGTTCGTACAAAATCAAAAAGCCTATTAGAATATTTTTTTTTTTTTATTTTGTTGCAAAACCAAGTTTTGAAAATTTTCGTTTCATATTTGCAATAAAAATTAGAAAAATAAATACAAATACAATCATGATATAAACAAATTGATAGTCTATTGATCTTCTAGTCATTACTAGCCATTGGCATATTTCAAAAATATTTAATTTTTTTTTGAAATCCAAATAAACTATATTATGCTAATAATGTCGAAGTTCCATTTTTAACATGAGTTTTTCATAATTTGTAAATTCTTACGGATAAAGCTTGTTTACTAATTAATAAACAAATATCATCAATTCTAAACATATTCATCTTTAGTTCTTAAGTTGAGTTAATAATAAGGAACACCATTAAAAGTTAACAAAATTGATAATTTGATTCTTATAGTTTATAATTTTATAAAACTTTTTTTGGTTTGTAAAGAAATGGTTTTGTTTTTGTATTGAAAGGGGGCATCAACCACATATATAAAAATTAGGTGACTACTTTAACTTTTGAGGTTTTTGGATTTTTCAATTTTAGCATATATATATATATATATATATATATCTTCCTATTCTTCATCCCTACTCATCATACTGTTACACTTCCTCTCCCATTTTTTTACTCTTTTCCTCTTTATTATTCCTTACCATTACTCTTTCTCCAACCAATCATTTTCTTCTTTTATTTTTAACTTATATTTTCCCCCCGTCTTCTTTTCTATAAATTTTCTTTTGCTTCATCTGCACTTCTCTCCTA
Source organism: Quercus gilva (assembly GCA_023621385.1). NCBI lineage: Eukaryota > Viridiplantae > Streptophyta > Magnoliopsida > Fagales > Fagaceae > Quercus > Quercus gilva. The sequence goes on from CM042474.1 coordinate 15,388,664, forward strand.
TTCATTCCATGTTTTGCACGTCCCCAACAGCAAAGGTGATTACTGTGACTCTTACTCTCTCCCCCTCTTTGATTTCCTACAATGTCTATATATTTGGATTTCAGCCCATTGAATATTCGTTGCGCTTCATGCTGAGATTTCTGAAATCCCGGTGAGTTAGAACTTAGAACTTTATGTGATAAGCCACTAGCCACGGCCCAATTGTGGGTTTAAGTTCCCTAGGCCATGGGCCTACTGTAGCCCCCTATTTTTGATAGTAGGCTGAAGCATTTTAACTTGTCCAGCCTGATTCCACTTCATTGTGCTTATTACTTTATCCTTGATTCCATTTTGTGTTGGGCCTAATAAGGGCTTAATGGAAAATGATAGTGGCGACCGTTTAGCTATCAAGGTCAAGTTAAGATGAATTGTTGTTCATAACTAATATGTTAAGGATTTTTTTTTTTTTTTTTTTTTTAAGATGTGTTAAGGATTTTGTGAATAAGTGCTTTAAGGGATTAAGTTAAGACGATGGCAATGCTTTATTATTCAAAATCCTTGAAGCATTATATTTTTGAGAAAGCTTATGTGTTGAATGCAACAATATCTAATACTCCCTTCGTCCTACTTTTTTTGTCCTCTATTCTATTTTGAAATGTCCCAAAATATTGTCATGTTTCTAAAAATAAAAGTCATTAATTTACTAATGTTCCTATTATACCCCTATTAATTTATTAATTCAATTTTTTAATAAATTTTTTTAAAGGTAGTTTTGAAAACTTATACATTTTTAAAAAGTTGACAAAACAATAAATGATGTTCCCTTAAAAAGTTTGACTTTTCAAACAGGACAAAAAAAGTGGGCGGAGGGGGTAATATTTTCACAAAAATATTGTTTTTAGTTATGGTGGACTGGGTGTAATATTTTTTTTATTTGTGGTGAGCTGAAATCTTAACTTGGTATAAAAATATTGTGAGGTTATAATGTGACTATAAATGAATTCTATCTTCTTAGGGTGCATATTCTGTGGGTTTCAGTTAGCTCAACTGATAAAGTTTATGATGATTGATTAAGAGATTTGTAATTCAATCTCCACCTACACCAAAATCTGATTAATGTCTTAATCTAGTAATAAAGAGTTATCATTAAGAGCGAACGTCTTAAAATAAAGGTGCATATTCTAATACACATTCATGGCAAGGAATAATTCTTCAACAAAAAAAAAAGGTTGGAACTGGAAAGAGTCAAGGGACACTTTGATATCATTATATTTATTATCCTTAACATCACTCGGTCGATAAATTATTACACCAATAATAACGTGGTTGAAACTTTCTTAGAGAAAAAATGACTCTTTTTTAATAGTAAAGTCTAGATATTATATTATTACTCACGTGTTCTTAAAATTTTGAAATACCAAGTATTTTATTTGTAACACTTACCTACCTTGTGGCTTATTTTATGAAACATTTACCTCCCTCTTTCTTTTATCATTTTTATCGAGTAATTTAAGATACTTGAACAATCGATTTTTTTTTTTTTTATATATATTTTTATCTTTCCAAACGAAAACGGAAAAATCTTTGGTTACGATTTGGATTATGGCCTTCTCTTTCTCATTTTTTATTTTTTATTTGTAGCCTTTACTTTTTTCATTTCCTAAAGGCAAACCCTGTATAACATAACTAAAAATGACCCCCAAAAAAAAAAATTTTTATTAATATATTATTCTATTAATTTCTAATTGCTCTAACTATTTAGACTTATTTTGTTTTATGAAGTATTTCCACTAATTTTAATGAAATTTGATGATGTGGCAATCGAAAACACCCATTTGGAAAGAATTAAAGAAAAATATTGTTCTGCCTTAAAGCTTATACCTTATAAGTATACATAAACCCAAATGGGGATTGACAAAGAATGTTAGAGAAAGAACACAAAACATGAGGGAAGTACGATATTTTTATTGAATGCTTTCTCTGCATGTGATGTTGTCTCTTATCACATCTTTAAATATTATTGAAATTATCATAAAGGTCTCGTAAAGCAAAACATCATAAGACGCACAATAAATGAGTATTACTATTTTTGTGTATGTTATAATAAGTATTACTGTTTACTCAAAAAAAAAAAAAAAAGGGAAGTGTTGCAAAATAAACTACACGTTAGTTTTATGTTTTAACTCTTAAGGATATACCACATGAGAGAGAGAGAGAGAGAGAGAGAGAGAGAGAGAGAGAGAGAGAGAGATTAATGGCTGAGATTGAAAGTTAAAAAAATTAATTTTTTAATCACATTCTCTTTGGATCAGAAATTTTTTTAACATTTTTTGGGGTAATCTTTTCAACTTTTACATTTCACACCAATACAAGGATTGCATGGTGCAATAATTGTAATGGATCCAAATCCCTTATTACACACCTATTTCTACACCCAAATCCACACCTTACTTATGATAACACTTCATTGGATTTCAACATCTTCAAGTACATGTGTTAAACACCTATGAAAGTGCTGAAATCCAATTAATAGTTGACATATAAACAATACGTTTTATTTGTTTTTGCACTAATGTTTTATGGAAAATGAGTTATTTTCCAAAAAAGTATTTTTTTTATAAAACTATTTTAGTTTTCTTTATTTAGTAGCAACCATGAATGAGTTGACAAATAATCTTTTAATTTCTCTTATTTAGCTTGCTGTAAGATAGAGGTGTTTTTTAAAAAAAAATAAAAAATAAAAAAAATTCTAAAAATAAGTCATACTTTTTCTGTTAATCAAAAATAGTTTTTCTTTAACTAATTTTTTTTTATACTACCAAATATTTGAAAACGCAAAAAGCCATCTTCTCACAAGGTTTTCCAACAAAACAATGGTTTTTTTTTTTTTTTTTTTTCAATAGAAAAAAAAAGTTAATACTAAGAAAAGTGCTACATCCACAACATTTTTTCAACAAATCATAGGTGATTAGTTGTTATTGGTTCAAATTTGAATCTAACATTAAGATTACTTTTTTGCCCCAACAATAATAATTAATAACAACCTGTCACTTAGAATTTGTTGTAAAAAGGTTATAAACATATCATTCTAATACTAATATCTATACTATCTACAAGAAAATTCCCCTCTTTGAATTGGACATTAATGAGGTTCAAAAATACCCTCATTAATGAAGGCCAATTTCTCTTAGAAATAGGGTCATAAATGTCAAAGAACAAATTTCATTTTGAACTAAAAAAGAAAACTCCTAAAATTTAGGATTTTTTTTTCCTTCATGTTCATCTTTTTATCCCTAAATAATTTAGCATTTTTTTTAATTCATTTTCATTCGAATAAAAATAAAACACCCCCAATTTAAAAAAATAAAAAACTAAGAGAACACCTAAAATTTAGCCTTCTTTCCCTTCATCTTCATCTTGTTTTTCCTACCCAAACTCTTCTCTATATTATTATATCACTTTCAAACACACATTTAAAAAAGAAATTACAATTACTGCTTATCTCTAAAGTTTATAATTTTTATTTTTAAAAAAATAAAAAAACATATTTTCAAATTATAATAAATGCAAATTATTAACCTTTAGAGACTAGTAATCTTAGCCTTCATTTGAGGGGAGGAAATGGAATGGAAATGAGTGAAAAAAAAATAATTTTAGAATATTCTTTCATTTTCTTGTTTGGGAGTTTTAATGGAGGGAATGAAAAGTTCTTTTTCTTGTTTAAGAGTTTAAGTGAAAGAAAATAAAATGAATAGGAAAAAACACTCATTTTTTTCTATTCTTTTAAAATCTCAAATTTTTAATATCCTGAAATTGAAATGATTGAGAGGAAATTAAATTAAATTTAATAACTTTTTTACTAAAACTCTCAAAATACCTCTATATATTCAATCATTTATTTTAAAAAGAGGTCTAATAGTAATATTGTTATAAAATAATTTCATTTCATTCCTTTTATGTTTCTTCCAAATAATATTAGTTAAATTTCATTCATTTATTTTAAAACATCCAATCAATGTACCAACACACACCCTTGGTGTGATGGTCACTCCATATAAATGCTTGTAGGATGTGGAGAGCAAGGGCTGAGGGTCAAGTCTCCGGGAGGGAACTTCACACACATATACACTTACATTATGTTAGACTATAATTTTTTCTTGGGCCGAAGTTCAAGTCTTTATGAGAAAACTTTACATATATATACACTTAGATTAAGTTAGAATATAAAAATAAAACATCCATAAATGTTATTTAATTTCATTCAATTCCCTTCTTTTCTCTTAAATACGTTCTATTTTAAAAGGAAGAAAAAGTTGATAATAATAAGTATTTAAAAAAAAAAAAATGTAAATGGAAGGTACGGTCGTACATGTAAGAACCAGATACACTGAACACCTCAGGAGAAAATCCAAGAACAAATGGAATATACACGTTAGAGGAATCCAATCCAACCTACTATTTAAATTTCAAAACAATCTCAGACCGTCGGATCAAGAATATGACCGTTGTAGATAGCTCCTCTTTTATCGGCGCAAATTCAAAACAAGATCTGTCTCCCAATAAAAACAGAAAAACACGCTCCCAAGTCAAAAGCTAAAGAAAGCAATCTCTCTGTCATCATTTCCTTTCGTCTCTCTCTCTCCTCTCTCCCTCTGTTTGTGTTTGCAGTTTGCTTTTTTAAACTCCATTGATCTATGTATTCTGTATCGAAAATGAAGTTCGATCGCAAGCCTCCGCTTGCTAAATCCCCAACCCGGCTTCGACCTCGCCGTGCTCTTCGCTCGAACTCAACCCCTGTGCCTATGCAAACTCCTCCAGGTGGGTCTGTCTGTACAAACACGTATCAAAATCTCTGTCTCTCTGTCTCTCTCTTATAACTTTGTTATGTATTATTTCTATTCATTGTTACAGGCTCTTTGACAAAATCTGAGAAACCAAGCCGCAGATTGGACATGAAGGAATCGGAACTTCGACCCGAGTACCGTTCCATTTCGTGCGAGTTACGTGCTTTGGCAAGGATGGTCAGCGATGAATTTGGCAAAGGAGATTCGGACAACACTAATGGTGGGGTGTCCAATTCTGTGTGTCCAGATTCAAGCACTTTGTTTGAGAGGGGTCGGTTTTACGAGGAGTATTCTGCTAGAAGGAATGAGAGGCTGAGGAGGAAGAAGAGTGAGGCAAGGGATGAGAGGAGGAGTTTTTACAATCTGGGTGTCAATGTTGAATCTGCCAAAAGGGGCAGCACTTCTAAGAAGATTCAGAGTCTGAGGAGGTCGGTTTCCGCGGCTTACTCGGTGGAGAAGAGAGAGATTGTGGCTCCGACTCCGAGGTATATGCTGAGAAGCATGAGCAAGGAGAATAAGAAACCCCCTCTGGCTATGACTTACGGGAAATCTGTGATTGGTTCTGAGAGAAAAGTTGGGGCTCGAAGGGTTCTGAGAGACTGAGAATTTCAGTTTCAGACTTCAAAGGAAACAGAAACTGTGTGTTTTCTTTTTTCTTTTTCCTTGTGCGGTTTTAAAATTTTAATATGTTTTCTCTGTTATGATGGATTTTTTTGAGCAAATGTTTGGTGGTATAAGGATTTGCATTATCTGTCTTGAATGATTGAGGTTTCGATTGACAAAGAAACCTAGTTATTCAGATGTATATATGGATGCAATCGGGTCTTATATTTTGGTCTCCCTACTATCATATTCTCTGCTTGAGCCCCAAACTGTGGATTTAATGACAATTGTGCTAACATTATTTGTGGAAATTGGTAGTGTATCAAAAAAATGTTTGATTGTATCTCTATACATGTTTGCTTGGTTTCTTTTACTTCAGAAAAAGGCAGAATTTGGAAATGTATCAAATAATTGCCACGATTCTATACATCGAATACAAAAAGTGCTACTGAGGTTTTATGTTCTTATGTATCTTAGCTGACACTTATCGTTTGACATAATTAGTTTGGGGAGATAATCTCACCAATTTTATGGACTTGATCAGAACCTTCAGTGGATTAATTGCATTTTAGTGATGTTGATTGACGATTTTGTTAAGTACACCTCATATGTGTGTAAATCTATTGACTACTAACATACCCATTTATCACGAATCCACAAAACCCACAGCACTCAGAACATTGATTTTCTCATCTTTAAAGAGTTACTGTAAATGTGGCTTTTACCAAATTCTGTCTTCTCCATCATAAGCCCACTCAGAAGTCAGAACCCTCTCTCTTCGAAAAAGCATGGCACTTTCAAGTTTCAACCGTCCAAGGAAAAATAGTGCTCTAAATGCAGTCACATAAGCTTTGCAATTGGAAAAATATCAGTTGAACTTCAAAGTGCTACATTATTCAGTTGATTAGTTTTGTGACCATAAAGCTCAAATCGCTACCAGAAAACCACAATATTTTTAAGAAAGAGGAAATTAGAAACTCTAACATGCGCCAGTAGTATAATAGTTGTTAATTCAAAGCATAGAAAGTTCAAGCAAGAATCCTCTATTGGTTAACGTCTTCAAATGCAGCATTACATGAGACACTACCTCTACCTGGATTCCTAATGATACAAATCTCTCTAATGCAAAAATACAAAGGAATTCATAAGGATCATTAGGTATTGGCATGTTTGAATGTTTAAAAAAGGAGGGGGAGTAGAGTAGAAGGAGGGAGAGTAATCCAATTACATTGTTTGGAAGTTTTTTAAGGAATGAGGGGGAGGGGTTTGGAAGAGTTTCAACTCCCTCTAACCCCTCATTTTTAATTCCCAAAAATTGGGGAGATTTAAAGGGAGAGTAGAGTAGATAAATTATTATCCAAGTAAATTCCCTAATTTACCCTTTCTAACAAATTAATCATAGACCAATGTTGCAAGTCCATTTTCAAATAGGGGTAAATTTGTCTATTTTAATCATTTCTTCTCTTCTCCATCCTAATTTTTAAAACATCCAAACTAGGGGGAGGGGTTAATTACTCTCTTCCCCTTTACTAATTTTAAAAACATCCAAATAAGGTGGAGGGAAATCATTCCCCTCTACTCTCCTCCCCCCTACTCTCCTCCCTCCCCTCTATTCTCCTCCCTCTCTAAACTTCCAAACAGGCCATATAGCAGTTGTTGGCTAATTCCATGACAAATTTGTTTGCATATAGGGCCATAAACTTTCACTATATACTTGTATTTATGTGGGTACATGTGTATTGGGCTTGGGGAGTCATGTGCAAAAAGTTCAAAAGTTGGAGTTGATTAGTGATGATTTTTGCTCCTACAAACTTCAAGGCGAGAAGCGAACTAAGAGACGAAGTTCAAATTTGAAATTTAGTTCAGGCAGTGAGTTCACCCCTCTTGTACAACACTTTGAAGGAGAGAAGTTCACTTAACTTGCAAGAAATTTTTTTTTTTTTTTTTTTTTTTTTTTTTTTGAGGAACAACTCGAGAGAATTTAGTTACAAAATTCTCTACTATACCCCATTTCCCATGATTTCTACACCCAATTCTCATCTGAAGAGAAGAAAACCCATAAACTCTTGAGCCTAAATCCTCATCAACCCCTCTACCTTCTCCCTCTCTAATTGGTAAATTTTCATGAGAGGTGATCAGAGTTTTGTATGTTGATTGGAGCTTGGAACTATTGGGGCAGGTCAAAATTATTAAGGAGACTTAGAGATTACAATTGGAGCTCAATTGCGGATCCAGTGACTAGAGAAGAGAAATGACTCAATGAGTCTATTACGAGCAAGAGCTTGGAGGGGCTCAATTGCAGATCGAGTATGTTTTTACTTCATTGCTTGGAGGGGTTTGTATATACGATGTACTGCAACTATTTTCTCTAGTGGATCTTTTTGGTGGTGAGACACCATGACAAGGTTTTTCCACCTATTTCTCAGGTTTTCCTCTTCATAAACATTTTGGTGTGTTGTGGGTTTCTAAGGTTGTACTTTGTTATTTGTTTATCCATGCATGCTAATATTAATTGGTTGATTACTTAAACAAATGTGCTTTAAATTGTTCGATTAGCTTAAGGCCAACATTAGCCATAAAAAATTGGGGTTTAAATAACTTGAGTATGTGCTATCAAATCTTTCAAGGTTCAACTAATCATAGCCCAGTAGAAATAGTATCTTTTATGGTGCTCCATGTCTATGGTTCAAACCCTATCCCCCCAATTCCCACTACCTTGTGTTAAATATGCTAAAATACACATAGAAGCGGAAGTATAAAATAGAGTAACACAAAAATATAAGGGTTACGTATTTTAGTCTAAATAGCATACATCCACAAAGGAAACCCTTAAGTGCTACATGACTACATTTTTAATATATGAGTGTAATACAAATCTTGTATTATAATGAGTCCAATATGGGTATGTATAATAGGATAACCCTAAACTAACCATACACTAACTATGGTTAATAATAGACTTGTTGTACAAGTATAAGACTTGGCTTACATGCAAAATAGTATTAAGCATGAGCTTATATTATTAGACTAATATATCTCTAACGCATAGTATATAAATAAATAAACAAAAACACAAGTGAATTCACAAGGTCTATTATACTTCATTAATATAACCCAAGCCAACAAATGTCAAAACCTTTTTGTAAAATGATGATGCTGGCCGGGGACCAATTTAAAATTGTTAAATATATTATGGTCCAAACCAATTGTACACTTTATATGTACATTAGAGACTATTTGACTAACCTAATGTTAAATGTTAATTTGCTTGTTCTACAAATACATGAGTCTACAACTAGTTTGGGTCAATTCGACCATAATATATCTAACACCCCTCCTTAAACTAAAGGTGAAAACTTGAGTTTGGAATGTCTTTAATGTATAGCTTGGTGTGGCACCTATGCTACCCGACTAACATGACAAGATCTTGTGTCATTGACATGACACTAATGACGAAGTTGACATCTAGTTGGCATGACATAACAACTGCTGAGACAGATAGGATCCTATGGCAATACCTTGCTTAGGATTACGCCACTGACAAGACAAGCTATGTATCTGGGGCTAATGTGGCAGCATCTAGCTAGTGGACATGATGATGGTGGAGCCGTTGTTTGTAGAGCAAATCCTTAGGTTAGTCTATAGTTAGTTTGGGGTTAATCAAATAATCTCTAGTATATAAACCTTACATTGGGTTCACTGTAACATAAATGCTTAATATTAATATGTAGTCATCAAGGGCTTTCTTATTGTGGACATAGGCCGTTAGGCTGAATTAGATAAACATTTGTATGTGTTTTCTCTTTCATGCTTTTACTCATTATTAAATCATCACACACAATCACATAACTTTAACAAATATACATAAAGCCAATTCAATTTTGAACTGATTTTATTTTTGGTTCAGATTATATTAGGACTAAACCAATTTTGTAGTTTGTCAAACACCTTCTACTAGTTGTGCCTTACCATTCCTGGCCATGCACAACTAGGAAAAGTAACAAATGAAAACAGGCAGTTGTTATGAAGATCCGAAAAAGCACTGTGAAAAACAAGGCTTTAAGCACTTCTATCTTTCTTTCTTTAAAAAACAAAAAGGCAAACGAGAATTTCACTTGGTTTCTGTACCTTATTTGAAAGTATGCCAAATTGTGGGGTAACTTTTGACCCTCAATTTTTTGTAGTGTATGATTTCGTCCTCTTTGTTGGCTCTGGCTTGCAAGGTGTGGGGGTTTCTTCTTCTTTTCTGTTCTTGACAATTTTAAAATGTTTTTATGTTTTGTTTAGTAATTTAGTTTAGGCGTTGAGAAATTGAAACTTATAACGTATTGGATAGTGAAAAGCCCTCTCTGTATATTCAAAATATTCCTATTCATTGGAAGACTGATCAGGCATGTGGTCACTTGTTCAAAATATTCCTATTCCTTCTTCACCGCTCTATTGACTTGCATAGCCCCGTAAAATGGCTTCAAATATTCCAATTCAAGTTGTTTGATTGTTGTGGAAAGATTTTAGAATTCATATTAGGTTATAATTTAGAATGGCTTTTGAAGAGGCCACTGATCAGGCATGCTGATTTGTGACAACAAGAAGAGTTTTTCCTTCTTCACCACTGGATTGACTTGCAGAGACTTGTAATATGGCTTCAAATATTCCTATTCAAATTGTTTCATTATTGTGGAAAGATTTTAGAATTCATATCAGGGTCTAACTTAGAATGCTTTTTGAAGAGGTCACTGAGATAAGAATCTTGACACCAACTTGCTTTCTGCAATAATTGTAAAAATAAAAAAATAAAAAAAATAATTCTTTTCAATTCTACATGAATAATTAAATTGTTACTTCCTAGATTATTTTCATTGTAGAAGTTAGGAAAACAATATCAAAATGCTGATAGTGAGTTTGGTAACCATGTGGTGGTTATATGATTAATTAAGGCAAAACTACATTATTAGTTCCTGAAGTTTACCGGTCCTGTGAGTACAATTGGTCTCTTAAGTTTTAAGTGTGCGCTATTGATCCCTTAATTTTTAAAAATGAACAATGTTAATCCTTCTATTAACTAAAACTAGTATGTAACCCCGTGCTACCGCACGGGACTGGTTAATTGTAATGATGCTATTGGCCAATTTTTTTGTTTTTGTTTTGTTTTTGTTTTCGTGGGTTTATCACACGGAAGATAGAATTAAATCAAACAATAAAAAATATATATTGCATTTTATTATTTAAGTAATGCTATTGGTCTTTTTTTTTTTTTGGTTTATCATACATAGTATAGCATTAGATAAAACAATGAATAAAAAAAAGAGAATATTACATTTTATTATTTAAGTGATGCTAAAGTGAAGCAAAAAGAGAATATTGTATTTTATTATTTAAAATATATAAAGGGACATTAAAAAATAAAAACTGATCATTAAGCTTGGAATCTTCTTAGAGGCGCCAATGAAGCGCTAATGTATGAGAGTGTGAAGCAAGGAAGAGTGGGATTGAACATTGTGTTTGAACCTGGCCTTGCTCTGAGAAATCCATAAGGAGGAGGAGAGGGTAGTGTGTGGATCTAGTTGGTAGAGGTTGAGAGAGGAGGAGAAATGGGATGACAATATGGAATTAGGAGGAGATGATGTTTTACTTTTATAGTCTTTCTCATTGGACTCTTTGGTTCTGGTTGTGGGATTAGAAGAACTCCAGACTCTATTGAGATCACCCATAAAAGTGTGCAGGTGAGATGTTCTTGCTTAATCCAATGAATATTATCATTGTGGTTTTCTTGGCTTCCATGTTAAATGTTAATGCATCATTTATTTGGGCACAAAATAGAAAATTTAGATTAGATACATGACACAAAATTAGAGTCCAATTTATAATCTCCATAAAAGTGTGCAGGTAAGATATTTTTACTTAGACTAACAAGCATTATCATTGTAGTTTTCTTGGCTTCCGTGTTAAATATTAATGTATCATTTATTTGGGCACAAAAATTAGAAAATTTAGATAAGATACATGACACAAAATTGAAGTCAAATTTATAATCCAATTAGATTTTTTTTTTTTTTTTTGAGTTTTGGTTAGGACAAGTGGCGCAAAATTGAGAATCCAATTGAAATCTAATTGGATTTTCTCTCTGCTTCATCTATTATTATATATATAGATTAATAATCTACATATATATATATATATATATATATCATATTATATATAATAAAAGTTGGGCTTAGACACCGTGATTGCGCCAAGTGTCTTCACCAATTTGCAGAAATTTTATTAAATTTTATTATTTTTAAAAAACTAAAAATTCATTCTTATCATTAAGCAGTTTATCTCATGAGGATTCTAATTCATTCTTATCATTAATTAGTTTATCTAAAAAAAAAACACAACTTCACATAAAAGAAAAACTACTTCACCTCACGTAAGAATTTTTTAGTAGTTTATTTATAATAAAAAAAAAAAGGCTACTTCACTCTACTTCACCTATTTCATGTAAAATTTTATAAATTTATTTCTTTTTTGTAGCTAATAACATTAACTATTTTTTTGGGATAAAGTATACCTAAACTTCTTGATTAGATAAGCTCTTTTTTCTTTTTGTTCATATTAAGTTATCTACTTCTTTTTGTTCATATCAAAGTTGGGCTTAGATGTTGTAGTTGTGTCAAGTGTCTTCACCAAATTACAGAAATTTTATTAAATTTTTAGATTTTTAAAGAACTAAAAATTCGTTCTTATCACTAAGTAGTTTATCTCATGAGGATTTTAATTCATTCTTATCATTAATTAGTTTATCCAGAAAAAAAAAAAAAAAAAAAAAAAAAGCAGCCTCACTCTAATTCACCTGTTTCATGTAAAAATTTATAAATTTATTTCTTTTTTGTAGCTAATAACATTAACTATTTTTTTGGGATAAAGTATACCTAAACTTTTTGATTAGATAAGTTCCTTTTTTCTTTTTGTTTATATCAAGTTATCTACTTCTTTTTTGTTCATAACTTATTTTCTTCTCAAATCCCAGATCTACTAATATTCCTATACGCTAAGCTATTTAGTACTCCTGTCATTATGTGAGCTCACCCCCACAAAAAAGCTGATTAAGTTCGCCCATCACAAAAATCTATAAAATGCAATGCAATGGCTCAAAACAATAATCAACTCGAAAAACAAGAATACGTTGATAGAGAATAGTGGTGGTGGGATTATGAGTACTAAAACCTTTGAATCTTTGATTCTCAGAACCAATTTTCGAATATAAGATTTCACCATATGAATCAGGTATACCCACCCTTCTTTTATTTTGTTTTATTTATTTATTTTATTTTGGGTGTGAGGATGAAGTAAAGAAAAAAAAAAGAATATTTGAATTTGAAAAAGAGTACAAATAAGCCGAGTTTGATTTTTTTTTTTTAATGAACTAAAGTAGTTCCCAATATAAACAATGCAACACAATCGCCACAAGCTTGATCCAATGATTAGGAGGAAGAAAAAGACGAGGAAGAGGACCTTTAAATGGTAGCATCAAGGTAGTAATCATTACCAATTTTTTTTCAAATATAAATGTAATAATAATCTTAAAATAAATAAACTTATATAATTCTCTTAGACTATATCTAATTATATATAATGATTTTATTAAGTAAATAAATCTATTTATTTACTATTTCTTAAGTTTAAATATTACTAAAAAAAAATACTAAATGATGTAAGCGGAAAAATTTTAATTCTCTAATTTAATGAAATTAATTAGGTTAGAGATAAAATCTCTTTGGAACCATATAAAATATTTAAATGAAATAAGTTTTTTCGATTTTAGATTTATAGATAAACATTTTATTATAATTTTTTTAATTGAATCTTTTACTAAACCATGTTTTAAATTATTTTATGGATTGCATTTATATATTCAATTTTTGGCATTTTCATGTATATCTGTGTGTATTTTGTGGTTTTTTATTTTATTTTATGTTTTAACTTAAACTAAAAGAGTACTTCACTTCCAAAAAAAAAAAAAAGTAAAAGAATAATTTATTTTTATTATCTATTTTATTATTTAATTTCAATGAAACTAAGAAATATTTTCTTACTTTCAGTTTACATACAATTCTTGATTAAGCCCTATGCATCGTACGTAAATTTTTGTACTTTCTTTTATTAAAAAAAAAGATATAATTTTTTTTTTGTTCTTATCTTCTTCTCTTATAATTTCTAAATTGATAAATTGTATTACAATCCAAAGTCTTCATCTAATCCTTTTATTATTAAGAGTAAATAAAATCCTATCTCCAAAATAAATGGATTGTAGCGCCATCATTTTGTTTAGTTGATTTTTTTTTTTGGAAGCCAACCCCATCATTAATATATAATTAACTTGACAAAAAAATAATAATTTATGAATTGTATTCATCTCATTTTGGGTATTATTATTATTGTTGTTGTTGTTGTTGTTATTTTAGTCTCACACAATACACATTCATTATATAACTTAAAAGAAAAAATATTCATTTATTTTTATTATCTATTTTATTATTTAATTTTAAGTAAATTAATTATAAAATTATCTACTTATGAATTTTGATTAAGCCGTGCATCGCACGGGCATAATACTAGTCTATATATAAAAAACTAAAACTTCTTAAACTCTCACAATTTTCCACATCAGCATAATATTTAAATAAAATTATCATTTTATTTAAATAAAATTATTTTTGTTTAGTCCAAACTTAACAATAAGTGAAATTCTATCTCTTTAACAAGTCCAACTTAAACTCAAGCTCATTATTACTTTTAAACAAAATTATTTTTGTTTGATCCAAACTTAACAAGGAGTGAAACTCTATCTCTCTAACAAGTCCAACTTAAACTCAAACTCAAGTCCACATTGCAAGAGCAAATCATGTAATACTGTAGTTTCTTAATAAATTTAAGATTAGCTTGCCACATCATCAATCGTTTTATTTATTATTTTTCTATTTTAAAACACGCTAAAAAAAATATAGAACACAAGGATTGCGGTATTTTAAAGTTTAAATGTTAAACCACGTGAACTTGCGAAAGTCTCCTAAATCAACATGTATCCTACTTCAATAAGAATCTTGACGACGTGAGGTTCAAGAAATAGACAGTCATCGCGTCAGGTTTTCTTATTAGAATTGAATTAGGAGATAGTGATTAGTGAGACGGCAAAGGTTATTATCAAGATCTCTGTCATAATCTCTTCAGTCCAGTTTAGTTTCAGTCCAGTTTAGTTTTTGGTATCTCTATACTGTTTCTTTTCTCACGTTTTTTCAGTGTTGTGCAATAAGAATCTTAAATTTGATCATTCATATTATGTGTCGTGGTTTTATCTTTTACGTTATTGTTGTTAATTTATGACTTCTACGATCATCAGGCTGTTGTTAATTAAGTTGTACAGTGGCTTCTTTTCCTTTGTCTTTGGTAAACCAACAATTCAATTTTTAATTTTTTTGGTTTTCAAAAAGTTAGTTTTTGTAGCACAATATTGTACCTTTATAATCTAAACACAAAGAATATGTTTTTGACAAGAATTCTGCTTATGTTGCCTATATAACCAATTGTTTGATAACTTACACTGTTTTATGTTGTTTATAATTCTGCTTCAACGTGTAGAAATTAAATCTACCATTTTTTTTTTTAAATTCCACGTATTATAAGGTCAAACTTAATAAGGGCATGTTCAAGCCCTCATGGAAGGAAGAGGGTTAGAAAACTTAGAATAAATGATTTAATCTACCATTTCTTAATAACTTAAATTGTTGGAATAATCAGTAATAGGTTAGTAGAATTATTTAGATTACATATTTATCACGTTCAAGAATAAAATACCTTCCTTCTAACAACAAGAAGCCAAGTTCATTTACACTATTTTTGTTCATAGTTTCTCAAATACTCTAATAAATTACTTTAACTTCTAAGTTCGGTTAATACCCAAAAAATTACAATAACAAACCCAGCTTGAGGAACCAAACCATGGGCCTTATGTGAATACAAAGGACCCATGGTTATGAAGACACTTTTGTAAAAGAGGCTGACGAACCATGAAAAATTAGGTAAAAGTATCTCATTAAAGAACAACTCAAGTGCTCTCGGGCTTAGGCACGTAGAGCAGTTTCAGTCTTGCAGCTTGGCTTGCAAGAAGTTTAGTGCCTCCTTGTGAGTGGGACTGTGGTGAGTACCCCTCTCCCACCTTATCCCCGGTAGGGTTGACTCTCTAGGGTGGTGGTGGCGATGGCGGAGGAGCTTGAAGAGCTATGGAAAAAATTGTCATTTACTGAGGAAGAAGACGCAGGAGTAGTTCTAGACAGCAGCAGTACTAGAGCGGCAAAAGTTTTGGGCAAGTTCTGTGTTGTTATGAAGATCTTGACCCAAAGAAGTATAAATTTGGAGGCCTTGAGGAAGAACATGAGAATGTTATGGAAACCAAATAAAGGAGTCAATATTTCGGAGATTGGTGAGGAGCTCTTCCTGGTGGAGTTCGGGGATGGGAAAGATAAAAAGAAAGTTATGGAAATGTGTCCCTGGAGCTACGAGAAACAGTTAGTCCTCATTCAAGATTTCGAAGGTGAACTGACCCCAGGGGAGATTGTTATGAGATGGACTCCTTTCTGGATCCAGATATACAATCTCCCATTGAAGTGCAGGACTAAGGAAACCGGATGGGCTATAGGCTCAAGCTTAGGATTGGTTTTGGAGGTGGATGTTCCAGAGTCTGGAGTTCAATGGAGCAAATGTCTCCGTGTACGGGTGCGCATTGATGCGACAAAGCGTTTGGTGAGAGGGAAGAAAATCACCATTGAAGGTGGTGAGAGCAGGTGGGTGAGCTTCAAGTTTGAAAGGCTCCCAAACTTCTGCTATAGGTGTGGGCTTCTGAATCATGCTCTAAAAGAATGCGTTGAGGGCTCTGAACCCAGCAAAGTGGCAAGTGAGAACATTCTCCAATATGGGGCGTGGCTGAGGGGCGAACCTCCACGGCGGGGAGGGTATGAGATGCCAAAACCGGTCTTTAGAGGGGAAGCGAATAGCAGGTCCGAAAAAACAGAGGGCATGACGGCAGGGGCTCCGGCGGCGCTGCAGGTTTCAAAGGAGGCTACGTAGGGTGGCAGAAGTCACGGGTCTGACAAGACACCTCTGATGAGTAGCATCCCAATGCCCAGAGTTGATGGCACAGCCCCTCTTGCCCCCCTGTCAGAAGCCTTACGTGAGAAAGGAAATTCAAAAGAGTGGGTGAAAAAGTCAGGGGGAGAGGAAGCTTCTTTGGGTAGTCAGGACAAAGTACAGGTCATTAATCTCGATGAAGCTGTAGGTGGCATGCAGTGGGAGACAGCTTTCCCCCAGGAAGGGGACGAAGTGCCTCGGGGTCTGGTAGTGCCAAATAAAAGGGCTGAAGCTTTGAAAGGTAGCCCATTTTATGTGGGCTCAAACTTGGGCCCTTCAGTTGTGACCTTCACGGAAGAGAAAGGGTGGGCTGATGAAAATCAAAGCCCACCAAGTAGGAAGCCAGGAAAAATACCAAGGGAGGCTATTTCAAAGACTAGCAATGGTTTGAACAGCCCAAAGAAAGATTTAAGAGGGGGTTTTAGCCCACTTCAGGAGTTAGACCAAAACTCAAAATTTCTTCACGATAAGTCCATCTCAACACAGGTCTCTGAAGTCAACAATGGCATAGCAAAGGCTAAATGGAAACGTCTTGCTCGTATGGTGGCGGGTAAGTCTTTTCCTAGTACTGTTCTTACTGGTTCTAAACATCCTTTGGAGACGGTCTCAGTTCTTAATGAGTTACCAAGGAAAAAATTTGTGGTTTCTCATTTGGACAAAGAAAATCAACTTGTATTGGTGGCGGCTGGTTCCCAGCCCCGCCAGGAGCCATGAGTTGCATTATATGGAACTGCAGAGGGCTTGGGAACCAACTTGCAGTTCAAGAGCTTGTGGAAGTGGTGCAGGCAAAAGCTCCCTCTGTCGTGTTCCTAGCCGAAACATTGGCAGACGAGGCAAGGCTAGATTATGTTAAGGATCGGATACGGTTTGATAAAAAGGTTTTTGTCCAGAGAGTGAATAAAGGGGGTGGGTTAGCTTTATTTTGGAATACTGATACTGAGGTTGACATTGAATCTTCATCCTTGAATCACATTGACGTTACAATCAATAAGAGTTCGGGTGGGGCTTGGCGTTTCACTGGT
Organism: Quercus gilva; assembly: GCA_023621385.1. Classification (NCBI taxonomy): domain Eukaryota; kingdom Viridiplantae; phylum Streptophyta; class Magnoliopsida; order Fagales; family Fagaceae; genus Quercus; species Quercus gilva. The sequence continues at coordinate 15,406,278 of CM042474.1, forward strand.
TTTTACGGAGAACCAGAAACACACATGAGGCATGTATCTTGGGACCTTCTTAGACATTTACACAGGCAAAGCTCTCTACCATGGCTTTGTGCCGGTGACTTTAATGAGATAACAAAGCAGTCTGAGAAGGCTGGTGGTAGGCTTAGGCCTTACTCCCAAATGCAGATTTTTAGGGAGGCTTTGGATGAATGTGAGTTGATGGACCTAGGTTTTAAGGGCTCCCCTTTCACGTGGAGCAAGCATTATCAGAATGGTGGCTCAATATGGGAAAGGCTGGACAGGGTTGTAGCTTCGCATGAATGGTTTATCAGATTTCCGGGTTCTCGGGTCCACCATGTGGACAGCTCAACTTCCGATCACAAGTTTCTGTGGTTAGAACTTTCGGACCTGGACTTCCAGCCAAAAAAGAAGAACTTTAGATTTGAAGAGATGTGGTTAGCGGATAAAGGTTGTGGAGAAACAGTAGAAGGGGTGTGGCAAGCCAGGTATGAGGGTGCTGAGGGTTTGAAGGTGATTAAGAAGGTTGAGAACTGTGGTAAAGAGCTGACTAGTTGGAGTCGCAAAAACTTTGGCAATGTTCGATCTGAGCTACTTAAAAAAAGAAAAGAGCTTGCTGGGGCAGAACAACAAGCTGTGAGGTCTGGGAACTCTTATCGGGTGGTGCTCTTAAAGAAGGAAATTAATTCTTTAATGGGCAAAGAAGAAAGGATGTGGAGACAGAGGTCGAGATTTACCTACATCAAAGAGGGTGATCGGAATACTCGCTTTTTTCATAGCCGTGCCACTCTGAGAAGACGTAGGAATTGCATAACAAACATCCGCAACCAGGCTGATGAGTTGTGCACAGAACAGGAACAAATTGCTAAAACTTTTGTGGAATATTACAAACAATTATTCACTTCCTCAACCCCAGTTATGAACCCGGCTGACCTGGACTCCATTCCGCAGATTGTAACTGGTGATATGAATGAGATACTGATTGGCGAGTTCCACGCTTGGGAGGTTGAAGCGGCTTTAAACCAGATGGCCCCTCTCAAAGCACCTGGTCCCGATGGAATGCCACCCTTATTCTACCAGAACTTTTGGCATTTGGTAAGAGGTGATGTGATCCAAACTGTCTTGCATTTTCTAAATTCTGGTTCCCTGCCTAACCCTATAAATCATACTTTCATTACTTTGATTCCAAAAACAAAAAATCCCTTAAGGGTTTCCGAGTTCAGACCCATCAGTCTTTGTAATGTGCTTTACAAAATTTTCTCCAAAGTATTAGCTAATAGATTGAAGAGAGTGCTTCCCCAAATTATTTCCGAACACCAAAGTGCTTTCATTAAGGGTCGCTTGATCACTGATAATATCCTAGTTGCCTATGAGACTTTGCATTATATGAAGAATCACAACTCAGGGAGCTCCGGCCTCATGGCGCTCAAGTTAGATATGAGCAAAGCCTATGATAGAGTTAAATGGTCTTTTTTGGAAAAAACTATGTTGCAGATGGGTTTTGATGAGCGGTGGGTGGCCCTTGTTATGGAATGTATCACTACGGTGACATACTCCATCCTGATCAATGGGGAACCCATGGGGAACATCAATCCGAGTAGGGGAATTCGCCAGGGTGACCCACTTTCTCCTTATCTTTTTTTGGTGTGTTCTGAGGGGCTTCATAGAATGATTCATACAGCAGCTTGCAATGGGGAGATCAACGGTGTTTCTATTTGCCGTAATGGACCAAAGCTGACTCATTTGTTCTTTGCCGATGATAGTCTCTTGTTTTGTAGGGCTACTATCCAAGAATGTCGAAAGGTGATGGGGATTCTGGCTGCATATGAAAGGATTTCGGGGCAAAGATTGAATAGAGAAAAAACGGCCCTTTTCTTTAGCAAATCCACGACCTTAGAACACCAAACCCAGATTATGGAAGAGCTTGGGGTTCCGGAACTGAAACAATATGAGGAATATTTGGGTTTACCAGCCATGGTGGGAAGAAATAAAAAAGCTAGCTTTGGGAAAATAAAACAAAGGGTTTGGAAGAGAATGCAGGGGTGGGAAGGGAAACTTTTATCTCAAGCGGGTCGTGAAGTTCTAATTAAATCGGTGATTCAATCTATCCCCACTTTCACGATGAGTTGTTTCAAACTCCCGTCTACCTTGTGTCATGAGATTGAGGTAATGGTTAGGAAGTTTTGGTGGGGCCAAAGGGGTGATAAGCGGAAAATCCATTGGGTGAGGTGGGATGATTTATGTCGACAAAAAAATAAAGGGGGAATGGGATTTAAGGATCTTTCCTTGTTTAATGAGGCTATGCTTGCTAAGTTAGCTTGGAGACTTCTTCACGATGATAATTCCCTCTTCTATAGGGTCTTCAAAGCCCGTTTCTTTCCCACTGGTTCTATACTTGAAGCTAAGGATTCAGTCTCGGCATCATATGCATGGAGGAGTATTCTTAAGGGGCGCGATGTAATCAAAAAGGGGGCTTTTTGGAGAGTGGGTGATGGTCAGCAAATAAGGATTTGGGGAGACAATTGGCTCCCCTTAAAAGGGATGGCCAAAGCTTGTTCTCCTCAGATTCAGGGTCAGATGTTTTCCTCAGTGGCAGCTTTGATTAATGAGGCTACTAGAACTTGGCGTAATGATATCATTGAGCATGTCTTCGAACCAGCTGAAGCTTCTATCATCATGGGCATCCCACTATGTTCTTTCAGCCAACGTGATAAGCTAATCTGGCCTTTTACTCCTTCCGGTCAATATACGGTGAAGTCTGGATATCGTTTCTTGTACGAGGATAGTGCACCAGCCCAACCGGCCCAGGCAGCAGCTGATGACTCAGCGTTTTGGAAGAAGCTTTGGGGTTTAGAAGTCCCAAACAAAGTGAAAAATTTTGTGTGGCGAGCGTGTAAGGGTGCTCTTCCAACAAAAGAAAATTTGTTCCGCAGAAAAATAGCCCAAGACGCCCTCTGTGAGAACTGCAAGGTGCGGATTGAGGATGGGTCACACTCTATTTTCTTTTGTTCAAATGTGCAGGTACTGTGGCGGTCTGACTTGCAGTGGAGCTGGATCTCGGCCTTGGAAGGTCAATCTATGAAGGAAATATTCAGCTATGCCATGGCAGAAAATAAAGATACTGAGCTGCTGGCTTTTACGTGTTGGGCGATTTGGAATCGTCGAAACCAGGTTCGGCTCAAAGTTGCTGCTTGTCCTCTGGATCAAATTCCCATTCTGTCAAAGGAGCGGAGAGCAGAATTTCATGGTACCAGGCTCCCCTCTCAACTGCTGGCTCACCGTAACCATGTACGTTGGAGACCTCCTGATGGGGACGTGGTAAAGATCAATTACGACGGCGCTATTTTCTCGGAGGAGGGACGAGCTGGTCTGGGTGTTGTCTGCCGCAGCTCGGATGGTGTGATCATCGCCTCTCTGTCCGAGCAAATTCCTCTGCCAGCTACTATTTCTCAGGTGGAAGCTCTAGCAGCGCGACGTGCTGCTGCCTTCGCTGTGGATCTTGGCTTCACCTCAGTAATTTTGGAGGGTGACTCAGAAATAGTGTTTAAGGACCTGACTAACATTAATCCATCTTTTGCGCTCCACGGTCATATTATTTTTGATGTTAAACAGTTAGCTTCTTGTTTTACTTGTATTCGCTATTCTCATACCCGTAGACTTGGTAATTGTGTCGCCCACGCGTTGGCGAAAAGGGCAAGTAGCTCGCCCGTTCAAAATATCTGGATGGAATATGTTCCACCAGACATCCGTCATGTTGTTCAGGCTGATTTAGCCAATTTGCTTTAATTTTAAGGAAGTATTTCATTCTCAAAAAAAAAAAGTATCTCATTAAATAAATAGGAAAAATGACCTTGAATAAGGTATAAATGACCCAAGAAAATGGTCCTCAAAGGGGATCCCCAGAAAGCCTAGCAAAAAAGGGAGTAAGACCAAAGGGTCCGCCAAGGAAACAACCGCTAAGGACCAAGTTCCTTTATTAGGAGAGCATGAAAGGGACGTATGACGTTTTGAGGAACCGCGACCAGAAAGAAATAATAAGAGAAAATGATACTTGGAGACTTTAGGAGTTCATCGACTTCAAAGGAGCATTGACTTAAAAAAAGGGACTCATTATGTGGAGTCATTATCAAGTTGAAAAATCCTTTGAAGTGTAACTTTTCTAACCTTGAGAAGAGAACTTTGGCTAACACTTGGGAAATCAATATGAACATTCAGATTCATGGCTAGAATCCATGATTTACCCAGCAAAGTGAAGGCATATCCGTCCTAAGGAACTAGGTCATACTCAGTGTAAAAAGAACAAGAATAAAGAAGAGAAAAGAAAGCGTGCATAAAGTAATTCTCAAATAAACTAATGTATAAAATAGAGTAAGATAATGAGTTCTACCATATGTATCCCAAACATACAGGGTAGACCCATTTTTGTGAGAATCAAAGAGTGTTGGTTTGGACCGAAAGGGGAGGAAGATTCCTATTTGAGGTAATCCACCACAGCCCTTTAGAGGATGCTTTTACTAGGAAAGGTGCCCATACTAAAAGGGTGAAAGTGGTGGATATCTCAAGGTGCATGTTAAAAGAAGAAGATAGGAGACTTTTGTTGAAACCAAGAGTCCACCCAATGACCATCGGTCTATGATATTTACAGTAGATCTAACGAAAACCTTTATGGTTACAAAGCCCAAGATAAAGAAAGAAGGTTTGCCATAAGACGTGTTAGGAGGCTAGATCAGCGGAGTAAAAACCGAGGAACCAGAAAAAGAAGGGCAAAAAGGAAAAAACACTAATCCAAATCCAACTATAAAAGGGGCAAAGCCTATTCACACAACAGCAAAGGAGGAGAGGGGAAAACAATACAACCATGGAAAGAACAAACCAAAAAGCTGAAACCTAGAAAAGTAAAAGAAAGACAAAGTAATGAAAAAGAGAAGATAAAAGTATCCTCTCACAAAACCCTCCTCACTTGAATATCTTGGAAAGAGATGCTCAAGCATAACCACTTGAATTTGAGTTTTAATTCCCATAAGTCTTGTGCAAAAGCATTAAGTCTGTGAGATTTTGGGCCAAATACCTTGTGGCCTATTTTATGAAGAGTGTGTGTGTTCAAAGCTGAGGAATTAACATTTACTTGAGAATGTTTGTGCTTTAATGTCAATATATAGATTTGCAGTAGTACAGGAAAAGGATTTAGCAAAACGTGTAGAAGGTTTCCACGGAGCTGGGAACCAATATTTTGAGTTTCACAATTTGAAGGCCCTATGGCTTTGGGAATCAGTATTTTGGGTTCCACGAACTAAAAACCCTGTAGCTCTGGAAACCAATATTCCGGGTTCCACAAATTAAAGACCTTGTAGCTTTGGAAATCAGTATTTTGGTTTTCACAAATTTGAAAGCCTTGTGGCTCTGAAAGCTTTTATTTTGGGTTTCACACATAAATAATAAAATCCATTGAGCTACTCATTTTCTGTCTAACTCTTTTAATTCCTTCATATGCATATATGTATTTTCCTTCTTAGTTTTTTAGATTGGTGTTTGTGCACGGTTTGGTTATATGAAAAGGATCTATTTTCCGCTGCAGAACTAAACCCAGCTCACCTATAAGTTTATGGCCTTGAAGAGGCCAAATCTTACAACTAAAGACGGGTTAGGCAAATGACAAAAATGGGCCTTAACAAATTCTAGCCTGTTAATAGTCATTATAGTAAGTTAGTCAACAGAGAAAAAGATAATAAAAATTAATAACCAATGAAAAAAGTGATGGCTTACAATTATTCAAACTATATGTACCATGGAGTATTACATACATGATAGTATCATGATACAGGTCGATAATACATATGTAGACACTTACACTAATACTACCAGCCAGCACCAATCACCAATCCATCAAGTACTTCTTTTGGTAATCCTAACCTTTAAACCATGTTTTATTCGAAGTATAGGAGAAACACACGGGGAAACGGAATGACCTGCAACCATTTCAACATGATAATTCCATATGATGGAGGTCGCAATAGTTTTCAATTGAATGAAAGCCATGGCCTTTCCCAAACAACTCCTGGGGCCTCCACTAAACGCTGTGAACTTGTAAGATGGTACAAAAATCAATCCTCCTTTCTCTGAAATCCATCTCTCTGGCTTGTACTGCATGCAATCTTCACCCCACATTTCTTCCATCCTTCCCATTGCATAAAGAGAAACCATAATTGGTGTATTGGGTCTAATACAGTGGCCACTTGGAAGAATGTCTTCTCTAACTGAAGTTCTTGGATTAAAAGCCACCGATGGGTATAAACGTAGGGCTTCACATAAGGCTGCATGGAGATAAACCAGTGTGTCTAGCTCTTGTACACCAAAACACTCCCACTTCTTATCAACTTTCACCATAAGGTTCTCTGTCATCTCCTTCATAATCTTCATTTCCACAGATGGGTGCGTTGCAATTTGCCAAAAAAACCAAGTGAGAGCTGCAGTCATGGTGTCACTTCCGGCTACCATGAGATTAAATGCCGTATCCCTTATAAACTTGTTGGATTTACTACAAACCCCCATGTTTACAATATCCTCATGCATCATACAAGCTGTTAATAAGTCGAACTCAGCTTCCTCCAACTGGGTTCTGTCTCGGCTTAATTCTTCTCGCTTTGATGCAATGCTTTGGTTTAAGAAACTATCAAAGATATCGCAAGCTTTTCTGAGCTTCTTTTCTTGTCCAATTTGAAGCCATCTTTGCACCTTCCAACACCATTGGGGCAGGATTTGACGGTATACAAGACCCTCTTCTATTACATCGAAAGCCTTTTCGTACGTAAGTTTTGGAAATTCAACAGAAAGAGATTTTGGGTCGAAGCCTAAAACCAATGAGCAAGTGTTATCAAATGTGAACCGCTTAAAAACATCTTGTAAGTCCACCTCAATCTTTGATATGGAGACGTGATTGAGAACTGGAATGAGGCGATTGACCACCTTTTGTTGAACAACTTTCATTGAAAACAACTCGAACTTGTTGTTTTTCATGATCGAATGCATCATCTTTCTCTGGAATGTCCACCAATCTGAATCAGAATTGATTATCCCATCACCTAAAGGCTGCAAAATCTCTCGGATTTCAGGTCCTTTTTCGTAGTTGCGGAAGTTTTTGCTCAAAATGTAGTGAGCATTCAGAGGATCACTGGTGAAGAAAAAGTCCATGCCAATACACCAAGGGCCTTTGACCTCGACGGTGCCCCCATAAAGTTTTAGAGCTCGGGTTGTGCAATCGTACATATGTGTTGCTTTTTGAAGAAGCCCCGGAAGCATTCCAACAACAGGCCAGTTGATGATGGGTGGTGAGTTTTTGTTGTGCTTCCAATAATGGCGAAGAAAAAGGAAGCAGAGTAGTCCTAAAACTATCTCTGCATAGCCAAGTACAGCCATTGGAGAAGTATGTCTGAAGCTGTTTGTATTTTGGTGTTGTAATTAAGGTGCAGAAGGTGGGTTGGCTTTACAGGTAATTAATTTAGAGACATGACATGCAATGCATGTAAGATATAAATGCTGTCTTCCTCGTATACATGACTGTATACTAAGGTTACGTTTGGATACAGCTTATTTTATTAAAAATTAAAAATTAAAAATTAAAAATTGAAAACTGAAAATTAAAAACACTGTAATAAAATAATTTTTAAATGTGTAAATAGTGCCGTAAGACTCATTTTTAATAAAAAAGTTGTTGAAAAAAGAAATTTGTAAGTTCCGTGAATAGGGCATGAGACCTACTAAACAATGTCATTGTAGTGCAAATTTTGGTTGTCAACGAGGTGGGTCTGTGTTCACATGCTCCTTAATTTAAAAAAGAAAAAAAGAAAAAAAAAAGCGTGAAACCACTGAAATGCTAGAAACGCAGACGTGGGTAGAAATAATTTCTACCCAAACGCACACTAAGTCATACCAATATATATATATATATATATATATTGCAAACAATACTCAACCAACTCCTCAAAACATGAACATCCAGGGCAGAGCTACATGTTAGGGAAAAAATTTTGAGAATATCATTATAGTATATAGAAATATTTAATATTTTAACAATATTTTTTAAAAAATTGTCCAATTGGTTTAGTTCTTATAGAGAATGTGTTGTTTCTCAAATTCATTTTTTTAAATTGTGAAATGTGTTTTTATATCTCTTAAAGTTTTGGATTGTTCATGTCTTTGAAAACTTCATTAGTTCAATTGAAATTTTTTTACTCCAATGGTAGACAATTTGGTAACTTATATTGAAAATGAAAATTTTAAGGATTTCACTATAGAAGATGGTGAAAGATGAATTTAATTCTATGAAACATTTAACTTTAAGGAGTTCACTATATTAACTTATGTTTGTGTATGTGTATGGACGTTTGTATATACAAATAAATTAGTAACACAAATCGGCCTCCCTAAACAAAAATTTTTGGCTTCGCCCAACATCCTACACTAGTCTATATAAAATTGTGCAAAAATTCAATTTTGCTAAAGTAACCGTGTATATTTACACAGTTATTGTAGCTTTGTATATAATTTTTTTTTTTCTCTCACCTCTTGCTCTCATGTCTCATTAGATAATAATAAAAAAAGAATGAAAAAGAATTATCTAAATAAAATAAAATGTAGAATAGATAATTTCATGTGAGTGTTTTTAAAAAGTGGTTGGATAAAATAGAAAAAAGTATATTTTTATATTAAAATAGACCAAAAATTTAGCTCAAACTGATGTGAATATTCTTAGTCTAGAATATATTCAACAAGTGACTTCCAATGAATTTATCATAAATATATAAGATACTTTCTTTTCTTTTCCTATTTCTTCCCCGTACGTATATTTCACTGAAAAGGAACCGTTAAAATATACAGAATTTACGTCAAACAAATTAAATGAGTTAAGACTAGAGGTGTATTAGATTGGATGAAACTTATAAATAAGATAAGTATTAAATGTTTGTGATATTGGTGAATATTCTATGTAACGATATGATACGGGGCATGTTCTAATTATAATTTGATAGTTTCAACTTTCAAATAATGAGGGAGGGGATTAATTACTTCAACTATTAAACTAATTAGTGTGTAACCATGTGCGTATGCACAAGTATAATTAAAAATAATTATAATTATATAGTTCAAATTATATATTTTTTAAGAAGAGGTTCAATTCTCATCTACACAAAATTCCAATTGATGTCTTAATCTGATAATAAAGAGCTATTATTAGAAGCGAATGCTATAGGTTGAAACTCTCTCCAAAAAAAAAAAAAAAACTTACACTTTTTTAAACCATACAATTCTAAAATATGTAATGGTTTTTCATTATATATATATATATGATTTAGAATTTAATTAGTTTTAGACTCTTCGGTTTTGTACCTAATAATTCACTTGCCACAAAAATTAAAAATTTAGATGGATACGTGGAGAAAAATTGAACTCCAATTAAAATCAAATGTAGAATCTAATTGGATTTAGAATTTTTTATTTTTACACACTGTAATTCACTTGGCACAAAATTAAAAATTAAATAGGACACGTGATGCAAAATTGAGAGCCAAATTATAATTTAATTGGTTTTAGACTTTTCAATTTTTGCACCTAATAATTTACTTGTCACAAAAATTAAAATTTTAGATGGACACGTAGTGAAGAATTAGACTTCAATTGAAATCTAATTTAGAATCTAATTGGATTTAGAATCTTCAATTTTTACACTCTATAATTTACTTGGCACAAAATTAAAAATATAATGAAAATTTAATTGAATATTCTCTGAGTTTTGGCCAGAGAGAGAGAGAGAGAGAGAGAGAGAGAGAGAGAGAGAGAGAGAGAGAGAGAGAGAGAGAGAGAGAGAGAGAGAGAGAGAGAGAGAGAGAGAGAGAGAGAGAGAGAGAGAGAGAGAGAGAGAGAGAGAGATTAATTGTGCATATTGTAAAAAGTTCAAAGATGAAATTGACACACATTACATCAACATCAAAACGTAATATTTATAAATATATATATATATATATATATACACACATATTTTTTTTATTGAAGATGAAAATTCTATATTGAATGCTTCACCTTGACAATGAGTGTGCACATCACAAGCCTCTTATGTGGATTCTTTTAATTTTGGAACACATATTGGGTTTACTTTTTCTAGGAAAATTATTAGTCTTTTCCTCCCTTAGTTGTACGTGTTTCTATATTGATCCCATCTTTGAGGGGCGGGGTTAAAATGGTCAAATATTTTGTTGAAATTATTAGTATTTTATCATTATTTGATAAATATTTAGTAATTTATCACTTTTTTGAAACTTAAGTTTGTAAAACTCGAGTTTGACATAGAACTTGAGTTACAAAAACTCAAGTTCCATAAAAAATGCCGCTGACGCGGATTATTTTAATTAAAAAATATTTTTTTTAAATGTGGTAAATTGCTAAATATTTCTTAAATAGTAATTAAACACTAATAATTTCGGCCAACAGTGATTTTTGGCCATTTTCGCCATCTTGAAGAGAACTTTCAAGGAAAAGCAACTGCTGTTAGGCTTGGAAGCATGGATTTCTAGTATATATGAAGCAGACGTAGGGTGATATAGCTCTCTGTCTTCATTTTCCAAGATAATTCTTTTCCATAATGGTATATGCTCCTATTTTGGTTACATCTTGAAGAAATAAATTCCAGACATGCAATCATTGTTACTTTTATTGGGTTTATTTTCTTTCCTCCATTTTTTAACCACCTCATTTTTAACCCAATCAAACGCACCCTTAGTCTTCTTACCACATATATAACGTAGTATGGATAGTACTGACTTTTTTGAAATAGAGAGATCGTTAATAGTCAACACGTAAGAAATTTAGGAATGACGGAGTTACAGAGTAAGGAATATATCTTTGGGGGACCCAAATAAAAAATGTGATAATTAAATCATTGGAGATTTAAAAAAATCTCTCTAAGTTCCACCATGAAAGATCCAAAATGATGTTTTTTGAGTTCAATCATTTCTTCAAGTTTCACTATTGATAGACCAGAAGAATGCTCTTCAAGTTCGATCCTTGAAGATTTGGAAGTATGGAAGTTGAAGTTTCAAGATTAGGACCCAAAACCAAAAGTGTGTATTATTTTCTAAATTACTATAGTTTATTTTGCATAATGAATCAATAGTTTTTAACTTGCCCAGTGACTTAAATTATCAAATTAAATTATCACCCATTAAGTATAATGACTAAAAAAATACTAATAAATTTATATAATAAAAAAAAAAAACCTAAATAGTGGACAAAAAATCGTCCAAATTTCAAATTTCAATATATAACAAATTCTAATTAAATACAACCAATTACATGTTATATTATTATATTTATAAGTATATGATATATTGTAGTATATTTTTATTAGGTATAATAATAGTTTGTTATGATGAAATAGAAAAGTGATAAGAGTTTATGCTCCATAGATTTTATACCTTACCTGACTACCTGGGGTCTCTAAATTTCTTTGGAGACTTCAAGTTTCAGCCACACACGTGGTGGAGGTGGGAGGTAATTGATAAATGTTGCTTGGTAAAATAAAAAAAGTCACACTCTCTACTTCATAAACGATGTAAGAACCGTAAAGTAAAGAAAAACTGAAAAGAAAAAAAGGGCAGATCAATTTAGGACGCTAGAGATTTAAAAAAAAGAGAGGATGAGAAAAGTGTAAAGATTGCTTTTTTATCTAGTGCAAACCCAGATGCATATCTGCCAGCGGAAGCTGGTGGGGGTCTGCAACTGCGTGGTGATACAGATTAGGTATGTTGCAAGGAATGAAAACTCATTTTTCACTTCTATATAATGAGATAATTGTTACAATAACTATGCTTATTATAACTTTGTGTTAGAACTAATTTTCTTTTCTCTTGTGTGTGCGTGTTTGTTTCTAAAAAAAAAAAAAAAATCATGCTTATTGTAAGTTTGTAAATGTAATTATTGTAATTTTATTGATAATAATATCACTAATAAAATTTTTTAATAAGATTGTAACTTATTTAAATGGAGCTTAAAAGTAAATTAACCAGGGTATGGGGGTTGTAAATGCATATCTATTCCTTAATTTTTTTTAAATGGTTTGGATAACTCATAATTAAGTATATTTATGTACTCAAATATTCTAAAAAATCATGGCCTCCCTCAACCCAACATGGCTCTGCTACTGTAGAAAAGTACTTAAAGAAATCATTAGAGCTAACTTTGGAATAGCATGAAAATTGATGACATGATGGTAATTGTCGCAAGGATCAAAACATGCGGCATTTGGCCATGATCAGCGCCGTTTTTCAGGGAAATTCATTTGTTTAGGCCCATAATAAATCATTTTTGCTATTTATAGTAAGTTATATCCTCATTATAATCTTTAAATTAAAATTTTGATTTAATATCTCATCTATTCTGTGACGTCTCTTAAAAACCATAGAATTTGACTTTGCAAGTTTTTGGTAATTTTTCTTATTTTCTAACTTAATTTTGTGCCTAACGCAAATTATGATTTTTAGATGTTTCTTAGCCGCCTTAGAAATGCAGTCGGTAGCCTTAGTACTTTTATCTATTTAAGTATATTGTAGCCTACAAGGTAATTCAGATTTTAGTTTCATAAAAATTAAGTGTATTTCTCTTATGTTTTCCTGGTAAATTTCAAAAATTATCCTTGTGGATTTAAAAAAACCCCTTGTAGGCACCAAGTACAACCATTGGAGAAGTATGTATGAAGTTGTGTGGATTTTGGTGTTGTAATTATGGTCCAGAAGGTGGGTTGGCTTTATAAGTTCATATTACAGGCATGGCATGCATGAATGTTATTTTGAAGGTTATGTGCATATGAATATGCTTGTGTGCGATAGACACCATTGTAATAAAAATAAAAAAAATTGCTGCCTTCGTCAGATGTTGAACAAGTGCTGTTGTACCGATAATTTGAAAACAATGATGAGGTCATACACGCATGGTATCTCTTATTCTCTATAGTAGACACTACACAGACCTTCCTGATACAGCCTAGATTTTTGGCTGTTGGATTTGGACTTTTTTTCTTTCTTTTTTTTTTTTTTCCTTTTTTAAAGGAAAAGTTTAAATCATTTCATTAATAAGAAATCAGAGGCATTAACTATATACATCATATCAGATTGAAGAGTTTGCAAAATAATCTGAGGGGCTTCTTATTTTATCCATATAATTTCATCAGATACAGAAGCAACCTTGTAGGAGACTTGGATCACTACATGTACTATTTGTATTTCCTTACTTTAGCTTTATTGGCTTTGGTCAGAAGTAAAGCTAATTAAATACAATTAGGTTTTAACTTCTGATTTCTAAATTAAAATAAATTAAAAACCTTCTAAGGGATACTTTACTTATAGAGAGGAAGTGCATGCTTGAGTTTTATGATTGCGGGCTGAGAGAGATTATTATTAGCCAAACATTCCAATTTTCTCAACATATAAAAGGTCAACGAGTATAAAGTATAAACATATTTTATTTTATATTATTATATTTATATTTATATTTATATTTATATTTACATAAATATATTATTATTATTATTATTATTATGAAGAGAGAGGGAGAGAGGGTGAATGAGTATGTTTACTATTAGCTAAACAATATTTCACTACCGTACACTTTTGATGTGGTGGTCACTTTACAAGTATAAATAGTGGCGGAACTAAGAATTTAAGTTAGGGGGGCCCGAGCAAGATTAAAAGACAAGATTGAAAATAAAAAATAAATCTCATATCATTAAAATAAAGAAAAATAATTAGGATCCGTGGGAAGATTTGCAATATCCACTTCGATATGAGTTCATTTAGGATTTGATATGGACTCATTATTATGATCAAGATTTTCCATAATCTCAATTAACTACAAATATATATGTCATATCTTTAAAATAAAGAAAAATAATTATCAATTTATGGTTAAGAATAATTAAATTAAGAGATCAATATAAATACATACAATTTAAACATATAATTTGAATTATAAATATATGGTTAAGAATAGTCAAATCAAGAGGTTCATATAATTACAAACAGTTTTTTTTTTTTTTGGTAGACAATTTAAACATATAATTTGATTCTTCAAAAAATTAAATAAATAAATAGATCAAAGTAAAAATATTAAGAGTATGCAATATACGTGTGAATATTTAAATGTAACTCAATGGCTTGAATGCTTTTAAAAACTCAACTTGAATGCCTTTAAAAGCTCAACAGAAACTCTAAGGTACAAACCGAAAGAGATTGGTATCAAAAGATTTTTTTTTTTTTTTTTTTTTTTTAATGGAAGGCATCAAGCATGCTTTGTTGGTGCCCATTAACAAAAACTTTTTTGAAATTTTTTTGACAATTTTTTTTTTATCTTTTTTTACAGTTTTATCTCATTTTTTCAATTTTATAACTACTGCTTGGTGTCTTTTTTTACCTTTTTCTGACTTTTTTTTTTTTTTTTTTTTTGTATTTTTTGCACCTTAACATTTCCTTATTTGTTTATATTATATATACACTTTTTTTTTTTCAGAGTTCTATTAGGCTGCTGAGTTCTAATTTCTACTTTGTATAGCAATAGGTTTTTTTTTTTTTTTTTTTTTAATCATTACTAATTGGGACTCATTAGTTTTATATTAGAGTTGTAGTAAAAGTGTAAGTCTATTGAGAAAAAGCTGTCGTGAATTGAGAAAGAGTCAACAAGTTAGTACATGTACAACCCAATAAATAAAAAAGTTTTTTGTCTTTTGTGTCAGGAGAGCAAATAAGACATTTTAGTTCAATATACCATTATTATTAGTGAAAATTTTGAAAGTTCAAGGGGCCACCTGCCCCCCTTGCCTCTCCCCTTTTGCTCCTGAGTATAAATGCTTGTCGTGGGGTGTGGGAAGCAAGAGTTGGGATTCAAGCCTTCAAAATGAAGATTTATACATATATACACTTAAATTATATTAGAATAAAATTTCTATCTTGTAAAAAAAAAAAAAACAAAAACAAAAACAAAACAAAATAAAACATTTTGATTTTCTCAACATAAAATAAGGTCTATATGTTCTTCTTCCTTAAGAGATAATTGTCTAATTCTTCTAATTAGTGTCATATGTCACTCTTCTTTAAAAGAGAAATAGTTTTTATTTATTTAACCTTCCACCTAAGCAAATATTTTAATGAATTAGTATTTAATTTTTATTATTTATTTAATAAATAATTTTTTAGGTAACAAAAAAAGTCCAACAATTTATAAAAAAGTGTTAGCAGTGAGTCTAGATGAGAACCACTAATAATTGGCTAATGCAACAGTTTATAAAATAGTTTGTGGATGTAAAATTAGTGAATTACTCTACTAATGACCTAGATTAAAGTCGTGATTAGTGGATTAAACACCAACCCTAATATCAAACAGCAAACTAAAAGCCAAAATGCAAGATAGTTTCCTAAAAGAGTTCTTCGGAGAGATTTTTGTCTTGATGCACTCCGAACAAAAATGAGAAGAAAAAGAAAAGGAAATATAGAGATACATTGAATTAAATTGTCTATGAGATGGAAATTTATACAACTTCACATTATACAGAGTAAGCACACTGTCTTAAAATTCAATAGTTAACAAATTAGGGCTAAATCTCTCTAAAACCAATGTTTCGAAATATTTATGAAAAGAAAAATATCCCAAATAATAATCAAGTTCTCAAAAAACTTTGGATACCTATGTCAAAAAAATATAAATAACTGATTATAATCATTTAATCTAACACTCTCCATTCACATATGTTGGCTTGAGCATGTCCTTATTAAGTTTGACCCAAAAATTAGAATTTTATTTTAAAAAATGGTAGATTTAATCATTTAATCTAATACTCTCCCTACACATGTGGGTTTAAACATGCCTTTATTAAGTTTGACCCAACACATGAAATATATATATATTAAATCGGATAGAAGATGAAAACAAAATCTTTTGCTCAAATACTATAATAAATGATCAATTATTCTAAAAAAATTAAACTATTAAGAAATGGTAGATTTAATCAATCAATCAAATAATTACTCTAGACTGCAAAATAATTTGTTATTAGGCTAAAATGCACCTTACATGCACTTGGAGGCAATGTTTTGTGTTTATTCGAATGCCAAACTTGAGTTTTGCAGGGTTGACTTGTTTTGTTGAATCTTGAAAATAAGCACTTAATTGAAATCTCCCCCCCCCCCCCCCCCCCCCCAATCTCTCCTCTCTTTTTTTCTTTTTTCTTTTTTTGGGTATAACGGAGTATTATATTATAAAATAGAGTTCATGCATGCTATGTGATAATGTTATATCAGTTATACTTAACAGAATTAAGATTAAGAGGTTAATTTGGATATTCTCCAAATCTCATAGGTCAATAATACAAAATTAATAGCATAAAGATATCATTTTGCAATTGACCAAAACCCTAAAGGGTCTTTTTACATTTTGTTCTCTTTTTTATTTGTTCAAGATATTCATCAATTAATATTTTCATCAATAGTGATTCCTAATTTTAGACAACAATCATATAGATCTTGGGAGTCTTTGGAAGATTCGATGTTTTTTTTATTGATATTAATTCATGATAAAGCGCCTATCAACTATTTATTCGATTGATAATGTAATTTCAGCATTTAGTTCAACAATTATGATATCATCTAACATACTAAAATAACTATCACCAATAGTAGGAGATGTAAGAGTTGATATATAAAATAAATTTTATTTGACTAATAATTATATAAAAACAAAGTACCGTTTAACAATTTGATATAATTATGATGCTAAACAAGCACTAGTATCAGGGCGGCGGCACTTGTTGTTCAGGGGTTCAAATGAACCCCATGACTTCCAAAAAAATATATATTTTATTAATTTATTTTATGCTTAAAAATATTTTTGCATACATTGGTTGAAATCTTGCACACCTTGATCATAGATTAGTACTAAACAACAATTAGACATTTATTGTATTATTTATGTTAGTACGTAATTGAAGAAAAAAAATAGTAAATTTAGCAATTGTTTGTGTAATATTTATGTATTTATACATGGATAAATATGGATGTGTGTGTTAATAAATAATATAGTGTTAGTGGGTTGCATTTTGTCATTTTAGTTTAAGGACAAAGTTTAGCTACAAAATTGGTTGTAACTTAAGGTTACAACTTTACTCAATAAAATAAACATTATTACATATTTTGAAAATCTAATCGTTGAATTCATGTTCTTTAAGCTCTTAATACATATGTCAAAATTTATGTCAATTAAATATTATTTATTATATAATCTGTAGGGTCCAAATTTGGTAGGCCAAGCCCAAAATCTCTGGATTGTGAGCCCAATGAACCCAGAACAATAAATTTGTAAAGTGTGGGTGAAAAAGCTGGGTTGAATATGGATTTAGCAACGATTCATTTTAGAAAAAGAGAATAAATTGAAGTAAAAACACTTGCAGAATAAATAATACTCAAATCCGAAGAGGCTTAAAATTCATGGAAAGGTAAATACAATTCTCTCTCTCCTTTCACCCGCAATTTTTCGTCCCCCTCTGTTTAGAGGCCTATTCCATTTATATATTCCTCTTCTTCCTCATCTTCACCGTATATTTGTTCTTCATTTAAACATTCACTTGAGTACATGTCACATCAGACATCTGCTTTAGTTCACCGTGAGTGGTAGTAGCTGAGATTACACTATTCAGGGGTTTTCTCCATATAAATGCGGCTAGAAAAGTTGCTGCAGTGCATTAAATGCAGTGGTAGTAGCTTTTCCTTTTAGATATTTCTCTGTTCTCATCATCTCTAGGCATGCTCAGAGCTTGTCCTTATCGTGGAGTTAGTTGGGAGAGTCGCTCAAGCCTTCGGTATATTTGCTTGATCAAGTTCCCTTGTGATCCGAGGAGAGGGACCTCTTCGGACCAATAGGATTGTCTTCGGACATCTCCTCTCCTTCATTTTCAGGTACATTTCCCCCATACGGACTCATTTCTAATCCCTTTTCTCTTTTCGGACACATAGTGATATTCAAATTGGGCCCCAGGCCCAATACGTAGCATTGGGCTTTTACACCTACATAATCTATAAGCTTATATTTTATGCATAATTTTAAACTACAAAAACTTGTAATTTAAACAATTTATTGATGACATAGCTATTGATCTTTATTTTTCTAGAAATTTTGCAAGCATGGAGGATATAAGAAGAAGGTGTAATCTAATGGTGGATTTGTCAAAATTCACTTCCAACAAAAAGATAAGCTACAATCAATTTTGTAACTAAATTTTGTTCTTAGTTTAAAATATTTTTATAAAATAATGACAACTGCATAAAAATAAATAAATGTTATACAAACTTAACAAAATGAAATAGTCACACCTAGCCACATTGACAATTAAAAAAAAAAAAAAAAACTGATAATGAACTATCATGTAATGATTTTAAAATATGAAAACCCGTAGAAGTTGTAAAATTCCATATATTTGCATTTTTTTACTCGATATATTCAAGTTTTTTTTGTATTAAATTTTATTTAATTTAAATTTTTTAATGACACTCTTGAAAAAAAAAATTCCTAGAGTCGCCACTAACCAGTATGTTTTGAACACACAACCTTCCCCATGCAGATTTTTCCCACACTGAAAAGGGGAGAATGCATAATGCGCCCCTTATCCAATCCCATGTGCTGTGTTCCCATCCCTAACCTATACATGCCAACCTTCCCAATCATATTCCATTTATCTGTAATCGCAAAGGCAAGATCTTTCTATCCCTATATGTAAAAGAAGGAATAGCCTTGCAATAGTGTTTTGCTGAGCACCATTTGAAATTACTTTTTCGTTTATAATAATTTATTGTGTACGCTCCACCTTTAACATAGGGGGTTCCAGTAACTATACTTGCACTAGTCTCCAACTATTTCCTTAATAAACATGTCAAAGTAAAAGAAGTCAGGAAGGTTTTCCAGAAAACCAGTACCTAAGCTAAGAAAGGGAAGCATAAAAGAATGACTGGAATCTCTCTTACATGATGAAGCTTGGCAAGTAATTTGGCTGCATAACAAGAAGCAAACAAGTTAGACAAAGAAATCTATAGCAAGTAGGAAACAGTAATGTGATAAATGGGTAATAACAGCAAAGCAAGCAACTACTTCATACAAATAGCCACAAACCCCATGCACATGCAAGAAGAACCCCCCCCCCCCCCCCAAAGAAATCAGTTGGGACTTTAGGACATACTTCCTAGGTCTAGAGGTCTCATCATTAAATATTATTGACGTAGAACTGACAACACAAACCTTCCTGGAGCAGCAAAGACGCCATAAGTCACAATGCAAGATCAAAGGGTGCGCTAGTAGAGGCCATCAGGTGACAATGTTGGAATTGCATGAAATTTGGCAGGTTAAAGGGAAACATCATTCTGATCTAGACTCATTTTCAAGGGTTGCCCAAATTTAGGTGAATTCCTTCGTTAAAGCCCGAAAACTGTATCTTTGCTATTTTTAGTAATACTTTTTTTCCTTAATAACTTTTAATTTAAAAGTTAGAATAAGGTCCTGTCTGTTTTGGAATGTCTCTTAGAGACAGTATTTTCAATTTTCGCAATTATCTCAATTTTGTTATTTTTGGCAAAAATTACTATTTTGCCACCTAATTACGTGATTAGCACGAATTAGGATTTCTGGACGTTTTCCTAGCCGCTCCAAAGGCTCTTTTTACTGTTTAAACATATTGTAGCCTGCAGGGCAATTCAGTTTTCAGATTTATAAAAAAAAATATAGACTTTATCTATTTCTCTCTAGTGGATTCCAGAACCTTATCACCTTATGAATTCAAGGGACCCCTCATGGATTCGAGGTTTTCATTCAGAAGCTAACGTATTTAGTTTCTTTTTTATCCAGAAAGCAATGTGTTTGTTTTTTGTAACTTCCGCGACATCAATTATCTATTACTAAACACGATATAATGTATCAACAGATGACATTCTATCATACAATGTATCAACAAAAGTGTTTGGAAACTTAAATGAAGAAAGTTTCCTAGCCTTGCACAACTAGGAAACGTACCCAATTGTAGGGTGACTGTTAAGTCTCAATTTTTCTATGATTTTTTTTTTATGATTTCGTCCTCTTTATCGGCTCTGGCTTGCAAGGTGGGGATTTCTTCTTCTTTTCTATTCTTGACATTTTCCAAAGCTCTAGATGTCTGTATGTTTTGTTTAGTTTAGGTGTTGACACTACAAAAAAAGCTGCCTATAGCAGCATTTTTTTTTTTTATGGCGTTTGGAAAAAAATGCCACTATATGTACCCTATAGTGGCGTTTTCTAAAAACGCTGCTATAGGCATATCTATAGCCGCATTCAGAGGGCTCTGTAGTGGTGTTTTTAAACCCAGGGCCTGTAGCGGCATTTCCAAGAGCCTATAGCAGCGTTTTAAAAATGCCATTATAGGTCCTTTAAAAAAAAAACTAACCAAAAAAAAATTAAAATTAAAAAAGAACCTATAGCAACGTTTCATAAATGCCATTATAGGTCCTTTAAAAGAAAAAAACAATCAATTTTTTTTTTAATATATCAACGTTTTACAAATGCCACTATAAGGTATGGACCTGTAGCGGCATTTATAAAAACGCTACTATAGCCTTTTAAAAAAAAATTAGGCCTATAGTCGCAGTATAAATACAATAGTAGCATTTGTAAATGCCACTATAGCCCAAAATGGGCATATAGTGGCATTTTTAGGACCTATAGTGGCATTTCACAAATGCCACTATAGGTCCAATTTTTTGTAAGTGAGCCTTGTAACATAGTTGAATTGGTCAAGCATGGTGACTGTGACACCAAATTTCCTTCTTCACCGCTCTATTGACTTGTAAAATGGCTTCAAATATTCCAATTCAAATTGTTGGATTGTTGTGGAAGTTATTGGAATTCATATTACTGTCTAATTTAGAAATTAGCTTCTAAAGAGGTCACTGAGATAAAGAATATTAACACTAGCTTGCTTTCTACAAAAATTATAACAAGATGTTAATGTCATAAATACAATTAAAATGTGGTTCTTTTCATTTCTACATGAATAATGAAATTTTGGCCTCCTAGAATATTTTCGAAGTAGAATTTAGGAAAACAATTTCAAAATGCTGATAGGTATGGTTTTTGGTATGTCTTGTTGAGTTAGCGGAAGTTCTGACACTAGATTGTTGAACAAAAGACTAAACAAAGAGCTTTTATTTAAAACTTGACTCTTTAAGGGTCTGTTTGGATAAGCTGTTTGAAAAAAGGCGTTTTAAATAATAACGGTTTCAAAAAGTGTGTTTTTAAAACACAGTTTTTAAAATCACAATTAAGTGTTTGGTAAAATATATAGAAAAGTGTTGATTCTATTCATTGAACATTTAGATAATGAGTGCAATTACTATAATGGGCTTATCGTAAATTGCAACCTATTAGCCTCTCTATGGCTGTAGCATAAGTCTCACCGTTTCAATGTAATGGTTGTTCATCTTTTATTGAAAGTTTGGCAGACTATTCGTAAAATAATAAAAAATAGTCCTTAACATTTACCATTATTCCTACATGTTATCCATATGCCAACTCCAATTCCATCATAACATGGATTTGTTTACCTAGCATTAAATTAGAATGCCACCTCATTGAACCAAAACCAAAACGAAACTAAAAATATCAACCCTACCCCATAATAAGTGGGATAGATACGTGACTTGAATCATCTATATAGGTGCACAGCTAAACAAGGGAGTGACACAATAGCAAGGGTAGAGGTGATAGAGAATAGAGGAGATTCATGAGAAGGGAGGCTATGTATTTGAGGGTATATTCGGTATTTTGAACCCAAAACAAGTGAAATAGGAGAAAGTGATTTCAATTTAAATTTGTGTTTTGAAAAAAGTTGACCGATACTGTGAATTGATAACGCGCTTTTTTGGCGTTTTGTAAAAATGCATTTCCTTATAAATCGCCTAGCCAAACAACTTATAATTAGCGTTTTCATTAAAAAACATGCGTTTACCCAGCCAAGCCGTCCAACCAAACGGGCTCTAAATTACAACTCTTTACAAGCACTGATGCTTAACTCCCATACACTGACACTAGTGCATTGCAAACACGGCACTTAATCACCAAATACACTTGCACACACCTCACTTCTAGACACCTACACACACTAGCTCTTAACTCTATTTCACTCTACACACTTGCTACCTATGGCATACACTTCACAACTTCGCACATCTCTCACTTGTTGCTTTATGACACTCTTCACTTCACATGTCTCTCACTCACCTCATTACATCTATTTATACTAGATGTATGTTGGTTGGGAAACCAACTTGAAGCTTCTAGCTTCTTCCTTTTTATTGGCATTAAATTAATGCCTATCTCCAACCTTCTAGACACCTTATAAATTTGTGGCTGAAATTCACTAGTGTAAGGAAGCTTCTAGAGAAATTTCTTAAAGAGAGTTCTAGAAAGAGAGCAAGAGAGAAATGTCCAGAATTAGAGAGAAATTTCTAGAGAGAGAAATTGTGTGAGAAGTTTTAGAAGTTTCTAGAGTACTGTAGAAATTTCTAGAGATGAGTGAGTTAGTGTTGATTTCTAACATGTCTTTGGACTTTGTTCTTGGTCATTATTGGAAACAAAACAAAAACTCACCACCCATCACCAACTGGCTTGTTGTAGGAATGCTACCAGGTCTTTTTCGAAATGCATCACATATGTACGATTGCACGAGCCAAGTTCTACAACACTGTGGTGACACTGTCCAAGTGAAAGGCCCATGGTGTATTGGCATGAATTTTTTCTTCACCAGTGATCCTATGAATGCTCACTACATTTTGAGCAAAAACTTCCTCGACTACGAAAAAGGGCAGGGGCAGCAGTGTGTTATAGTTAGGGGGTTCAAATGAACCCCCTAACCTGAAAATTTTATATATATATATATATATATATAATATTTTTTTAAAAAAATTATTTTGAACCCCCTACGATACAAATTTGCACCCCCTCACCATGAACCCGACCCCTTTATTTTTTAAAGCCCAACTTAAACTCCGAAAAAAAATAAGTCCAAAAGAAAATTTTGGTCTTTAATCTCAAAAATAAAAAGCCCATAAATCAAAATTTGAGAAATCATAAATTAAAAAAAGTGTCAAATAAAACCTAAGAATTTATTGCTGCCTAACCTCCAAAATCTCTCATTATTCTTCTTCACTCTCCAAACCCAAAGGAAAAAGGCTGCCTCTGCTTCACACACATAAAATTTGCCGTCGTCGCCGCTTGATCTAGTTTTTCAGCTCTCTCTTTCTCTCTTTCTTTCACTGTGAGAGTGTGTTTATAGTGTTTTGATATGCTATTTCACTAAATATATGTGAGTGAATCACCGTATGTATGTGTGGAGTTATCTTTTGATTTTTTTTTTTGTTGAGTTTTTGAATCTTGGATTGTGTGTGGGGGAGCTGCGGCGTTAAGAACTGTGTTTTGAACTTCTGATATTTGTTGTTGAGTAATTCAACCTGAGTTTTAAGTCTCTAAAGTAAAGTCTGACCGTGTCTGTGTTACTGTGTATGGGCCTATGGGGGTTAATGGGTTATAGACTTATATAACTTATTACTTTTATTAGTTTATAGTGTTTTATTGTTGTTGAGTACTTGAGTTTGAGTTTCTTTACTGTTGGGTGTTGTAGAGTTACTATAAGTGTTTTACTGATTTGTTATAAAGTTGAGTTATGACTTATTACTTCGATTATTTGACTAATTTGTGACTTGTGAGTAGTTTTTAAATTTTGTTGAATGTGACTTGGATTTGTGAGTGGAAGACAATAAAAATATAAATTATTTAAAGAATTGTAAACTTATAAATTAAAGAATTGCAAAAAAATCACTTAACAACAATAATTAATATATTTATTGTATTGAAAAAAATATGTCAAATGAACTTATAGTTTATTTTTTGTTCTTTTGCTAGTGCTATGGATAAATTTCTAATAAGGAAACCCTCTAGGCTGCAAGATTCATCTTTTACTCAAGATGCAGATCTTACTCAAGATTTATCTTCTACTCAAGATTCATCTTCTAAGCATGGTCGTGTTGATGTGAACAATCTTCCTTCGGAACCTGGGCTACGAAAAAATATTTCATTTTATCATCCTAATGATCAAGATGAAATAAGAAGATATTATTTACAATAAAAAACCATGTCAACCTTATGAACACGATTTTCCTCAAACAAAAATTGGTGGACTTATGCGTTGATTTAATCCTAAATGGTTTAAAAGAGTATGAAAGTTGGTTGGAATATAGTATTGAAAAGGATGCTGCATATTGTTTATATTGTTACCTATTTAGACAAGATGTTGGTATGCAATCTGGAGGTGACAATTTTGTGACAAAGGGATTCAATAGTTGGAATAAGAAAGAAAAGCTAGTCCTACATGTTGGAGGTGTTAATAGTGCCCAAAACCAAGCTCCTAAGAATGGTGAAAATCTAATGAAACAAAATCAACACATTCAAAGTGTTTTTGTTAAGCAGTTAAATCAGTTTAAAATTGTATATCGGACTCAATTAAATGCAATAGTTGATTGCATAAGATTCCTTTTGCATCAGGGGTTAGCTTTTCGTGGTCATTATGAATCTGATGATTCAAGTAATAAAGTAAATTTCCTTGAGCTTCTACAATTTTTGGCAGATCATAATGATGTTATTAATGAAGTGTTGCAGAAAACTCCAAAAAAATAGCAAGCTAACCCATTCTAATATTCAAAAAGACATTGTGAATGCAGTTGCATATAAAACTACCGATGCCATCATCGAAGATCTTGGCAGTGGGTTCTTTTCAATTTTAGTTGATGAGTCCCGTGATATCTCAATAAAAGAACAAATGGCTGTTGTTTTGTGTTATGTGGACAAAAAGGAAATTATTACAAAGCGATTTCTTGGTATTGTACATGTAGTAGATACCTCCGCTTTGTCTCTAAAAGCTACAATTGGATTTTTATTCAGTAAATATGCATTGAGTTTATCAAGACTACGTGGGCAAGGTTATGATGGGGCCAGTAACATGCAAGGTGAATTCAATGGTCTTAAAACTTTAATTCTGAAGGAGAATAAATCAGCATTTTATGTCCATTGCTTTGCTCATCAACTTCAGTTGACTCTTGTAGCTATTGCTAACAAGTATACTGATACTGCTGAATTTTTTAACTTGGTTAGTAAAATAGTAACTATTGTTGGAGCTTCTTATAAAAGACGAGAATTTTTACGAAATGCATAACTTGCCAAAATTACAAAAGTATTAAACTTGGGTGAACTTGAAAGTGGGCAAGGTTTGAACCAAGAGACAAGTCTTAAACGTGCTGGTGATACACATTGGAGATCACATTATAGGACAATCCTCAACTTGATTTTGATGTTCTCTTCCACAATTGATGTACTTGAGATGATTGAAAAGGATAGCCTACTCTCTGAGCAAAGAGTCGAAGCTCAATCTATTTTAAGGTTAATTCTATCTTTTGAATTTTCCTTTGCTTTACACTTGATAAAAAATATTTTGGGGATCACAAATAAGTTATCAATAGCATTGCAAAAGAAAAATCAAGATATTGTAAATGCTATGACACTTTTCAGAATGTCTAAGCAACGATTGCAGATGATGAGAGATGATGAATGAGAAGCTCTATTGGCTGAAGTATCCACATTTTGTAGCAAGCATGATATTCCTATCTTGAACATGGAAGAAATATTTGTAGTTGGTGTGAGGCCACAACGCAACACCCCACAAATTACAAATTTATATCACTATCATGTTGATCTATTCTTTGAAGTCATAGATCTGCAACTTCAAGAGCTTAATAATCATTTTTCGCAGGTGACTACTGAGTTGCTACTTTGTATAGCTTGCTTGAATCCAAGTGATTCGTTTTTGGCTTTTGATATACAAAAATTGACCCGTCTTGCAAAGTTCTATCTATTTGATTTTTTTGAGACAGGTGTATTGGCACTTAATAATCAACTTCAGACTTAAATTGTTGATATGCGCTCCAATGACGAGTTTTTAGAGCTTAAAGGAATTGGGGACCTTGCAAGAAAGATGGTGGAGACAAATAAGGATGTTATATACCCATTGGTATATTTGCTTGCGAAATTAGTTTTGACCCTTCTTGTTGCAACTGCAACAGTGAAAAGAAGTTTTTCAGCAATAAAATATATCAAGAATGAATTGTGCAATCGAATGGGGTATCAGTGGTTGAATGATTGTTTGACTGTGTACATTGAAAAAGATATAGCTTGTAGGATTGATAATGAATTTATCATGCAACGGTTTCAAAATATGAAACCTTGTAGAAGACAATTGTAGAATTTCTTTTTTTTTTTTTTTTTTTTTTTTTTTTTTTTTTTTTTTTTTTTTGTTGTTGTTGTTGTTGTTGTTGTTGTTGATATTGATATAGTCAAGTCTCTTTTGTTTTAGATTTTATATAATTTATGTTTCTTATTAACCCCCTGGACAAAAATCCTGAAGTCACCCCTGAAAAAGGGACTGAAATTCAAGAGATTTTGGAGCCTTTAGGTGATGGGATTATCAATTCTGATTCAGATTGGTGGGCATACCAGAGAAAGATGATGCATTCGATAATGAAAAACAGCAAGTTCGAGTTGTTTTTAATGAAAGTTGTTCAACAAAAGGTGGTCACTGGTCTCATTCCACTTCTCAATCACATCTCCAAGTCAAATATTGAAGTGGACTTACAAGAGGTTTTCAAGCAGTTCACGTTTGATAACAGTTGCTTAATGGTTTTAGGCTTCGACCCAATTTCTCTTTCAGTTGAATTTCCAAAACTTACCTATGAAAAGGCTTTTGATGAAATAGAAGAGGCTATTTTATACCGTCACATCGTGCCCAATTGGTGTTGGAAGCTGCAAAGATGGCTTCAAATTGGACAAGAAAAGAAGCTAAGAAAAGCTTGGGATGCCTTTGATCGTTTCTTAAACCAATGCATCGCATCAAAGCGAGAACTATTAAGCCGAGAAAAAACCCACTTGGAGGAAGCGAAGTTCGACTTATTGACAGCTTATATGATGCAAGAGGAAATTGTAAACATGGGAGTTTGCAGTAAATCCAACAAGTTTTTAAGGGATACAGCATTTAATCTCATTGCAGCTGGGAGTGACACCATGGGTGCAGGTCTCGCTTGGTTTTTTTGGCTAATTACAACGCACCCATCTGTAGAAATGAATATTCTAAAGGAGATCAAAGAGAACCTTATGGTGAAAGATGATAAGAAGTGGGAGTGGTTCGGTATTCAAGAGCTAGATACACTTGTTTATCCCCATGCAGCCTTATGTGAAGCCCTACGTCTATACCCTGTGGTGGCTTTTGATCCTAGAACTGCAGTTAAAGCAGACATTCTTCCAAGTGGTCACCATATTAGTGCCAATACACCCATTATAATTTCTCTTTATGCAAGGGGAAGGATGGAAGAAATATGGGGTGAAGATTGCATGCAATACAAGCCAGAGAGATGGATTTCGGAGCAAGGAGGATTAATTTCTGTACCATCTTTTAAGTTCACAGCGTTTGGTGGAGGCCCCAGGAGTTGTTTAGGTAAGGCTATGGCATTCATTCAAATGAAAATTGTTGCAACCTCCATCATATGGAATTTTCACGTTGAAATGGTTGAAGGTCATTGAAATGGTTGAAGGTCATCCCGTCTCACCAAGTGTTTCTGTTGTACTTCATATGAAACATGGTTTAAAGGTAAGGATTACCAAAAGAAGCGTTTGATGTGGATTGGTGATTGGTACAAGGAGGTATATGTATTAAAAGAAAATCTATCATATATCTAATACATGTAACCCCATATGAGAGGGTGGATACATTATCACACACATGTAATATTGTCTCATATATTTAAGAACTGTATCACTATCATATATGTAAATTGTATTACATACGTGATACACATATATAAATTGAATAATTGGAAGCCATCCCTGTTTTTCATTGGTTATTAGTTTGTATTTTCTTTTCCTCTGACTAACTATATTGACGATAACAGGTTAGAAAGTAATTTAGAGTATGATAGAAACTACGAATAAAAAGAGCGTAAATGAATTACATAGCTTGCTCTAGTTAGGATGGTATTTTGATTTTGACAGTGATATATATGTGATCTAAATAATCCAGCCTACTTATTGAAATCGTTACTCTAGACTACGGAATATTTTATTATTAGGTTAAAATATTTTGAGGCAATGTACTTGGAGGCACCTTACATGTACTTGGAGGCAATGTCTTATCTTCATTGGCAATTTGGCATGCGTAAAGTATCTATGGCACTTGAGTTTTGTGGAGGTAGCCTTGCTTTGTTGAGTCTTGGGAAAAAGCACTTGGATTTTTATTTTATTTTATTTATAACGAAGAATCATATTATTAAATACACAATTAACTTGGTTTGGCAATGCCCAAACAATTCCTGTCAAATATTACACCCTTAATATACTAATATCCATAAGGGATGCAACAAAAAAGACAAAATCCTATTGCAGCTTAGATCCTCTCCAAGCCAAAGCATCGGCACACATATTGACCTTCCCAAAGCAGTGTTTAGACTCTCCTGTGGAGGAGTCTTTATCTTTAAGTGTTAGTGGTTACGTATGGATTACTGATTCTTCACATGGAGTATTTCAAATAAATACTCTGCAAAACATATGGAATGTTGACTAATTTGCATGATCTGTCAAGGTTTCATATTTGGAAAAAGTAAAAGAGACCCATATTTTTAAGGGAAAAATACCCCCAAAAAAAAAAAAAAACTATTGTGGTTTAAGTCAGTTTGCAACTGAACTTCTATTTTATCGACTTTGTATTATTGACTCCTGAAGTTTAATAATGTCCAAATTAACTCCTTCATCTCAATTTTGTTAGCTATAATTGACTGAAAATTATTATATGTTGTGCATGTATATGTTATATTTAAAAAGAATAAAGTGGTCATGTGCACAACACATGACCGTTTTATTTAAGATTGATGGTCATCATTATGTGTGTGTGTGTGTATATTTTTTTTTTTTTTTTTTTTTTGGTAAACATGGAATTATTATAAACTAAGAAACACTGGCAGTAGCACCAGATATACAGAGTCTAGAGCGGAAAACGCCCAACATATCATCATACAGGAAATGCAAAATAGCAGGGGGGGGGGGGAGACAAAAACAGTGGACAAATCTGCAGAAGCAGAACCCAGTTTAGCTAAAGCGTCCGCACAAAAATTTGCTTCTCTGAAGCAGTGCACTAGTTTAACTTGAGGCAGACGCGTCAGCAACTCCCTGCAGTCATCAACAAGGCCGGACAAATCACCATTAGTTTTGACATTGCTAGAGACTAAAGAAATTGCTGCAGTAGCATCAAGTTCAACCTCCACAGCAGGAATTCCCCTTTCTAAACACAGCCCCAGCCCCTCCCTCAAAGCCCACAGCTCCGCGGCAATACTAGAGCTAGAACTAATGGACTTAGCAAACCCCACTATCCACTGCCCGGCGCTATCTCTAAGTAAACTGCCACACCCTGCTAATCCACAAGAGCTTACAACCGAACCATCAGTATTTAGCTTGTGCCAACCAACAGCTGGTTTCAGCCACTGGACTTGCTGCACAAAACTATCCTTCCCCGTGTCAGGCTCCAAAACACAATACATGAGTTCACGAGTTTGCATTTCCACCACCTGTACCAGATTTGGGTTGAGAGATTATTGCTTGAAGGCCTTATTGTTCCTTTGCAGCCACAAATTCCACAAGCCCAGTAAAAAGAAAATACACCAGCTATAATCCTTACCGTGGGCCTTAGAAGAGTCTAAAGCATTCTTTTTTATCCAAGTCACAAGATCATCAGAGAAAGACTGTTTAAGACTTATAGGACAGCTAGCTTGCACCCAAAAGTTATTAGCTATCGGGCAATCCCTCAAAACATGAATAATACTCTCATCCAATTCCATGCAACTATCACAGCCACCCAATCCGCCAATACCACGATGAGCCAAAATGGCTTTCACAGGTAAGCTCATGTGCAAGCATTTCCACAGGAACATTTTAATCTTGGGCAAAGTTTGGAGTTTCCAAATCCATTTGCCATGAAAATCCGAAGTCTCAAGGTTATCATCAATTGCCAATTGGTATGCATTTTTTGAGTCAAAATCTCCATTTAAGCTGGAAATCTAGCTTCTGTGGTCCTCCCTCTCAGCATATCTTCTAATAGGGATGGCTCTCACTGCCTTTAGAATATAGTTAGGAAGGACAAAGGAGAAATTTGAGAAATCCCAGCCAATATCTGTAATCACCTCCTTAATGCACACCTCACTCTCTCCAAGGTTCAGAGGACCTTCAATGAGGGACCTAATAGTGCCAATGTTTAACCACTTATCATTCCAGAAGCTAAGCTGGCTGTTACAACCCACAGACCACTTAGAGCCTTTCTCACAGATGCTTCTACCAATCTTCACTGCCTTCCAAGTTCTAGAGTGAGCCTTTGGCTTACTAGCCCGCCCAGACATGTACTTTTTCCTTAATACATCAGCCCAACCTCCATTTATTGAGTTTTCCATTCGCCAACACAATTTAGCAGCTAGAGTTAAGTTTCTCCCTCTTGCCTCCTGAATGCCCAAACCCCCTCGGCACTTAGGTTTAATAACTTTACCCCAGCCAACCATATGCAGCTTTTTATGCTCTTCCGTCGATCCCCACACAAAATTCCTACTAACCTTGTCAAGATTATTCAGAATTCAAGTAGGGAGCATGCACCCCTGCATCACATAAGCAGGGATAGCTGAGAGGACTGATTGGGCAATCACTACCCTACCAGCCATTGACAGTAAGTTAGTTTTCCAGCCTTGCAGCTTGTTTTGCACCCTTTCCACCACAAAGTTAAAATCGTGCGATGTTGACCCTGGATGTTTCATCGGGAAGCCCAAATACATACCAAGATTTGGGGTCGAGTGAATGCCAAGCACCCCACACATATCCTCTCTAGCTTCAGGACTGATATTTGGGGAGAAATAAACTTTAGATTTACTTAGGCTGACTTTTTGACCCGATAACTCACAGAAGGTATCCAAAGTCTCCCTCACACTAGTACAATTCCGCAAATCAGCTTTTGCAAATAGAACAAGGTCGTCGGCAAAGAAAAGATGAGAAAAAGCTTGCCCACCTCTCGAAGCTCGGACAGGATCCCACAAGTTTTCCTCACATCTTCGTGAAATAAGGAAACCAAGCACTTCCATACACATGATGAATAAATACGGAGAAAGAGGATCCCCTTGCCTAATACCCCTTGAAGGATGAAAAGGCTCAAGTTTGCCGCCATTAAGAAGAATAGATATCGACGAACTAGACACGCAACTCATAATAAGTTTGATAAGAGAGGAGGGCAGCCTGTAAAGCTCAAGAACATCTCTAATAAAATGCCACTCAAGCCTATCATAAGCTTTCTCCAAGTTTATTTTGATGGCCATAAACCCCGTCTTCCCCTTCTTGAGCGTCATAGTATGTATAATCTCTTGAGTGATGATCATATTATCCAACCCCAGCCTTCCCGGAACAAAGGCAGTTTGGAGGGGAGAGATAAGATTAGGCAAAAAAGAGCGGAGTCTTTTGACAATGATCTTGGTGACCAATTTATATACTGTGTTGCATAGGCTTATAGGCTGAAATGAAGCCAGACAATCAGCCCCTGGAATTTTTGGGATGAGGGTGATAAAGGTCTCATTAAGGTGTGGAGGCATGGTGGAGCTTTGAAAAACCTTAAAAACTTCATTCACCACCGAGGTACCGACTTGCTGCCAGTAAGCTTGGAAGAAACCCGCATGAATCCCATCAGGCCCAGGGGCTTTTAGCGACTTAAGACTCTCTAGACCCTCCATAACTTCAAGTCTGGTCAGATTTGCACATAAAGTGCTAGCTTCTTCAATCCCAAGGAAACACGGCCAAATGTTCAAGCTCCACCTCTTTCTAGGAACACTAGTAACACTAGTAGAGAAGATCTTTATGAACCCGCTTCTAATCAGCTCAGCAATATCACTCTCACCCTGAACCCAGTTACCAAGGCTGTCCTTAAGGCATAGGATTTTGTTTCTTCTTCTTCGAATCAAGGCCGAGGTATGGAAGAAGCTTGTATTTCTATCGCCTTGTATAAGCCAATTGTACCTTGACTTAATGGACCAAAACTCCTCCTCATATTGAAGAACTTCGAAATACTCCTTTCTAAGATTACCTTCCAGGTTTAATAGATAACTATTCGGACCATCAGCAATTCTAGATTGAATTCCTCTGAGTCTAGCCTCTATTCTTTTTTTCCTTTGGAAGATATCACCAAAGACTTCTCGATTCCAAACCTTGACATCAGCTGTGAACTTTTCCACATTTACTTTCAAAGGTCCATCTTCAGTCCAAGAGTCATTAACAACATTTGGAAACAAAGGGTGGGACATCCACATGGGCTGGAATCGAAACGGCCTGCAAAAATTGGAAGGGCCATGATCATCCAACTTAAGCAACACCGGGCAATGGTCAGAATGAGTGCGGGCCAAATGGTGAACTGCAGCCTCTGGATGCAGACTTCTCCATTCAGAATTAGCAAACCCTCTATCCAACCTCTCTTGAATGAAATGACCCTCCTCCCTTTTATTGATCCAAGTGAAATGAGGCCCATGAAAGCCCAAATCCACCATACCACAAGTGTCCAAACAGTCCTTGAACATTTGAACTCTCCTAGGATTTAAAGGGTTACCCCCCAACTTGTCCCCACTAGATAATAACTCATTAAAGTCACCCAGAATAAGCCTGGGTAATTCATGCATGGGAGCAATTGAAGCTAAATTATTCCACAGCAATTTCCTTTCCTCTAATCTAGGACTAGCATAGATTAAAGAAAGTAACCAGGAGGAATTGAGAGCACGTACCTTAACCACCACGTGAATTTCTTGCTCAGTTTTTGCTAGTTGCGTAACTTCAACAGCATCAGACTTCCAAAGCACCCAGATACCACCTAAGTAACCAATAGTGTCAGCATGTAAAGCTCCATCAAAGGGGAGCCTAGCAGTAATATCCTTTGCCCTTTCTCCACCAACACATGTTTCCGTAACAATCACAATTGAGGGAGAGTGGGTATCGATCAAATTCTTCAGAGTGACATGAAAACGAGGGTTCAAAGCCCCCCTACAATTCCATAGAATAATATTCATTGGGACAGAAACAGGGGAGGCCCGCACAACTTCACGCAGATTCTGAGCTTCCATCTTGATTAGCAATCTCCATCCCAACTCCCTCAGAGACCTCCTGGAAAGATCCATTCCCTGTGCAAGGAGCACCATGTGCTCTAGTATTCCCAACTGAGTCTCCCTTGATGAAATCAGAAGATTTGACCCCTCCATAGATACTCCAGCCTGAATTAGACTCTTGGAAATTTCGTTTCCCCAACAACTCATTACCCCCAACTTGGTCATCCAAATTTTCCTTACCTCGCCCTCTTCCTCCAGAACCACGTCCTTCAAGCTTAGCTCCAGAGATAGTGGCGACAGCGCTCTCCACCCGAAAATCTGAGCTTCCCCTTTTTGTCGGTTTGTCTGAAGGAAATATCCACTAAGGGTAAGCCCATTCCATCCACGCCGGATCTGTCACTGGAAACCACCCCTTTAGTTTGCTTAGTGGTGTTAGAGGGAAGATGTGTTGCCATGCTTTCATCTCGTCCACGTCGTACCATCCCCAGATCATTGTGGGACTTGCTTTTATTTGTGCCAGCATGCTTGGTGATACCACCATGATTTTTCCCTTTCGAAATATTGCCCATTCTTGCTTGTTCTGACCTCTCACCTCTGCCATCTCCCTTCACGCTATTCACCGAGCCCAGTGGGGTGGATGAACCACTAGCACCTCCAAAACCCAAATCACAAGCACTAGAAATGCTGGGCGAAGAAACATGCTTGGGGTTGAACTCAGCACCAAAAGAAAAAATAAGAGGGCTGTCAGTTTTATAAAAAGGAGCTTCTTGAGCTGACTGGAGCTTCTGATCCATGGAAAGAGAATACTGCTTTTTCCTTTCTCTAATCGAGGAAGGACTCAGAGACACCCTGTGGCCCGCCTCCATACTACCTTCGTCAGACCCATGCCTATGACTTAAGGATGGCTTGTCACGTGGCTTGTAAACCTGCCTATTAAAAGCCTCAAAATTCCTAGAATACCCTTTACCCGGTCCCACATCCACTTCTTGATTGGGCTTACGATGCCCTTCAGACTTAGCTACTACTTTCTTCCTCTTAACAAGCAACCAAGGGCCATACACTTCCTATCCATCACCTTTCAAATCAGGATCCACCTTTCCCGCCTCATTTGAAATGTCACCAGCCTCACCACCAGGTTCAAACTGATCGGCATCAGCAGCAGTCTCCTCCACCACCGTAGCTAGAGACTTTTCCTTGATTGTGAAAGGGCATCCATCCCGCCGATGTCCCACCCGACCACTGGAGAAACAAAGAGTGCTAATACCCTCATATAGGACTTCTTGGACAACCCCTTCAAGGAGAATGGACGTGATCAGCGTCTCATCCAAGTTAACTTGGATGCAAATTCTCGCGAACCGGCCCCTCGCCTCAAACGCCATGTTAGCATCTACCCTCAAGACCGGTCCAATGGCATTACCAATTTCCCTTAGCACCCCAAGGTCGTAATATTCAAATGGAAGCTCAGGTAGCCTAATCCACACAGCCACCATGTTACACACTGCAAGAGCAGGCTTGAAGTTAGGTTCCCACGTTCTAATCGTCAAGAAATGTCCGCCGACAAACCACGGACCTCCTTTAATGACGTTCTCATAATCCTCAACCAGTCCGAATCTCATGAGGAAGAAATCCCGACCCAGATCGACACAGTCAAGTCGCCCAGCTGGCTTCCATAAACTCACTACCTTCGAGTGAAGATAATGAAAACCCACCGTCCGTCCAAAAACCTTAACGATCAGTGCATGGGTCCATTGAGACCTAATGGATTTCCTCGTGTCCAGAGTCAGGTTGACAGCCACCATGCCATTTACCAGCTCACCCATTTTCACCGAGGGTGTGGACAGATCCATCTCGTGGCTTTCAAGATTGAAAGCCTGTGCGAAGGCGCCTGGGATCTCACCGACGAGCTTATCTCTGTAGGACGGAGGAGAGCCAAACTCCGAGGCCCCCTTCGCATCCTTAGCCTTCTTATTGCTCCGATGAAGCTCAGTTTCTTCTTCCTTGGACTTATCTGCTTGAGAGAACTCACACTCCATATTCTCTCTCCTTTAGGTGTTATTTTTTTATATATACACACTTTCCTTTTGTGTGTGTGTGTATATATATATATATAAACTTTACTAATGTAGAATAAATTTGTCAGGTTGCTATGGCACAAAAATTGAGTGCACAACAAGACTCTCTCAAGTGAAAATGAGTGATTCATCATATTAATAATATAATAAGTAAATTTCTTAATTATAGGTGTTTATCTTGTATTTAAATGTTACATATCAAATTATGAAGTTTATGTAGTAAAATTTATGAGTATTTTCTTGGGGAAAAAAAAAGGTAGAAAATTGATAGTATTTTTAATATCACATTGAACTCATGGACTGAACTAGAATGAATTAGACCGAATGAACCGAACCGGACTCAATGGAAAGCAATGGACCAAAATTGACTAATTGGACCGAAGTGAACCAAAATGGACCAAAATAAATCGAATTAGACCAAATGGACCAAATCATCAGCCAGATAACCATTTATCTTTTTATTGATTTGTTCCTCTAATTTCTTTGATAATATTAAATATATTGATCGGTTGAAAGAACCAAAATTAAAACTAGCATATATGAGAGCATATAAGTAAGTTGTAATCCCATTTGAACCAGGAATTTTGAATGGGAGGCAAAATAAAGTTACCATATTATAAACAACAAAATCTAATCATCTTGTTCTTGGTTGACCCGGTTCTATATATCTCTAACCACCCTCCAGAGAATTCAACATATCTAGTTTTCTGTAGACTTCACTATGAACTTTCGGCCTTTGTTGCACGTATTCATCATTGTCAACATCAAGCCTTGCTGCAGGATTCATTGTGAACATTAGGCCTTGCTACACAAGAGGTTGAGATCACAAGTTTATCCCAAACTATCAATTTGCTCAATTGATGTCTGAATTGAGAGTTAATTAGATGGAAATTATAATTTTTCATTACAACCAATGAGGGTAATTTCATAATTACACCCAATTCCCGTTTCAGTTAAAGCCTAATTTAGATAGTAGGGGCATGAAGATACAATTATTTCCCAAAAAAAAAAATTTATCAACTTAATCTGTGACCGCAAAATTGGAATTGCTCTTAACTTGTATTTTAATAAAACAGAGCATATTTAAGGCACGAGCAAATGTGAGAAAATTTGTTCTTAGACTCAAAATAAGATATTTTAATTGTCTGTATCATTAAAGCCTATCAAAATTCATAAACAAAAGAGCCAATGTGAGAATGTTGGTTGTTAGACTAAATTGGGAATCTTAACTGTCTGTATCAAAAAACCTTACACGGCTTGTGCACAAAATGGAAAGAGATTATCACTGACTTCTCATTTCTGCTTAACTTTATGTTGTGACCAACAGATAAGCAAGGCCTTTTAGATATTCAACAATTTCAGATCCTCCAAGCTTTGAGCTTCCATATACTCGATCAACAAATGTAATTGGAACCTGTAAACAACCACAAGACTCAGATCAACTAAAAGGTGAAATATCAATGAATTACGCAGAAAGTAATCTATATGAAGGAAATCCTTTTTGAGTACACATACAAATGTAAATATGTAAAAGGGAATAGATTCACATGAAGCATGCAATGCAATACATAATCATGAGTACTCAAACAGTACCGCTCTTAAGATAGATTCTGCACAACTAACTTATGTACAAGGGGGCCGCCGGGGGGGGGGGGGAGAGGAGGAGGAATTGGCACTACTCGATCTTCCCTCTCCTTCTCTCACTTGATCTGGACTAAAATTGATTGGCAGCTACTGAGATTGGCATCGCTCAAAGCTCATCGGCACTCCTCCGTGCTCATTGACACTCCACTTCTCAACAATCACTTTTCATTGAAAGTTACCAGTGCCTTTCCATGGGCTAATGTCAAGGATGTTAGGAAGGTAACCTCCCCTTTTGAGTTGAGTGATGGAGGTGGTTTTGTTAGCCTGTTGTTTTCTTTTTGCTTCTGTTTTTGGTTTTGGATGTATGCCAGCTGCTGGTAATTTTCTATTGCTCTCCTCCCCCTCCTCCCCACACCCACCCCCCCCCCCCCCCCCCCCCCCCCGCTTCCTCTTCTTTTCCCCCTTCTTTTTCCCTAATATGCAGGGGAATAAGTTGGAGAAATTTGCTCCTTCTCTTTAGCCTAAATAACAGTATTGTCGTATCCTATTACTCTACTCTGTTCTTTTGTTTTGTTTTGTTTCAATCTCTTTTTCTTTTTACATAAAATATACCCAAAATATATATTAATTAATTGCATGTCATGTATTAATTTTTTAAGAAATATCTTGACACTGTATTCCGTATCTTATCGGTTTTGTGTCCATGTTTCATAGGCTCCCAATGTTCCAAATCCCACTATACATAAGTAAATTTAGAAATAAATATGTTAGATAGGCAAAACAAGAGCATCAAAACAACTATTTGGCTGCTTATTGTTTATTCTGATCTGGGATGAGGGAAGCTAAATATAGAATAGTAATGCAAATAAGGCAATCAAAATTTGAAAATTATGCCAGCATTTTGATTGCTTCTACATGGATGCAAATCTATCTTATTAACTCAAGCCAGGTATCATTAATGCATAGCTGCATTTAAGAAGCACAACATTACAGCTATAAAATTCAAACAGAAATACTAAGAAGCCAAACCATAATGGTAGGATGTTTATTTGCAAACTGTATCGAGCCTGGCCAACAAAAAGCTGCTATCAATTGTGGAGAAGTGCAAAGGCTGTGGAAGAGCCAATTTCTTTTACTAAGATTTTAAGCAAATGAGATATTGAGGATATCAGAATAGGTTTTGTTCAGTAAATTTATTATTTTCCACCAGAAGATGGAAAAGCAAAGAATTTTTTTAAATAAATATATAAATATTCAAATTTTGCTTGTGGTTAGGATCAAGACCCAGACAACAGCACATGCACAAAGTTCATCCATCTCCACCATAAACCATTATAAGACAATATAAACTCTACCTCTTCAATATGGTAGCGTTTTCTAGAAGCTCGAACAATCATTTCCATTTGAAATACATATCCCTTACTTACACAGGAACTAATGACATCTTCAAGAACTGATTTCCTATAAAGCCTTCAAATGATCCAAATAACGTCAGTTTCAAAATCATGTAAGTGTCAAATAATTGAATAGTTTAATTCTATAGATTAGTTTGTGTACCGGAAAGATCCTGTCAAATCTGATACACCAGGCCACAGAAGTGTTTGAGCGAGAACATTGGCTCCCCTACTTGTTAGCTTGCGCATAAGATTCCATCCATGTACACCACCACCTTTAACATAGCGGGTTCCAGTAACTATACTTGCACCAGTCTCCAACTGTTTCCTTGATAAACATATCAGAGTAAAAGAAGTCAGAAGGTTTTCCAGAAAACCAGTACCTAAGCTAATATAGGAAAGTATAAAAGAATCACTAGAATTGCTCTTAC
This sequence comes from Quercus gilva, assembly GCA_023621385.1. NCBI lineage: Eukaryota > Viridiplantae > Streptophyta > Magnoliopsida > Fagales > Fagaceae > Quercus > Quercus gilva. Next base: position 15,445,058 of record CM042474.1, read on the forward strand.
CTGATGAAGCTTGGCAAGTACTTTGGCTGCATAGCAAGAAGCAAATAGGTTAGAGAAAGAAATCTATAGCAATTAGCAAGTAGGAAACAATAATGTGATAAATGGGTACTAACAGCAGAGCAAGCAACAACTGAACTACAAATAGCCACAGACTCCATGCACATGCAAGAAGAAACCCCCAAGAAATCAATTGGGACATATTTACCTGGTCTAGAGGTCTCATAGATGTTTTAACCACCATAGGTGATCCTAATGTATACACATTTATTTTAGACAACCACATGAAAGAGATTCCAGATAGTTCAATGGAAAATGAAACATCAAAGCATACTCTCTAAAATATAAAAATTAAAAACAAAACAAAACAAAACGAAACAAGAAAACCAAAAAAATGTTGTGTTGCTTCCCTAGCTGCCAACATGCATACATCTAACTTCAACAACATTGCTCAAAATTATTATCCACATCCCACAGACACACTTACATGGTGAGATAGATCAGCATCCATGATCACAACAAAATTTCCTGATGCATGCTTCAGGCCATGAATGTAAGCCGTTCCTGAAATTTGAATATGAATCAAAAGCCAGTTCCCTATAATGACTTCAAAAAATAAGTTAAGAAGACCTACCTAACCCAAGCTTCCTAGGTCTAGCTCTCAAAAGCTGCATCATCAAAAAAAGGGGAAGATTTCACTGTCATAAATAAACATAAACATTGACCCACAAAGAAATATGTTTCCAATTTCAAGTCTATGGTACTTACAATACGGTCTTCACCATACACCTGCTGTAACTGTTTTACAACTTCTTGAGTCCCATCAGGACTCCCATCATCCACAACAATTATTTCAAAATCTACATCCCTAAACCAAGCAGGAAATTGTATTAGAAGCTCTTTCACAAACTATTATATACTGCCAACATAATCTCAAACATGATATAAACGCCAGAGCTCCTCAATCACAATTGAATATTAGCATTTGGTTAACCCCCCTCCCAACCCTTTGTACCAGCAGCATAAGCCTAAAAGGCCATACCCAGTACACAAAGCTCCCATTTCTGCACGGTTTGAGAAAGATTATTGATAAAGCTAATAATTAGTCTACTGATCTCACTTGATAACACTCTAAAATAATCAGTATAGACTCACTCAATTACGTCAAAAGCTTTTCAACCTCAGAAATAGTGGCAAATACCCTAAATTTAAACGTCAATTCACATCGTTGATTTCATGAAATTCTAATAATTAATCAATTCACACAATCTCTCATAACTTTTTTTGATTAAGGTTAAAATTCAATAATACCCATAAGCAAACAAGACAACGAAATTAAAGTTTTTCATAAAAATTAAGAAAACGAGAAATGATCATATGTTTGTACAGACCCAAGATGCAAAACTCGGAAATAACTAATAACACTTATGTATATACACACACACCATGACAAGACAGCCTAAATCAGATCCAAAAATTAAGGAAAAGGAACGGTGGGGGGGGTACCGGAGATGCTTGAAGACGAGGTATACGAGGAGAGCAATGTTGAGGCGTTCGTTGTAGGTAGGGACAATTATACTGTACTTGTTCTTGTTGATTTCCATTCTCTGTTTCTTTCTTTCTTTTCCAAAAACCCTATTCTACTCTATTGTATCTGTATGAACTCGTAATTCAACTCCGGTGAGAGACAGCTGAATCAGATTCTCAATTTTTTACTTTACAAAGAAAGTTTGGCAATTGGCAGTTTGGACTCAGTGTGTGCCAATAGAGCAAGATTGTAGAGCCGAGCCAGAATCAGATAACCGAGGTTCAGGGGGCTTTACCTTATAGACCTTTTGGGCTGGCCCATATCACTTGCAAATGAGGTTGGGCTGGCCTAGTATACTGCATTTTGCACATTCTAGTATTACACACTTTTATATTGCATTTTGCACTTTAGGTTTTTTTTTTTTTTTTTTTTTTTTTTAATTCCTCCCTCACTGTATCCCTCTATATTATATGAGGAAGTGATGTACCAAATTTTATGACCAACTATTCCACTTCATGCTTGTGAGATACTTCGGAAATCTCATAAACTGATGGTGTGGTGGATGGAATTTAAGATCTCTAGATTTATAACATGTCTTTCAAGTTCATTGAGCCTACTACCTTAGTGTCCCCGTATGGACTAATTCCTATAAACTTTGAATGTCACACTTGCCCATCTTTAAACCTTATTAAACTCTCTCTCTTTTCTTTTTAATTTATCAAGATATATTATTAATCTCTTTTAGCATCCACATAGCACAATTTTATGCTCTCCAACATGAGATCTCTGCTTTTATATATAATGATTACCATTTTATTCTCAATAAACAAAATGTCTAAAAGAAAATGAAATGGATTGGAAAACATACACGAAGACCTTGAAAAATTGCTTGGGTCTTGATGGCTGTAACATCTTCTTTGGCTGGATAAATCTTTCCTTTGGGATGGTTGTGCTGATAAAGCTGCACCACTAGGATCTTCAAAAGTGACGGATTCTGTTTTAACAATTGATTTTTTAACAGTTGATATAGGAAGAAATTTCCTTCGTTTATTTTTGGGAGAGTGGATTTGGTTAGTATTTTACATAATTTTATTTGGAATCAAAATCATCTTCTACTTTGTCTCTTGTACATGATTGTTGAAATGTTTTTCAAATTACATATCTTATTCCTTTGTTTCCCTATTTTTTGGACTAATGTAATGTATTACATTGACAAAGATACTTCTTCTTTTTTATTGAATTTCATTTGTTCTATTTCTAAATCATCCAGGTTGCCCCCCACATTTGCACATATAGTGAAAATTTATGTATTCTCCAACTAAAATAAAGTCATAGAATGATCTAACATTTACAGACCCAACAAAGTCTTTCTTATTCATGATACAATTCATGCCACTTTAAAGCTCAGCAGACAGACTAAACTGTCTAACAAGTTCAACGGACCTAGATGAAACAAAGCCAAACTTATACAAAACAAAATGTAATTAACGCTATTTAGTATTTACACAACCATTTGAACATGCTGACACTTCCAGATTTGAGCCTAAACATTACTCTACTCCAAGCCATCCCTTTTCCTCGACTGCCCAACAAACTCATAAACCTTCTTCTGGTCAGGAAGAGACTTGGCCACAGTCTCCTTCTGCAGGCACCTCTTAGCCCATGCAATAATCTTGGGGCACTCTGCCTCTATATTGATATTGCCAACGATCTCATAGACAATGAACCAGCTGTAGAAGGGGATAAGAGAAAGGTCCACAAACCCAAATGTTTCACCCCCAAAGTAAGGCTTGTCACCAAGCTCCCCCTCCAATATCTTGAAGGTTTCAATGAATTCCTTCTTACCTGCCACCAGCTCTTCTCCTTTTGTAGTCAATACCTTCCTTGAAATATAATAAACCTGTATTTTCCACAGATTATATAAAATTATGAAAAATGACAGTAATGAATTTCAAATCAATATAGAAGAATATTTCTTTAAACCTTAAAAAAAAAGCATTCTATGAGATGAACTCATATAGTCATATGACCTCTTTCTCATAGCATGATGATTATTCTTTACCATAATGCCAATCACACCAATGGATTTCCTTTTATTATATGCAGAAGGAATTCAAACCTAAATCCATTATTTGATTACCAAAAAAATTACCAATTAAACTAACTGGCATCTACACATAGTAGATGATTGTGTGTGACATAGCAGCAAACTATAGAACTCTCCTAAAAAAATAGCATCACATACTTCTGGACTCTCTTAAAAATATAACATGACAAATGCTAAGAGTAGGCAGGAAGAATGTTCAAAAAAAACTTCATAAATTCAACATGTTAATGAAAAGCAAACAAAAGCCATCATTTTTCATTACCCCCACCCCCATTCATCTTTCTTCTTTGGCATAGGACATATTAGTAATCATAAAGGTGTTATTAACTTATTTCCCAACTACACTCTGCTCTGATCTCTTGGATCTACTAGGATTAGAAACAAAAACTTCAAGTAGAATCAGAATTGCAGGAGCAGATATAACAGTAGAGACTAAATATTAGTTAACTCTAATAGAATCTAAACATCACACAAATAAATACATAATAGCTAGCTTCTAAAATAAATTCTAGCAAACCTAACGAGTCAAACATATATAATAAACCAAACCAAAAATATTTTGCATAAATGATAAAACGTACCTTGTTATCAACAAAATCAGCCCAGAACCTGGCATGAGCTCTCTGGTAAGGATGAGAGGGCAGCAGTGGAGACTTATCCTTCCAGACCTCATCTATGTACTGAACAATGATGAGTGACTCACACACCGGTTTCCCATTGTGGATGAGAACTGGGATCTTCTTGTGAATGGAGTTCATCTCTAAAAGCAGAGGACTCTTTAATGAACTTTTGTTCCACAACTCCTCCTTGCACTCATACTTGATACCCTTCTCAGCCAGTGCAATCCTGACCCTCATCCCAAACAAGCTGGCCCAGAAATCCAGCAGAATCACCTCGTCCGCCATTGTTACAGAACTACTCAAGGTATTGAAGCAAATGAAATTAAGAGAAAATGCAAAAAACAATTAGTTTTTTGGTTATGACTATAGAGATGGAGGTAAAGTTGACTATGACTAAAACAATTAATTTAGCTATTTGGTTATAGCTTATTTATAAGGTGTTTATCAATAGAGATTAGTTTATTTTAAAAAATAAAAAGTTAGAAGTTAGATTTTTTTTTTTTTTTTTTTAATTGAGACAATTGAAAGAAACGCACTCTCGTGGAGCATTGTTGACTTTTCTTTTCTTGATTGTTGACTGTGCTCCAAGAAAATTCAGAAAATTAATAAATTAAAATTTTTTTATTAAGATGCTGTGGCTTTTAAAAAAAAAAAAAAAAAAAACTATTCCAAGTCATATAAATAACTTAAAATTTAAATTTTAAAAAATAAAATAAAATAACTGAGCCCATGTCACTTGCAAATGAGGTTGGGCTGGCCGAGTATATTGCATTTTGCACATTCTAGTATTACACACTTCTATATTGCATTTTGCACTTCTTCTTTTTTTCTTTTTTTCTTTTTTTATCCCTCTCTAACTCCCTCTAAAATATATGAGAAGGTGGTGTCTCAAATTTTTTGACCAACTATTTCACTTCATGCATGTGAGATACTTCGGAAATCTCATAAACTGATAGTGTGATGAATGAAATTTGGAATCTTTAGATTTATAACACGTCTTTCAAGTTCATTGAGCCCACCACCCTAATATCCCCGTATGAACTAATACTCTAAGCTTTTAATGTCAAACTTGCCCATTTTTAAACCTTATTAAGCTCTCTTTCTTTTCTTTTTAATTTATCAGAATATTATTAATCTCTTTTAGCATCCACTTTTCTATACATCCAGAAAATAATCCTATAGCTTAATTGAAAGTAGAGCTCGACATGCATCACTTCAATTATTTTGTAGAATGATTCAAGATTTTTATTAAAGAAGAAAGACTATGTCACTGATGGCATGAGAGATAACTCATGGTCAGTTCATAAGCTTTACCTTCTAGTGAAGCAAGAAGCTCCCAATGTCTTGTTTTTAATGGAAACAAGACTCACCGAGGAATCCCAAGGGTATTGGAACTGCTTTAGGTATGCAAAATGCTTTGGCAGTGGGAATCCCAAGGGTATTGGAACTGCTTTAGGTATGCAAAATGCTTTGGAGGTATGCAAAATGCTTTGGCAGTGGGAATCCCAAGGGTATTGGAACTGCTTTAGGTATGCAAAATGCTTTGGCAGTGGGAAGAGATGGACTATGGGAATAGGAAAAAATCTAGCCCAATCTAGCCCTAATGTGAAATAATGAATGATTTATTGAGGTTACAAGTTTCTTGAAGCATCATATCGATGCTTTTTTTAGTTAATATATTTTGTATTAATTTCTTTTCTATAAAATTTTGATGGGAATGATAGTGGATCCAAAGCAAATTTTTATTTTTATCCCCCATTTTCTTCTTTTTGAATTTTGTCAAATGGTTAAGAATAAGATGATCAATAACCTACCAACTTGTTATAGAGTGGATTAATTTGTACTAATAGTTCTAGTTTTTACTGTAATTACAAAACAAACATTTTCAATAAATTATTGGTTAAACTATATTGAAAAACAGGTATTTTTTATCTTTTATTTTGTTTATATTATTTTAGCACTGAATGAATAGTTTTCTTTTTCCATATATTAATTTAGTTTTGAATGCTGGTATTTCTTAAATTCTATTAAAAAAATTATTCATGAGTTGGCTCTCCAAAAGAAAATTCTGGTTTATTTATATTCCCATTCATGACAATTATTATACTACATCGCGCAATGTCTTTCTTCTCATATATACAAGCACGGAATACTCCCATCAAAGAAAAAAAAAATACAAGCACGGAATACCTTTGTCCAAATAAAATATAGTACAAGCTAAATGAAAGTCCCTTATTTATACACACACCTACCACCTAGCAGGCACTGAAACTATTGAGTATTAACAAACGAACTGCTGTTTTAGTCATCTGGTGTCTCTTCTCCCATCTCTTCTGCTTCTAAATCTTTCATCTTGTTCTTCTCTTCTGCCTCCAAATTTTACACATTGCTTGGATTGGTATCAATCATTGTCTTCAACATAAGCTGATTCTTTGAAATTTTCCTGCTGAGCTCCTGCGTCTGTTGTTAATTTCTTATACGCGCTGACCAAATCAATAACATTGTTTTCTTCTTTTTCTTCCACTCTATAATAAACCTTCAAAAAAAAAAAAAAAAGAGTTTTAGCAATTCACATACACAATCCCAGACAGGGCACAACAAATAATAGCTACAAGCTGGAGATTTGATTTCCAAAATACCGGTAATACATGACCAAAACCCCATAAACTTGATAGCTCGAAATAAATTTTGAACATCAAATAAACACACTTTTTTCTCCTCTTTTCGCTGAATAAATACTTTTCTTAGAGAAACAAAGACAAAAAAACAAAGCAAAGACCTTCCGTCTCTTTCCACCACTCTTAACACCAAGATTGGTAGATATGAGATAGGCACAGGCCCTGACAAGTATTTTGCAATCTGATAAAATCCTGATTTTTAAATCACCATATAATTTTCTTCTCTTTTCTCATGGCTAGAAGAAATGCACAATTTCCATCAAAAAAGAAGAAATGCACAATAACCATAAATAGCAACACTAGGAATGACCAAAAGAGTCAGCCATACCACACATGTACGAGGCGGTGAGAGTACTTTGAAGGAGTTGGGGCGATTATTAAAATTCGTCTCAAGCACTCCCGGAATCCCTTCAGGGGATGTGAAATGGTCAGCATCATGGCCCACCTGCTTAAGAGATAATCATGTCATCAAGCGATCAATAGTAACTACTACAAGGACATGTCAAAGAAATCTTCACCACCAAAGATTGGAGAGAAAGACAAATAGAACAATTAACATTTTCTTTTTCTCTTTTCCTTTGTCTGGGTGGATATATTAAGGGTTCCAAAGTAAACTGAGTTTCACAATATACGAAGGGGGTTCAGGAAGAGGACCAGGAGAAATGCAGTTTTCAAGACAAAGGTTAGTTGGTCAAGAATCCACAAAAATAGAATTAATTTCAATAGAAAATAGTTTAATATATTGGAATGCAGAAACAGTAAACCAACTGAGCAACTAGCACACAGGCCCATCAAGCAATGGAGCAGTTCCATTATGCTTAATTAGTCTCTTTTATAGCATTATCGAAATGCATGTGTGATTATGGTAAAAGTGGTTACTTACCCTTCCATGTCCACCAAATTCCAAAGCATCACTATCTAGTGCAACTCTATACTTCCCAGGCAAGTCACACCCAACTTTGTACCTGTTTGTTCAAGAATAAATCAGTCACTTAGAATCTTTTGTTCAATACATAAAAAATAATAAAAAATAAAAAAAAAAGGCGATGTTGCTAATATAGTCCAAGCCCTGGACAAAAAGATTACCATGCTGCGATTCACTCTATACAAAATTACATTTGCACTTGCACAGACAAGACATAAGACACCTAGCATAACTTAAAATAAAATTTAAAAAAAAAATACCCATCATATGTATTCTCTGGATGAAAATTGAACACGAAAACGAGATCTCCACGCTCAAAGACAATAACCTGAAACATGAAACAATCATGCAAAGTTCCATAGTGAAGGTTCAACTGAAATAATCAGGACTACAAAATCAACTACAAGAAATGTGAATGCATTCTTATTTTTTCCTACTCATATGGAGTAAGAATTGAAGTGATTAGCATACTGTAAACAAACCAAGTTGAGCCAAGTATTAAAAGTTAATGATTGTACATTTTATTTTATTTCAAACACAAGTCGGGCTTGAGCTCATCAATAAACTAAATTACATGTTCAAGTTCAATTTATTTTCTTATAGAATAAGCTCAAGCTTGTTCACAAGCTGCTTGATTAGCTTATTATTTTTCCATATATAGTAAACACAGTGACTAAAATTTTTAAACCGCTTCACAAATCCATGCTAATAATTAATGATTAATTTATAGTTGAAATTATATTATTTGAGTTAATTAGATAGAATGGTTTTCATTTATGAACTTTTAAAAATTAGATTCACCATTCTTGTATTGTTAAAACTTAAAAGTTATATATGATTTTTACTACAAAATGGAGTATTTTCATCCAATCTCAAGTTTGTATAAGTACAATATGTATACATATAAACCTATTTATATATACTTAAATCGAACCTTACTCACAAGCTTGTTCTCGAACACATTATGATGTTTAAGCTCAGCTTGTTTAATGATCAAGCCTAAATTTAGTTTGGGCTTGGCTCATTTGCTAAATAAACAAACATAAACAAGTTTTTTCTCAAGCCAAGCCCAAGCTGTTTTCATTTACAGCCCGTCACCACCTAAGTCAACAATAAAGAAGATTAATCTTTCAGAATATGTTCTAAATCAGAGTTAAGAGCCCATATTAGACAGAATAATTAAAAGATTTCAAGCTGTTGCTGTTCCAGGTTTGAGGATGAGAATAATGATTTAGTGTAAAACCTTTATTTACACTACAATAAAATATTATCAAATCAGATTTTTCAAATAGAAGAAAAGGGAGTACCAAAAACAATCGCAGTCCTATTAAAAACCTATGTGTTGGAAAAAACAGCAGGCGAAGAAGAAAAACAAGATGACACTGAGTCAAGACAGAGATAAGCATGAACATTAGAATTGGCTAAACTTGAAACCAAGTCAAACTATTGTCTTTGTGTGTTTTGGAAGCATGGAATTGTTTTTCACAAAACAGTTGAAGAAATGGAAGTGGTATTAGAAAATAGTGGTCTAAAATTCTTGTGGGCAGTAAGAATACAGTGCCAGATAATGAGAAATACCCAGACTTAGATGAATTATTGCCAAAGAGTTTCACGGAAACTACCAACGATAGGGGTTTGTGGTATAAAAATGGGTCCTGCATGTGGCAATACCAAGTCATGACTCTAAGGACGGGTTCATGACTCATTGCAAGAGGAACTTGTGCTTGAAGCAGTGTGTGGTGGGGTGCCAATAGTTGCTTGGCCTTCGTATGCCAAGCAAAAGATGAATAACATGGTTTTGATGGTGGAAATGAAAGTAGCGTTAGCATTGAGGGAATCAGAACAAAAATTGGTCTGTGCTGCCAAGTTGGAAAAGAAAGTGAAGGAGTTAACGGACCAGAGCAGGGAGAGAGGTGAGAGAGAGGGTTTCAACCATCATAGATGATCTTGTGCAGCAAAAAAAGAGGGTGGATCATCTCATGTTGGATTGGTCAAGTTGGCTCAGTCGTGGAAGCAAAACTGGCATGAGTTCACTTAGCTAATAACTTAGTCAGCATGCCTTGTTCTTCAGCCACCTTTTTTTTAACATGAACAAGTCTGAGAATTTTATAGCAAATAGGTTTTTAAAAGGATTTTGATCGTGTGTTCTAGTCCCTATTCTCCTATTTGGGGGGAAAAAAAACTAATGGAGCAATATAATATTGAAGGGTGTAAATAAGGGGATCAATAATCTTTATAGAGTTTAATCTCTTTAGGGACACGATGATTATCTTTTAGCCAAAACAATGATTGATATTTCTTTTATCTAATTAAATTAAACAAAAGGGTCTTTCTATTTGGATGTCAACTGTTTTCCTTGTTTAGTTCAATAATATGTGACCAAGAAACACACCTCTAATGACCACCTTAAAAACCAATGTGTTCTTTCCAAACAGAGCTCTTGTGTACCATGCACTCTAATTTACTTGCTCATATGAGAATTGTGAACTAATTATCCAATTCTAAAAGTAAAGTAAAAGAGCTATTGATCATCCAGGGGCATTAGTACCTTGTCTTCTTCATTTGTGCTGCTCACAATCTGTTTGGTCGATGCCAAGAACAAAAATTTATCATCAAGTAAATTCATAGCTCTGTCAAACGCATTCATGAACTGTACAACTCCCAAATACAGAAAAAGAAGATGTCAAAATGGTATCAAGTGGAAGCAAAAACAGAAAATATAAGCAACTATAAACAGGAATAGTTAGATAATAGGTATCTTGTGCACTGTATGGAGGCAGAATATGCAGTTTCCACCATTACCTATGCCCACCATGGTCCCATGTCATAAGTTAATATGAAAATGAACAGAATCCTAACTCCTAAGGCCTAATATGTTTTTAATCAAGTCAGTTAAAACATAATCTTGGTAAGGACTGTCAGCAGCTCAAATTTGGTGTGGATCTAAGAAGAATTGGAGTTCCATTAAGATAAAAATCTAAACATCCAAATTTGATTTCAATCCAGTATTATATAATATGTAAAAGGTTTGAAATTTATGTCTTATGCATATATGATTACCCCGCACACACACACATATATACCAACATTCATAACTCTTACATGATGGATCATAATCACAATGATCTACTGAACTAGAATTAGATCCAAGTGAAATCAAGTTATAAACATTTAATTTGAATTCTAATTAAATATGTGAATTGGCTCTTATTTGGGTCAGACATGATTTGAACTTGGATCCTAAAATCAACCACTGACAACCCTAATCTTGAACTTCCTTAACATGTATCATATCAGACAGGCCACATTACATCAACTTACAACCTAAGTGTTAAAGATGTGACCTAAAAATAATAGTTTGTCGGCAAGCGTTCCACTTATACACAAGGGAAATGGGTGGAAGGGAGTGGGCCATAACAAAGCTGAGAAACTTTGTAAAATTATATTACATGGACTTGGGTATTGGTGTCAGGTATGGGAGTGTGATCAACTGTTTAATTAGCTTGTCTTTAGGGGATTTTCCTCCGGCCATTTTTAGAGTATCGGGTAGCGAGAAGTGGCAATACATTACCCAAACCCATCATCTTCCCTAACCAACCCAATATAAGTGGGTAACGGACCGTACATTTAAGGACTGGATTTCAATGGGTAATGAATCATTTAAATATGTATAGGGGCACCAATCAGGTATCCACGTTACGCCTTCCAAAACAAAACCCTCTTTCAAATCCCTTAATTCCACCCAACTCACCTCTCTAGTCTCTCCTTCCCTCAAACCCCACCACCCAAAAACCTACCACCCCATCACCCACTTTCCCAAACACACCAATACCTCAATTCCTTGAAATCCTACCTCCTCTCACAACACAAACCCACCTTCACTAGCTAGTTCTACAGTCTCACCTCCGTCTTCTCCCTCACCAATCTCATTCTTAAGGTTGGAAAATTCTTGTCCATCATTATTAACATTGATGAGAGACAAGGGTTTGGTCTTGGCTCACTTTATTGCCAAGTTACTAGCAACAAACATTCCTTTGGGATGGGGTGTTGAACATTGTGTATCAATTAGGGTCTATGTTTTAGAGGTTCTTGAGAGGTACCTTGCATTTTCCAAAGGGGGGAGAAGTGCTGTTTGGCCAGAGATATCGCATATCGGATCACCTTTAAGGCCATGGATGTTACAAATAATGTGTATGCTCTTTCCATGTGAGTTGTAAATTATCAGAAATAAGAATAGTTGTATTGTGATTTATGTTGTACTATTAATATTTTATTAACTACTTAGTGGGCCTCGTTTTTGGCTATTTTCTATGGTTAGATACCTTGAAAATGTTAAATTATGATTCAAAATTCTGCATGAATTGTGGTTGTTAAATGTTTTAGATGTAGTTATTGAATTTCAAGAAATTACCCATTAATATATGTCTTTTTTTCTAAAATGCACGGGCACGGACACAAGTACAGGTACAGATACAATACGGCGACACCAGCAATTTTTGAAAAGTTATATCATGATACGGCAGATTGGACACCGTTACAACATGGGTATGGCACCCCAAATGAAGTGTTCGTGCATCCTAGCTTCTTCTTCTTTTTTTCTTTTTTTTTCTTTTTTTTTCTTTTTTTTTTTTTTTTGGGGGGGGGGGGGGGTGGGGTTGATATATTTTTCCTTTTTAAGAAATATTTATAATGAATTTATATAACTTATCTTCTTTCTAGAAATAATTGCAAAAATATCTAATATTAACACACACATGTATTGACTTATACATAATATGTTTGTGTAGTGATTATATATATATATATATATATATATATGGGTTAATGGACAGGTCAGGTCCTGTCCAAAATAAACAGGTTGAGTTGGGTACAGGAATTGAATTAAATGGGCAAGTGAAAATCGCACATCTAACCCATCAATGACTGGCCCATTTGCCACCACTACTGATAGTCAGCCCATTTCCCACCCCTGTTGATAGCCATACTCTTACCCATTTCATGCTGTATGGTAGTGTCAAGTGAAGGTCCAGACAACACAGAATTAAGAAATACATGACTAATAAAGAGGTGATCTCAAACCTTATATCTCAAGTGCTCTAATTCCACCAGGTCCCATTGGCGTCTGCATTTTTCATAGCTCCACCCATTGCCTTCTCTTGGGAAGTCTATCCACTCAGGATGGCCAAACTACACAAACATCAATGAAAAATAATTTCTAGATATAACAATGTTGGGTATACACATGGACAACTTAAAAAGATCTCCACTACTTGCTTATCTCATTGCATGTGTTAATGTTGATGTTGAAGTTGAAGAAACAAACTAATCAACATGGCACGAGGTGAAAATTTTCTCTCTTTTTTAAGTATATGGAATCTTCAAGGACCATCCAAACTAAGCTCCAATCCAATACATAATATATTAGAAAATACCTAGGACTGGCTGCACACTGTTTCCATGCAGTAGTCAAGAGTACAGGTCAATGTGCTTACCTCATTCCCCATGAAATTGAGGTAGCCCTCACCTCCTAACGCCATAGTTATAAAATGTATCATCTGCAAAAGATAAAGAAAAAAACAAGAACAAATAATAAAAAAAAAATCTCATCAAAACACAATATATTGGGTATGAGCTTTTCTCTGGATCCAATATATAAATTTGTGCCACAAGCATTGCATGAAACATAGATATTGTTAACATTTGGTTATCTGGAAAGGCTTCAAATGAGTTGTAAGAACTCATAGCTATGGACATAGCCAAAAACATTTATAAAAGGAAAGAAAGGAGTGAATTCAGAGGCTGTGGAGAGACTATCAACCAGTCAAGCTATTAAAGATACCACAAATAGAGAAAGTAGAGTCCACAAGCTGGTACAGAACAAACCTTGTGAAGTGCAATTCCTCGATCAATAGTAGGAGAAGCATCTGTTAAGCAAGACATGCCAGAATACATTTCTTTGTCCATTAGAAGAAAAGCTACAGTCTTGTCACCTACAATGGCCTGCATCATAAAAATGAAATGACAATGATGAAATGATAGTACAAAACACAATGACTGTGTCTGCTGCTGCCTTTCTTAGCTCTTGTTTTCCTTTGTGGAAATTCAGTTGTAACTAAATTGACATTTTCTTTTCAAGCAAAGCTGTATCCAGCATAAAGTAATTTACAAAATAACACACAACAAGAAAAGAAAAAATGCATACCTGATCATGGCTTTCAGCATATGATATACACTTCTCAGTGTATCTTCTATTTGTCAAACTCCAGGAAATTTCCTTCATCGACCAATTTTCATCTTTTTTGTTCTTCAAGTAATCAATCCACTTGTCAGGAATGGCCATTGCAAGGCGGTAATCAAAACCAATTCCCCCCTCAAAGACAGGCCGTCCAAGTCCAGGCATACCAGACACATCTTCAGCAATGACAGTTGCATCAGGCAAGATATTATGAATCAGAGAATTTGCTAGCATCAGATATAAAACAGCATCAGCATCTGTTGCCTCACTAAAGTACTCATCATAATTCCCTGTAAATGCCATGTTGACTCCGTGGTGATGATATAACATCGAAGTTACTCCATCAAAGCGAAAGCCATCAAATTTGTACTCTTCAAGCCACCACCTTAAGTTGGACAGAAGAAAGCGGAGAACTTCCCAATTAGCATAGTTGAACAGTCTGCTATCCCATAACTTGTGGTAACCTCGATCTCCAGAGTGGAAGTATGATTCTTGCGAGTTTTGGCCAACATCAAATCCATTGAGGCCATCAGTCACATTGTTACTTGCATGGCTGTGAACAACATCCATCAAGACCCGTAGACCCAAGCTATGGGCCTTATCAATTAAATATTTTAGGTCCTCTGGGGTCCCACATCTACTGCTTACAGCAAAAAAGTTTGTGACATGATACCCAAATGATGCATAATAGGAATGCTCCATTACAGCCATCAACTGGACTGTGTTATAATTATTTGCTCGAATACGAGGCAAAACATCATCAGCAAATTCTCTGTATGAATTAATGCGGGGTTCTAAGCTACTCATTCCAACATGAGTTTCATATATTCGAGGGGCCTTGGGTTTTGGAGGACGGGGATACTTAAATTGATACCTATATGATGAAGAAAAGGTCAACATTCTGCTTATTCTCACATGGTTAAAATTTGAAAAAAGTACAATAGCTCCCTTATTTCGATGAAACTTTGCCAAGCAACAGTAGAAAGCTCCTTAAACATGGTGAAAGAGATTCTTATTTTTATTTTTATTTTTAAAAATCGATGCCTCATATAAATGTGAAATATTAAGATTTTAGAACATAAATATATGCAACAGATTTTTTTCTTTTGTTCATGAGAGACATAAGATTAAATTTATAAAAACCCAAGTCTGTGCCTCAGAATGGTCAGTCCTGAAGGCATTGGCTGTTCAAACTTTTTTCTTCCTGTTCTCTATGAAAGATATTCACTTTATCCAAATTGGATTTGAGTAAAATATAAGTAGTTGGTACCTTTCTGATGCAGGTGGGTCCCAGTATACACCATCATACGGTGCTCCAAAATTTGCAGGGTCAACAGTGGCATATTTAATCCAAGCAGGGATGCGATCAACCCAAACTCCATCACCATGCTTGAATCGAAACTTGACTCTTGAATTGTGAGGAATGGCTGGATTTTCACCAGAATCAGGAACTTTGATACTCCAAACACCAAATTGATTCTTTTCCATGTTGTAGTTGGCACCATTCCATCCATTAAAGTCCCCAATAAGTTGCGCCTCTCTATATTATAGACATGAATTACAAGAAACAATCAATTGCATACAATAGCTAGCAAATTTATATATTTTCATATTTCAAAACGTAAAAACTTACTGAGCAGCAGGGGCCCATTCACGGTACACGACGCCACCTTCTTCTCTGTTAAATCCAAATTTCAAATAACCTACAGAATGGAGGAAGCAATGAGGGGGTGTTTTACACTAAATGGAAACTAGTAAGCAAATCTTAGAATTGGTTAAGTTATTGAGCATAGAGACACAAAAATCCACTAAAGAGTCCAATAGATAATCAATGAAAAAGAATCAGATGCACTCAACATATGAACTAAATATGCTCTACATCCCATGTGGAAAACCACTAGCAGTCTTACGAAATACAAAATGTTTACTTATTAACAACTTTCTATGTGGAAGCAGAAAAGAAAGAAAAAAGATAGCAATTTTCATATCTAATAAAAACTGATCACCTTGTGCAAATTCCTCAAGACCTCTTTCATATTTCTCAAAGAGTTCTTTCTGCTCAGCATATTTCCTCACCCTATATTTGAAGTGATCTTTATATTGTTCCAAGCCTGGATCACTGCCCAGGATACCAATATTGTCTGCGTCTTCCTCACTGGATGTCATTGTCGAGCTGTCATCTGTTACAACAGCAGAGATCGTGGAACAGTCTTGCACCTAGAGAAGAAAATGCACCAGATCACAGCTTATATACATGTAATATACTCACGAATAATACTTGGCAGGAAAAATATCTTAGCCTCCACATATAATGGAAAAAAGGCAAGGACCATCCACAAGCATCAAGCTTATTTCACATAAGATAAATGCTTGGCCCTGATGCACGAAATCCATGTTAGATATGTCAAACGTACCCTCCTGTATATTGAGATTCTTGGTGCAAAAAGGAAGGTTTGTTGCCCAAGGAATTTTTGAGACCCAGAGGTCACTCCTCCAATTGGTTTTTGTATGGCAAGGTGTTGCTTATTTCTTGTTGGCTGTGAAAATGATCAAAATAAGTGAACCATCGAACAATGTACAGGCACTTGAACAATGTAAAATACTAGTGAAGAAAGAAAGACAGTGAGTTCCATGAGTATAAGTGTCTAACAGATTGTGTTACATTGAGTTCCATGGTATTCATAATATTTAATGACAGGTTGTGTTACAGTTGGAATGGTCAGCAGTAACTACGCCCTCTATACACCTGCACCTATTGTTAGGTATATCATAGTGAGAGATAAAAAGTATCTTACGACACATAAAGAATGCTTTATCAGTTTCAATGTACTTCATTTATCTAACATATGCAGTTAAAGATGATATTCATAAATTAGAATACAACCCACAATTTTTTTTTTTTTTAACATGTATTTACTTATGCCAGACGGTTGTGTTCACAACTACCCCACTGTGCGCAGTTTGCAACCCTTGGGTCCAAAATGCTGAGCGCTACGCCTCACAATCTGTTTGCATAAATAGCAATAATGATTTTGGCACGCCCAGCAGAACATATGATTGTTAGGGTCAACCTGTTGGTGCATGCCAAGAAAAGGTCAAAACAGAAGAATATATCACCATTGCGGCCAATTTCGGCCGGTTTCGTCTGATTTCGGCCGGAATCGGAGCCGAATCGGCCCGTATCGGCTCGAATCGGCGCGTCGGAGGAGCGTCGAGTCGGTGCTTCAGAGCAAATTTGCACAGATAGGCACTCACTAATACGATTTATCTAATTTTGCCATGAAAAATATGAATAGATTCTCATCCCAAAATAAACAAATTACAACCAATAAGTACTAACATGACTAGCAAAAAATAAACCACATCAACAGTAACAAAACAAAACAACCCATTAATTGAATTCAGCCAAGGACCAAATACATAAAAACAAGAAGCAACCCAATTGCAGAAAATGGATGCAGTTTTAGACAAAGCTCCATCAAATGTGAGAAAGAGCACAGTTAGTCAAAGTGATCAAACACAAAGGCATCAATGCACAGTACATAAACACAAAAGTCTAATAAGCTCCCATTTTTGCAAACTTCAAAAAAACACGATTTGAATATACAAAGTGAGTAACCTTGCTTGAGGAAAGTGGTAAAGACCCAAGAGCTGGTGTGTGAAGAGAACCCAAAGAGCCCATCATCTTTCTTTCTTTCTTTCTCAAACTCTCTCTTCAGTGTTTACAGCTCATGAATGCCACTCACTCACTCAGTCTTATTAAAAGCTTTGCCAAAACTAGTATCTTCGAAGATGTTTTTATAATCTTCAATAATAGCTTGGCAGTCTCTATCAGAAAAATCTGAGCCGTTGGTCTGTTGGACCCACAATGACATGTCGTTTTGAGTGATCAGTACCCTTGTCTTTTCTTTTCTTTTCTTTTGCTTGTAGTTGTTGCGCGTCGCTTCAAGAAGAAAAGGAAGCCAGCAAAAGCAAAGGATATGCTTCGCGTGGCAGCGCGCTGGATTTTTATGTGTGTGATAATAATTAATGATAATCGATTATGCTTTGAAAAATCCCGCGTCTATTTGATATGCCAAAGGGTACGAGAAACAGCTACTGTAATGTAGGCTGTGAACTGATTGCGTTAGCCGATTTTGGAAAAAAGAAGTCTTTATATCGGACGCTTACGATTCGATCAAGATGGTTTTAGATCAAAAAAATATGATAAATTGGGCCGAGCTACGAAAAAAGAAAGGCTCTTCTCTAATTCTAGACGGAAAAAAGAGACTCCTTAGCTTTAATAGTACAAAACTATGTAGTTAAAAAGCCCCATTTTCAAACTATATAGAAAAATATCTCTATTTTTGAACTTGACATTATTGATGTTGAGTTTTGTTTGGAATTCAACGTTAGTAATGTTAAGTTCTATACGTATTTTGTCATTTAAAATTTTTTGAAAATTTTCTGCAAAATATCAAGTTTCATTTAAAAATATGTATAAAACTCGACATTGATAATATCGAGTACTAGGCAGAACTCAACATTAGTAATGTCAAGTTCCAAAATAAGGATATTTTGTTACATAGTTTGATAAAAGGGGTTGTTTGGCTACATAGTTCAAAAATTAAGGCTAAATGATCATTTTCTCAATTCTAGACCGTTCAAATTGAGCTCATTCCACCTCAATAAAAAAAAAACCTAAGGCTACGTTATAGATTGCACCTTCTAACTTTAACCAAAATCCAATTCAATCTTTTTATTTAAGACTGAATAAGACCGAAGCAAACAGCATAGACCAAAGTTGACCGAATAGAACTAAAGTGAACCAAATTGGGCCTAATAGAACCAAAGTAGACAAATTGGACCGAAGTGGACAATATAGGACCGAAGTGAACTAAAGTGGACTGAATGAACCAATGTGGACCGAATTGGACCAAAGTACACAATAGAAATATAAGAGAAACATTTATAGTGGTAAAATTTGGTTTAAAAATCAAATAAATAAAATAATGATGATGTGAAGCTTTCAAAGTGAGGTAGCAAATATAGATATAGAATATATGTGATATTAAATTTTATTTATTAATTCTTATTTAACATGCAATTCATGCATCATAAATAAATATAAGACATTCAATATTTGGCAATTTGTTGTCAATCTGAACTTCGATGTATTTGGCATTACAAAAAAGGGTGCACCCAGTTTTATTGTAGTTGAATTTTTGATTTGATTGCATACGCTCTATGCATATTTGGCATGCGAAGAGTGGATGATATTCTTGTACATGGTCATGGTGTGTTTCTTCTATATGTCTCATTGATGTTTCCATAACAGGTTTCCCACGGCTTGAAAGTCGAAACTATAACTACAATGTTGTTTGATTTTTTTATAAGGGTTCATGCTTCTTATATAGATGTATGGTCGAGCTTAGCCTAGTTCTTCTAATCATATATGATTTTCTAGAGAGTAAGTCAACTACACATCATTTACTGTGAATAAATTTGCGTTGCAGACAAGCATGCTTTGAAAGCAAGTCAAAGACTGCATGCCACTCTAAGAAAAACAAATCCTAATGGGAGCTTGAATACAATCTACATATTAGGTATTAAAAGGAATGATAGACATTTAATTAGTTTTTTCAAATAAATAACGAATTTAAAAAAAAATAAAAAGTTATGTGAAAAATTGTGAGGCAACCAAAGCTCATGTAGCGTATAGAAGAGTTTAAAAAGAGTCAAACATTTTACGCTAATATATACTATATAGATTATGCTTTCTTTCAAAGCTTAAATATATTATCAGTATTATATACTCTATAGATTATGCTTTTTTTGAAAGCTTAAATATACTCAGGGGCGGAGCCAGGGGGGGTCGAGAGGGGGCAACTGCCCCCCCTGACTCCTCCCAAAAAAATCCTTCATATATTTGTAAAGTTGAGTTGTACTCCTAAAGTTAGAATATAAAAGAAACATCTTCTCTCAAACCGTTCCCTGACATGAAATGAAAAATAAATAAAATATATATTTCTATTTAAGAAAGTTTAGAAACACAATCAAATTTCACAATATTTTCATAATAATCTTATTTTTAGTTGGAATAGATCCTAGAATAAATATATTTTATTTTATTTTGACCAATAATATACTGACACTTCAATTTATTGTAAAAATATTTTGAAATTTTGTAGTGTTACTCAAACAACTCATCATACTTTAAACAATGAGCATTCACGAAATAAATGCCACCAAACCTGTTTACACTTTTGACCAATATTCAATTTTTTTTTTTTTTTTGGTTACTTATCCAAATTTCTTCCTTTCATTTCAAGTTAAGCAAGTGGAATTCAAAATTTATACAAAATAATAATAAACTATCTTGTATGACACTAAAGTTGTAAAATTTATTTCTCCTTCATTTCTTGCATTTTCATAGTTCAAAATATGAGTTTTATCATAAATCCAAATTTTAAATAATTAGAAGGATACAGAAAGAAAAGTCAAAATTTATTTTCTCAATTTATTTTGAGGAATCCAATTAATTGTCTAAACTTTATGTATATATAGATTAATCTATTATTTTCATGATTGATCGTCAAGAATGTTTTACAATTGTTTATTTATTTTATAGTTGTTTAAATTTTAATAGATTTTGTATGACAGTTATTTTTGTTTATAATTTTATTATTAATATCGATTAATAATGTTAGATTCTTTATTTTTTTTTTTTTTTAACCTTGCCCCCCCTAGACTAAAATCCTGGCTCCGCCACTGAATATACTATCAGTCCTTCAAGTTTGACAAATATCCATGAAATTTATTGCGATGGCTCTAGATCGATCCAAATCCCACCAGAGAATTCACATTTGGTGAACCTTTTTTGCATGCCGTCAGGCTATCAAAAAGCAAGTCTGCAACATATTCTTATTCTTTTCAATCAAAACATTTTAATAGACATAGAGAATTTTGAACATATTAAATTAGGGAAACTATTGGTTGAACCAATCAAGTGATGCTATATTATTATCTATTCAACACCCCTATTGGCTAATTTCACACAATCTTCCTTCCTTTTTCTTTCCCGTCAAATGCTCAATAAAATTGACACATTTTGGAAGAATGATTGTATACAAATAGGTTGTCAAAATACTATATATATATATATATATATACATACAAAAAGTTGTCAAAATGATGATGATGTGACATTACTTCATTGATTTACAGATGCAAATAAACTTGATCCAAATTATAAGGAGGTTTATTATAACTTTTTAAAAGTCAGGAAGATAAGGTGTAAATAACCTAATCCCTGGAAATTCATAATAATTAACCTTAACAAATCAAAGAGCATAAATTCAACACAAATAGAATAAAATAGAAGCCGCACACCCTTGATGCGATGATCACTCTATAAATATAAGTGTTTATGGGGTGTGGAGGGTAAGGGTCAGGGTTCAAGTATCTAGGATGGAGTTTACAACACATATACTAATCAAACTAATACCTTTATGAAATGGAAACCATTATTGTTAAGAAAGATAGAATTTCCATTAATAATTTAATTGTTAAGCGTCAAATAAGTGTTGTCCATTAAGATGTCACTCATATAATATTAAGTGTCACATTGTCACTTGATTACTAAAGAAAATAAACAGCAAGAAGAATATGAAAATATAATCAAACATGAAAGGCCAAATTATAAATTTAAAACATAATGATCAAAATGAGAACAATCCCAAACTTTATAAGCCAGAAATGTACTTTAGTCTATATATTAACTAGAAACATAAATTAAATAAAGAATAATATAATTTCATCATGTTACTATTTAGTTACTTAGTGTTAATTTGATATTTAGTAATTATTAATTTATTGACTTTTAAATAATTATATGTTGACATATTATATATGTGTGTGTATTAAACTAATAGAGATGAATGGTATAAATCTTGCACTACGTCAAATCTATCCATTCTCCTTTAATGATTTTAATAATGTTTCTTTCACATACATTATCATTATTTTTATCCTATTTTTAAGGAAGGTATAATATTATATGAGTTGGGTTCAAGTTACATCTGGTGTATCTCTAAGTAATGTTACACCACCCAGTAACTTGTTATTAAATTAATATTTTGAAAATCTAACCATTGAATTACATGTTCTATATGTTCTTAACATGCATGCCAATTTTCATATTAATTGGATGCTATTTACCATTTGATCTATAAACTCATCTTTTATGCATTATTTTAAACTACAAAAATTTGAATTTTAACAATTGATTGATGACATGACTATTAATTTTTGATCACCTCGAAATTTTGCAAGTATGAAAAATATACGAAGATAATATAATCTAATGGTGGATTTGTCAATATTCGCATCTAATTAAAAATTATTGAGTAGTGTAACATTGCTTAGAGTTACACCAGGTGTAACTTGAACCTAACCCATATTATATATATATATATATATATGAGTCGGGTTCAAATTATACCTAATGTAACTCTAAGCAATGTTACACCACCCAATAACTTGTAATTTAATTAATATTTTGAAAATTCAACAGTTGAATTACATGTTCTATATGTTTTTAACATACATACCAATTTTCATATCAATCGGATGTTTTTACCATTTAATTCATAAACTCATTTTTTATGCATTATTTTAAATTACAAAAACTTGAATTTTAATAATTGATTGATGACATGAATATTAATTTTTTATCACTTTGAAATTTTGCAAGTATAAAAAATACACAAAGAGTTATACCAGGTGTAACTTGAACCCAACCTTATATATATATATATATGTATGTATGTATGTATGTATGTATGTATGTATGTATGTATGTGCGTATGTATCTCGGTATAGTTTTGTGTGGTTTTCTTAACAGAGTCCTCACTGCAACTTGTTGTATAGTGCGGTTACTTTATTTTGTGGAAGATTCTGGTCGGTTTAGGCACAATCATGCGGTTCGAGCATTTTGTGAACACCCCTACATACACACACACTGAATTAAATCTTGAAATTGGGAACATATTGGAGCTGAGAGCAGGTAGCATGAAGTGCCAAAAGAGAGAAGCAGAATCTCTATAAAGCATAAACCCCACTAAGCGAAACAGATTCAGACCTTGGAATCATAAGCAAATTGAAAGCATCAAGAAGGAACAGAGGAGAGAAACAAAAGAGAAGGAAGAGGAAAGCCTCTCCTTTGACACTGAATATATCAGCACTCTACAGAACTGTCTCCTCTGTTATATCATATTCTTTCTCTCAACTCGAGACATCGGTCATCACAAGCATTTTGTTGAGCAGGTGGAGAGTTATTTGGACTTTTGTCCCAATTCTTGACTTGGAGAGGGAGAATTCTCTAAAACATGTGTAGATAAGACTTTTAGTTTGGGGGGCATAGTGTCACTGTGTGGATGCAATACTGTTCCTAATTCCATGACCACATAGAAGTTGCACATCCATTGGTTCACCGATTGTCTTCCATTCCATGCTCACAGATGGATTTGTGCCAACAATTAGCATGGTTTGCCCTTAGAAAATCATACCCTCCTTAAAGCGATTATGATACTTAGAAGTGATTATGGTAAATTATGCTTATTAATATATATCTTGCTAGTAGACTAGTAAATTTAAATTTTTTTTTTTTTTTTTTCTAAAGATGGACTTTGTTTTTTAAAAAACTAAAAAAGAAAAAACTATTTAAAAACTCAATAAAAAATAATTATTAGGCACGCTTGAACAAACCCGGCATCAACGCTCATCTGATTGCTTCATCAGCAAAGAAGCGTGTTGCCGAGTTTGCACAAACTCAACCTCTACCATCCCCTACTCTGCTTGCCCCCACTTCCACTCGAACTAGGTGGCGTCCTCCAACACAAGGGGTGGTGAAGATAAACTGTGATGGAGCTACTTTCAAAAAAAAAAAAAAAGCATCAGGCATTGGTGTGGTTATCCGAGACCACAACGGCTTGGTTATGGCTTCAATGTCTAAACAATTAGCACAAATATACATGCCCTTGGAGATTGAGGCACTGGCAGCTTCAACAGCATTGGGGTTTGCATCAGATATGGAATTATATCGAGCTATCTTGGAGACCGATTCACTGGTGTTGGCTACTGTGTTGATCAAAGACAGCTCTTATTTGTCCTTGAATGGCTTGTTAATTGTGGACATTAGATTTAATGCTAGTTTTTTTAATCAATTACTTTACTCTTATGTAAAGAGAGAAGATAATAAGGTGTCGCATAATTTAGCAAGACATACTCTTTGTATTTCAGACTTTTCGGTGTGAATGGAGGTTGTTCCACCACCCTTACTTTCTGTTGTCCTAATTGACATTGCTGAATTTTCTTAATAAAGCTTGACGTCTTTTCTCTTAAAAAAAAAAGGTAATGAACTTTTAGACCATTTGAGCCCATTAGGCCTAGTCCACTAAAGAAAAAATGGGCATTGTTCCTGGGTAGGGCCATGGGATAGTCTTTCTTTTTGACTTGACTGGTCGCTAGGCTGAACATAAGGGTGTGCAGGGATTGAATTGGGTTGGGTTGAGGGATTTATTCAACCCAACCCACCGTGATGGGTTAAAAAAAATTCAACCTAACCCACCCCATCACAAGGGTCCAACTTAACCCACGTGGATCAGGTTGGATCGGGTTGGACCCATGGGTTTGACATATATTTTTTAAATACTATTATTAATATTAAATTAAGAACAACACCACTACAAATAAGAGAAAATTTATAACTAAATAATTATGAGCATAACTCCAAACCAACACAAACCATATGAGCAAAAATTATCGTTAGAGTTTAGTTTAAGAAGATGGGTAAAAAAGTGAAAATTAAAATTCTATAATATATTTAAAAAAAATATATTTTTAAAATTTAAATATATATTAAATATAGATAGGTTGGGTCAGGTTAGATGAAATTGTGAATTTTATGACCTAAACCCAATAAAAACAAATTTCATAACCCACTCTAACCCACCAAACCTTAAAAACCAACCCAATCTAGCGAATTGAGTTGGATCGTATTGGTTTGGCGCATGCCATCATCATGACAATTCTGACCCAGAAGGGCTAGAACCCAAGCTTTGGCCTTAGGATGTGTTTGTTTGGAGGTGAAATATAGTGGATGGAAAATTTTGGAGAGAAAATGGAAAGAAAATTTTTTTTGGAGTGTGTTTGGTTAGGTGGGGAGGAAGAAAAGTAAATGGTAGAGTCTGAGTGTTTTCTCTTTAGCCCTACCAAAAAGTTTTCTCCCCAAAATGGGGAGAAAACCGAAGGGGGAAGCTCATGAAATGAGCTTAAAAGAATACCCCTCACGTTGTACTTCACTTGCAACATGTTGGCTTTATTATTTTTTTTTTCCTTTGATTTTTTTCCGTGTTAGCTTTCTTCTATTTTTTTTTTGTGCTCATATGTTTATTTTCTCATTAATTTTTTTTGTTTTTGTTTTTGTTTTTTTAGTAAACAATTCTGGGTTAATTTTTTATACTTTTTTTTTTACTTTAATAAAGTATCCATCTATACACAATTTTTTTAATGTATAATTTGTTATTTTTTGTTTTATTTAATAGAGACATGATGGTAAATTTATACAAACTTTATTTCCAATCAAGTAAAAACATTTTTTATCTCTCTATTTTTCCACCCTCCTAATCAAACACAAATAAAAGATCCCACTTTTCCATTTCTCTTTATTTTTTATCTCTCCACTTTTCCAACCACCCTATTAAACTTATCATGTGTTCTGCTACCCGTAATAACCTCAAATGATTCCATCCAAAATGTATATGATTGCAAAAAAAAAAAAAAAGGGCCTCCATATATTTTCCCCAATTGACAAAAATACCCCTTATTAGTGATTACCGTTTTTCCGTGACGCTATAAATTAAAGAGAGCAAATAGAAATACAGCGAGATTTTTGTGAGTTTGGGGTTAATTAGGGTTTTGCAGAGAGCGAGAGAAAGCAACCGAGAGAAAAAGAAGAAGAAGAAGAAGAATGAGCAGGAGTTTGGGAATACCGGTGAAGCTACTACACGAGGCCTCAGGGCACGTGGTGACGGTGGAGCTGAAGAGCGGTGAGCTCTACAGAGGAAGCATGCTCGAGTGCGAGGACAACTGGAACTGTCAGCTCGAGAACATTACCTACACTGCCAAGGTACTCTCTAAACCCTAGATTTTGTGTTTGTGTTGGATATGCTCTGTTTAATTGTGCCATTAATGGGATTTTCTTAAACCCTAGTCTTTTGTTTGTTTCAGAAAAGTTTGTAATTTTGTGTTGTTTGTGGTATTCTAAAACCCTGGGTCAAAATACTCTTGCTAAGAAGGTTTTACGTCTGGGGTCTGTTATTGTTTGAATGATTGGTTTCATAACTTACTTAGATTAGGAATTAGCTTATGGGGAAAAACAAATTGAAATTTGGATATGTTGAGGTAAAAGATCTCAAACTAATATCAAGAAGTTAATTAGGGAATTTTTATTATTAAAGAAAAACAAACTGTACAACAATAAGACAACATTAGCTAAAAAGGCTGAAGACAAGAAACCCTACAGACTAGACAGCATTGAAAACAGAGGAGTGGATGACATTGTTACAGCAAATGACCCTGTTTACTGGGTTTTTACACTTTCTTTACACGATCAACCCAGGCTTTTGTGTCTCTTCTAATCAATTGAAGAATAGCCTCCGGTGATCTGTTATTTCTGCCGGAACTCAAGCATCCTTTTTGGGCCAAATGTGGTAAACAGCTGCAGATCAAGCGTGCCTTCCGATGAAGCTTGTAAAACTCTTGCCTCTTAGCTTATCACTCAATGAACCACTCAATCACAACAAAAATGCAGACTTTCATTCATACACCAGCCCTTGATAGTCTGCCAAAGCCTCCTAATGGAAGGGTATTAGTGATCCCTACTCTCAAGGCTACCTCTATAATAAACACAAAGTAACACCTACCTTGAAATCCCCAAGTCAGCATTCTGTCCCGATTAGCAAGCTGGTTTCTAAGCAAGCCAACCAATAAAAAAAAATTTAGGGATAGCGGTTTTTTTTTTTTTTTTTTTCCCCAAAGCACATTTTGCATTGTTCCTACGGTTGTGTTTCTCCTATTTTCACACCCATAATGTTTTTTTTTTTTTTTTTAACTATATTTGTTTTTTGAACTTGTATGTATGTCTTGAATACATTTTTGGGCTAATTTCTTTATATTGCTGTTATTCATTTCATCACCCATCATTCTATTGGGTTCCCACTCTTAACTTTCCCATGCTATGAATTTGAATGATCAAAGAAATGAGAGCTTCCTCTACATGTATGAATAGTGTCCTTGAGAATATGTACATTTAATGTTGGTAGTAATTATTACTGGCTAAACATAGTTGATAAAAATATAGAGGTAGTTGAAGTATTGGACACAAGTGGGTAGGGGAGGTAACAAATGTAGAAATTTAATATATATTTTTAAGTTTTATCAATATATATATATATATATATTTATTTATTTATTTATTTTTAAAGTGAAATTAAATATATTTCAAGATATTGTTGTGCAAATGTGGAAATAAATGGAGCCAGCAAGGCCAAGGCTTGCTGGCGTGCTTGTCAGGTGGTATTCTTCAAAACCACTAGTATTGATATAAAAGTAGATTTGTACTGGATACATTTTTTATGCGATTTCCTTTTGAATTTTTGTAAGACCCTTGTTCCTAGTTCAGTGGTGTTTTCTATTTTCCCCAGCTCCACAGATTTTGGCTTGATTCTCTTTTTATGTGCCAATTAGACTTTGCAAGAGAGTGAGGGGCAAATATTTGGATTGTTGGTTCTGATTGAGTCATTACTTCATTATAGCTTGAATAGCTTTTTAGATAATTGTATCTCTTGTTTATGTTCTTAATCTTGTTTTGCAATAGCTGCTCATTCTTCTTGACTTATGCACAGGACGGGAAGGTCCAACAACTTGAGCATGTCTTTATTCGAGGCAGCAAAGTCAGGTATGTAAATCATATGCTGTTTGATTAGAATATCTAAATTATTTGCATCTCAAGCCTTTTGATGTGTTACTTGCAAACTGACTGCAATTCTTTGAAAATGTTGTGAAAATTTAACAGGTTTATGGTCATACCAGACATGCTGAAGAATGCTCCAATGTTTAAGCGTCTGGATGCCAGGATTAAGGTATCTTTTGGTTTTTAAATGGTTAGGTTCTCCTATGTTGTACATTGCTTGAAAATTTTCTGACCTATGCTTTCTGAATTTCCTATAGGGTAAGGGTGCAGCACTTGGAGTTGGCAGGGGTAGAGCAGTTGCAATGCGGGCAAAGGTAAAATTATTTTGTATTTGGTGTGTTTACGGTAGTAGTCTCTCTAGCCAATAACATTTTTAAAAGGAGGGTATGATTTGAAACTCTGATTTAGCAGCTGTATATATGAACTTAAATGAACCA
The DNA here is from genome assembly GCA_023621385.1 of Quercus gilva. Taxonomy (NCBI): domain Eukaryota; kingdom Viridiplantae; phylum Streptophyta; class Magnoliopsida; order Fagales; family Fagaceae; genus Quercus; species Quercus gilva. The sequence continues at coordinate 15,473,599 of CM042474.1, forward strand.
GGATGGTTTAGTGATTTCTATCTGCATGAATTGTCATGCTTGATAATAAAAGAAGGACAAAGTTTAGCTATAAAATTAGTTGTAGCTTAGGGCTACAACCTTACTCAATATCTTTTTATTGGAGATGATTTTTGACAAATCTACCATTGGATTACATTTTCTTCTCATATCCTCTATGCTTGTAAAATTTTTAGAAAATTAAAGATCAATAACTATGCCATTAATAAATTGTTTAAATTGCAAGTTTTTGTAGTTTAAAGTTATGTATAAAATATAATCTTATAGATTATATAATAAATAATATCCGATTGGCACAAAATTTGATATGTGTATTAAGAGCATAAAGAACATATAATCTAACGGTTAGATTTTCGAAATATATAGCAATGTTAATGATATTGAGTAAAGGTTATAGCCTTATGTTACAATTAATTTTGTAACTAAATTTTATCCATAAAATAAACCCCTCTTAAATGCAGAATGCTATGTGAAACATTGTTTCTTCTTTTTTAGTCTTTGAGTGGCATCTGTCTGGCCGGGAATAAGTCTTTGAAATCATGTTGTGTGTGTGTATACTGTAGTGTATATGTATATATGGTTTGGAAGTGTTCTAACTCCTAACTTTGTGTAATATCTTTTTTCTCTGTAGGCTCAGGCTGCTGGCCGTGGAGCAGCACCTGGTAGGGGGGTTGTACCACCTGTTCGGAGGTAATCAACAGCTGGATGGTTTCTTATCCTCTTCACTCTAGAGCATGGGTTGTCCTTGTTGGTAGCCTATGGATTCTTTGGGTCCTCTTGATATCCTCAAAATCTATGTAAAAGAATGAGTTTTTGATTAGGTAGAAAAAACGATGGTGACCATATTTTGTGAATCTGAGAGAGAGCTCTTACTTCCATCTCCATGCATGGGGTTGCCAAATTACTTCTACTCACTTCTTTCGACTTTCTATTATGTACTACTGTTGTAAGCTAGTTGTCTTTCCTGTTTTGATTCTTAATCCATCTATATTTGTCTCTTTTATATGAAAAATATTGAAGAATGAAAAAGAAAAAATCTTGTTAGGCACTGGATAGAGAATTTGTAGGGATTCTCTCAATGATCGGTAGCCCACTGCATATTATGCAACCCACTGAAGGATTTATTAATAGTCAGCTAAACTTGTGGCGCAACATTAGCTAGTAACAAGTGCCAGCCGCATGCTCTTCTTGCTAGACTTGCTAAACAAACTCATTAGTACATGATCCACGACCTCTAAAGTACCCAATTTTTTTGTGCTGATTGGGGGGATTACCCCAATCTCAATTGCTCAATTACCATGTAGCAATATTTTTCTAGGCCGCAAGAAGAGCAAGAAGATACTAGTATACTACTGCCCTTTTGGAAATGGGAAGGGGAAAGTGCCGTCTGGTTAGGAGCCCTTTATATGATTATTAGTATTATTTGACTTCATAACCTGGTTGTAAAAATAAAATGGCATTTCTAAATTCTAAGGCTAATACAAAGATTATTAGATGAAAATGTTGTGCTACTTGCGGCAAAAGTATGCAGTAGCTCTTAAAAGGCATTAGAGCCCATACAGAAATTTCGCTGAACGTATTCGCATAAATCGTTGAGCGAACGACGTCTGGTGACTTTGCTAACGGCGTTTCATGTAACATTATTTATTTATTGGCTTGAATTATTTATTTGACCTTGTAGCTTAATTTTCATATTTTGATTTTTATTTCCTAGGAAAATAGGGCCTGGTGGGATTGAAATTCCAGTGCTGAAATCATTGGAGTATCCCTAGGATAAATAAATCCCCATAGTTTGATAATTAAACCACTTATAGAATGCACTCTCTGTGGGTTAACCCGACTTGCAGCACAAATGCCACTTGCTCATTCTAATATCTGTACAAAGCACATATTTAAGAGTTTTCTCACTCAATGATCCCCCAGAGAGCACAGCATCACTTTATAATTCATATTGTACACGTTTTGCACAATACAGCCTAGCCCTAGTGCCTTTGCTCGAGTCAGTGCCTTCCCAATTAACAGGATTCGAATTGCAAAATCTTTAAAGAATTCCCACTCTGCTTTTTTAACTCAATTTATCCAATGAAAAATGGTTTACGTTACTTGTGTATGTGATATATCTCCGTCTCCGCGTATGCAAGATGTATAAAAAGCCTCAACTTTATCCTTGCTTTATTTGTATAACCAAGCAAATGAACAACAAGACAAAGCAACACACGATAATACATAAGCCAGGGAGGCACACAGTTCCTATCAAACTAGTGGAAGTAACCGTATAGTTCTAAGAAGCAAATGCAGAAGTTCCAGGGGTTAGAAGCATCGGTGGTTTGGCCAGTCATCATAACCCTAAAGAATCTAAAGGGTAGGAGGGCATTTGGTCCAATAATAGGCCATGATGCAAACTGACTAGGTTTACAGACTGTCTGATCATTCTCATGTACTCTCAAGTTTGTCCAACTCTTCCCATCCAGAGAGCCCTGCAGATGCATAAGAAAGAAAATTCAGTCAACATTTCACCCATCTTACTGTTTCAGGTGACACCCAAACAACAATTGCAAAAACATTGCAGCAAAGTGTGTGTGTGTGTAAAGCCCCAATCCCGAAGATGGTCTTTACCTGGAGATTCCAAGATCTCATAAAAGCCCTTGACCCATCCTGTCTCAAGGTGTAATAGTTGCACATAAGCTGCATCAATCAATAATATCTTGCATCAGGATATTAATCAGAGAAATAACCAAAGCATCTCATGACTTGACCAAAAATTCTTGCCATGATCGTCTGCTCTAGTATCCCATTTTCACAAAGAAGAAAGATATAGCTTAAAGCAACAATTATTGAAGACAGTTTAGGCCAGACTCAAATTGGTACTTCATTAGGTGTACAATATCAAGTCCTATGTCAATGATTACCGTTAACTTATATACATTAGCTGGAGCTGTTAGTAAGACACCGTGTTATGGACCCAACAAAAAAGAATATGCAAATTAAACTCTACCGTACAGATTTGCCTAAATACTAGGGCTGGCTACATGACAACTTGGACTATGGCTCCATTTTCAAATCCTATTCATGCCTTTCCTCAACATCTCTTTTAACTTCCTCTTCTCCTTTCTACAGAGGGATTTCTTGTAAATGCAAATATAAGATAAATCCCCAAGTTTCCTTGTTTCTATTTTCTTGATATTTTTATTTGTACCCTCCCAAGTTCCTCTTGTTCCAAAGTACCAGGTATAACCCAGCATTTTAATTTTTAATGGTATGAGACACATATGGTAGCTTAATTTCTATAGTGAAGAATCAGCCAAACTGGATGTCACGTAAGTTGGCTAAATTGAGTTTACAGGCATCCATATTCAGAAATTTTGTGCATGGTTCTATTAGCTATATGGTGACAATAATATCAGTATCTAACAAGATGCAATCAAGGCTGATGAAATTTTTTTTTTATGCTATTAAAAGCTTAATCCATTAGTAATAATGATGTTTCTTCTACAGTGCCTGTAAGTGCAAACTTGGAGTAACGTTCACAACAATGAAGTTTTGCTGTATCATAACAAAATTATTTCTGAAATTATGAATAGAGACAAAACCTGATGTTCTTGGCCAAGGTCAACTGCCCACCATGCACAATTATGTCCATCTTCCATCCGAGGCCCAGTAAAAGATGTTCCCTAATGTAGGGAAATACTTTTAGTTACCATTTAGAGAAGCTTATGGCGCAATAACTTCTACAAAAGTTTGTTTCATAATACCTGGTAGGTTCTTGAGACCAAAACCTTGGGATCAGTGTATCTTGAAGGGGGACTACTAGCTGTAATAGTAATTCTCTGAAAAATTTAACTTCAGGGGGTGAGAAGCTGTATTAAAAATAATCAATTGACCTACCAAGAACTTTTTTTTGAGAAGTTACCAAGAACATGATTTGGAAAAAAGAAGAAGAATATGAAGATGACACAGAAAGAAAAGAAGAATTAAGAACTTTACCTTGGACAGAACAGGATTTACCCATTGATGTTCTCCATATGATGTGCCTGCAAAGTACAGAACTCCATTGCTGTCCCCATCACAGATGTACTGGAGCTCTTTATAACTAGATCGCCTATGTTGAAATCTAGTACTACAAAAGTAAGAACAAATTAGCTAACTCCTCTGTAAAAATATCTAGAGAAAGAATATTAGCCACACGAATTGTTCCCAGCAACCAAATAAACTATTGCCTATTATGCCTTATGGCTCTATCTTAGATAAAATGATTTTAATCCTTCAGGAAAACCCTCTACAGCATGAGATCATAAATCATCAGTACAATACAAAAATAAAATACTTCATACTTACTTTTGGTCATTTTCTAGCCTTGCTCCATTTTCTACATAACTGATGGCCTCCTTCACCTAGGACATTAACATGGGAGAAAAACGGTAAGCCAAAATTCCAAAAGATCACTGTGTTATTTATAATTAGTAAAAAAGAACCAAGTAACTTACAAGATTATCAAAATTATGAATATGCCTGCTAATGCTGCTCTTCTCCAACTGCAAAATCATTACAGACTAGGTAAAGTCAAACTAAGGAATTCATATATTTGGTAGACTGGCTGACAATTTTCTGCACCAAGGGCCTGCATACCTTCTTAAGTAAGGCATATGGAAGTAACGGAAATCGTACAAATGGCAACAAGTCATGAACTGACTGAAGCCTTTCCCCAAAAAGGTGTTCAGGAAACGAATTTATTATCAGCTCATCCATCACCTCCCACCCATACAAGTCCTTTGCTTTCATGCCCCACATTAAGATTGCATTAAGAACTTTTTCTTCAGATGTGACGGTCAAATCTGGATGCTGCAACACCCACAATATGTTATAAATGATATTAAAAATCAAAGTCTTTAGAAGAAGTGTTATAAGGCTAGGCACTATCAGAGTAAGATAATATCTAAGTAATCATCTATCAGCTTTGGATTTGGACTTGTAATTTTGGCTTAGGACACTTAATTTCCTGTCTCAACTCCAAGAAATCCAGTCTTTTCAAAATCCACAAATAGATGTGGTCCAAACTTCTACATTCCTCAGTGTTTCTCCAACTCCTTAACAACATAATCTACTAATGTGACAAACCCTCTTTGGTTCAACAACCAAAACAACCCTCATTTTATTTACATATTGGAGAAGTAGGACAGAGAAGTAAACTATTCACCCTGTCACCCCATTTCCAGATGTTAAAGCTGGTAACCACACTCCACTTGTGGAGCATTTGTCCCTTCTAGTTCTAAATTATTGAAGCACTTATGCTCTTCTTTCTAGGAGAGAGTATATGTGCTCTTGTAAAGCCACCTTAATCCTTGATTTGACTGTCTATCTCAAAACCAAGATGCAACTTGAAATGTGAGAACCCACCTGAATAATATTGCTAAAAGTTGTCTCGTCTAGCAAGACGAAGTCAATGCTTGCAGTTGTACAGTAATCAAAGTGCATTGCAACTTTCCTCTCGCATGTTTCTTCAATAAGTTTACATGATGGAACTGATGCAACCACTTGGAGGATTGAACATACTGAGTCCTGCAACAAATTTCAACAGTTAGCTTCAAAGGCAACAGTCCAATTACTTTTCCAAAAATGTCTGCTTCCTCGTCCATTAAACTTGTGCATAATAGAAAAACTCGTTGTATGACCCTCTTCCACTAGGAGAACTCCATCCCTGCATATAATATGTACACAAGAAGTATCAATATTTTATAATTCATTCTCACAAAACGGTATCTCTTCTTTTCTTTTCTTTTTTGGGGGGTTCAGAAGTCCGAAACCGCTAGTCACTTCTCCGTCTTTTAGTTCTAGTCATACAAGTAACACTGTAATAATGAAAGACAAAACAATGATCTCAATTACTATTGAAAAATTAAAATAATGAGGTAAGATAGGGGTAGCGAAACTACCTCGGAGAGGCATTCTAAAAGTGTTTTGCAGCATTCCTGATGAAGAAGAGTAACTCCAAATTGATCAGCCAAAAATAAAATTTGGAGTAGCAACGCACCGGCAACCACAGTTGCTTCCATATCAAGTTCACCACTGTACATGAACTCAAGCATAGCCTTAAATGCTTCAGGTGACACATCCCTTAAAGAAACCTCTGAGGACATGGTTTCACTCATTCCATTTGTGAACATCTGCCAGTTAAACTTTTCCTTTAATAGTGGATCATATGCATTGGTAAAAGAATAAAAACCAAGTAAATTCCCAAAGAGTACAGAACTCTTAAAATATCACATTTTTCAAAAGAAATGCATAAAGAAAAGCTGAAATCCTTTAATAAACCTATATACCACTCCTTTTCATGTAATTTATGCAAACCTCGTCTACAGCTTAGGGACAAGTATTGCATACAGACAGACATACAAAGTAGCATTGTACAACCCCAAAAGTTCTTTCTTTCTTTCTTTTTTAATTTCTTTTTTGAACTTCTTTAAAATGCATATTAGATGCTTAACTTGTCTATTTGCCTTCTTTTTTTTTTTTAGAGTTACGATAGGATTTGAAACCTATGGCATCCGATCCATGATGATTGTTACCATCAGGCCAAGACACCAATTAATTATTTTTGGTATAAGCACAATTCAAACGTAAGTCCCTTATTCGATCACAAAAGACTTTACCAATTGAGCTAATTAGAACCTACAACCTGTCTATATTCTGTTTTACATGAGTTTTTTCCGATGCAATCCTTTTCCCATGTAAATCATGTGAATAGACAATCTGGGCAGGCAAATGATATGAAAATAGCTATTATGCCTTTAAGTTCATATCAGCATATCACATTGGAAACCTTAGCCCAACAGTGAACTTTAACAGTTGTGTCAAAAGCAAGGCCCCTAAAAAACCAATAAAACAAGAATGATTTGTTGTTTGTTGTAGATTTATTTAACCTTATTCATGCACAATCAGAAATTTTTTTTTTTTTTGAATTTTACAAATTAATGAAATGGTTATTATGGAACTTGGTAAGATGCTTGCATAATTTCTATAAATATAAATGCATAGTAAATCCTGTTAAACAGACAGAGCACATTAGATGCCCCTGTTCAGAAGCCAAATGCTCACTGTGGAATGTCAGAACTTTCATTCTAAACTAGTCTATGCGATTTAAGGGGTTGAGGGAGCCACACAAGAATTAATTTGTCTCACCTTTGCAAATGGGACACTCCATAAACTGAGAATAACTTTATGTGCCTGGGCAACAAGACCATGACCCTCGATATATATGTTCACATCACTGTATTTGCCAGTTATGAGCAATTGTCTGAGCTTTTGTATATTGACAGGAAGTCCAAGAGGGAAGGTTGCACAATAATGAGTCCGAGTGCTCGGATATGATAATTCCACGCTCTTACCCGAGTCAAACAACTTTTTATTTAGTTTAAACCGTTCTATATTTTGTTCACACTGCTTGACCAATGACATTACTTCAAAATGTAATCCCAGTGCCCTCAAAGGACCAAGTTGTGACTCTGGAATCTACATCAAACACAGACACAAGCATTATTAGAATCTAAAGTTCCATAACAAATTTACAACTGTCATAGCCATCTATCAGCATACTAACTTTTGCATCAAGAATAACAATGAGGAACTTGATATACATTAAAAAAGAAGAAAGAAGATAGGGGTACAACATAATGACAGTTTAGCTTATGTTTTTTTTTCCCGTCACAAAAATGCATAAAACAAAGTTCAGGCTTCTCTTGCCTAGAAGAAAGACAAATGGAAACAAAAAACACATACCATATGTATGTATATACGTGTATGCATATGAATGATAAATTATTGAAACAAATTTTATAGTGAATTAGTGATGATGCATTTACTACAATTTTAAAAGAGGGAGGGGTGGGGGGGTTGGAGCAAAAAGGGAATGCAGATAAATGAGGATGTTATTAAGCATTGGAGATTCAAGAAAACAAAGTACCTTGGTCTGGCCTGTGTAGATATATTGAAGAAATGCATGAAGAACTGGATAAGTTACAGCCGGCAGTTCGACAACATCTTCAGACAAACTGAAAGGAAAATTACCAGATGCAACCAAGATAGCCTTGTGAGCAGGTACGTGCCTTTCCTCAGTATCAAAAATGAAAAACATATCAGACAATTCCCAATTCTCAAGAAAATTTTCAAGACCCCATTTCTCATAATCCATGTATTCACCATTCAACTCGTCTTCCCCTTCCTCCTCACCCTCTAATTCACCACTTTCTACATGCTCCCACAACGATATGTGATTGTGTGTTATTGGCAACACATTCACATTTCTATAACCAACATGTTTATCCCAGCTACTAAGCCCAACATACCGAACACTACAATTTGGATTCGAATCTAGCCACTGAAAGACAAGATTCTGAAAGGGGTATCTTCCCTTACCAATACTAATCAACCCATCACAGATACTGATCCAATAACTCTTAAACTCCGAAGAACAACAAAGCCCAACACCTGCCACATCAACCACAGTTTTCCCATCTACCTCAATTTTCAACCTCTTATTCCTATGACTACCCAATATAACTGTATAGTGAGGACTATTATCTCTTTTGTAATGGTAGTGCTGGCTTCCCACATTCTCCCGAAACACCAGAGTGACATCATTGTGAGCAAAAGCTTCAAAAGCCACACAACCCCGCCCGGCTTCCCGGAATTTCAAATCCTTTCTCCAAGCACACTCAAAGGGTGCCACTGTAAGGAATTTCTTCTCTTTCATTTCCATTATCCCTCCTTGTACAATATCCCACTATTCTACACTCACTAGTCACTTACACTGGGAAAAAAAAACAGTATTTATAGGAACATCACCATGTCTATCTGAAATGGGAAAAAGATAAACATTAAAAAAAGGACAAGTTTTTATTAAAGCAACAAGACAAACATCCTGATTTTACCAGTGTATGAGATTTTTTTTTTTTTTTTTTTTTCTCCAAATTGAACCAAAACCGTAGGAAACTAACAGTCTCTTTGATGTCATATAAAAAATTCTGACAGCTCAAACATCACAATCTAAGGTTAATTTAGAAAATGCTAGAAGCCTTTCCAGTCCCCACTTGATACAAAAAATCTAAAACCAAATAATAAACTACAAGTATTAATCAGAACCTCGCTCTCAATCCTACACCACATTCTTATCTAAGTACACGACCAGGACAAAAATATATGGAGAAAAACCTCATATAAGGCCAAAAAAAAGTCCATAAACGACAGGAAAAAGTCATGGTGTTGATGACAACAGTGGAAAAAATCAAGTCTTTGATCAAAACCTACCTCAAAAATTTATTGAAAAATGGAAGCTTTTCAATTATTACCTGGTTGAAGAAGATTCATGAGGCCATGCCATCTCTGTCCAGGAATCAGAATCAGAGAGAGGACTGTTGAGCCAAAACAGATATTTTCCACAAATTGGACAACGTGGGTTTGGTTTGGTTAAAACTTACATGTCTTGGAGGACTTGGGCTTTTTTTTTTTTGATAATCTTGGAGGACTTGGTTAATGAATAAGTGAGTTCCTATTGTTTGAAAGGGAAATATTTTAGTGGCCCTCTCTAAACTGTATAGCTGGTGTTTCTTCGGATTAATAAAGTATTTATTCAGAAAAAAAAAAAAAAAAAAAAAAAAAAAAAAAAAAAACTTGGCCTTTGGATTACGATGCGTTAATGCTTTGAAAGTAGAACTCTTTTTTCTTTTTTATTTATTTATTTATTTTTTTTATGGATTTCTGACCGTAAAACGGTTTGACAGATTGAAAGTGAAACGTGTCAGCTGAGTAGGAATTACCGGAATGATACTCCAAGCAAAAAGAAACAACAGCAACAAATCTGGCTCTAAATATTTTGAGAATTATCTTTTTCAATCACCTATATTTTATATGACAAATTATACCATTATTTTTGTGTTTTATTATTTTTTTTAATGAAATATGTGCTTTATTTAAATAAATCATATAATTTCAAAATTACATATGAATAGTCTCTTCAATTATTTTTTATTTATTTTTATAAAACAACCTAATTAAAAAAAATGACTTATGATTAAAATGTTAGTTTTTATTAAGTAACCAACTTTTAATATGTATGCCCAAAACCTTATTAACTCAATAATGGTTCCAACAGAGACATCTTGACTCTAGAGTTCAGATTTCCCTTTGTAACAGTCTAATTAACCTTTTTAGTCTTTTGCTTTCCCTTATTTATTTATTTATTTAAGCTATTAGTCTTTTGCTCTTGACATAAAGCTTATATTGTTTTTATATTAAAAGCAGTATAAAACTCCCCCAAAAAAAAAACTATTATGTACCGCTTTTTTTTTTTTTTTTTTTTATAATTTTATTATTATTATGTACTGCTTAGAATCCCTATATATATATATATATATATATATACACACACACAGAGCATAGGGATGTAATGCTCTATTCATGACATCTCACCAAAAGTAGGAAACACAAAATATGGACTTATGGTTGTTCAAACTTCACACGTCTTCTTCAATTCGATTTGTTTTCACCTTTGATTGTTAGCTGATCTTCACAAAACTTACACGGGTCTCAAAATGAGGAGATAAATAAATTAAAAAGAAAAAAAAGAAAAGAGAGAAGGAAGTTTTGTTTTCCACCCCTACAGATGTTTGTATATTTTCATAGAATTCCATCAATTAGTTTCATTTGTTGTACAAAAATTCAGGTGCAATTTTCCTCTCCTTTTCCCCCCCGTAAACATCATTCAGAACTTCAAATTCATACCTTCTTACTTATGGTCCACACTAAAGTAATGTCATCACTCATCATCACTGTATCTTAAGGTGGATCTTATCCAATCTAGGCCTTTTGTCCCTCCTTTCCGCTTTCCGTTCTCAGTCTACTAAGTAAAGTGGTTATGAAACTTGTATCTAATAAGTAGCCAAAAAAAACAACAGGAGTTTTATCGCTCGACTTATGCTTCTTAGTGTTTTTTTATGGAGAGATTCAGGTTCAAATCCCCCCTCTCTCTATTACTATTATCGAATTATATTAAAAAGTATCCAAAAATAAAACCCAATGGGTAAAAGTGCAAATGATGTTTATTATAATCTCTTATACAATCAAACAACCACAAATAAGCACTTTTCATTTTAAGTTAGGAGATTCATGATAGGTCAAAGTTTGAATCCAGAACTCTGATGCACTTAACCAGTTAAGAAAGATGCATGTCACCACTGTGGCAAATCCCATGCTCTAGTGAACTACACTAAGCCAAATCCTTCGTAACAAAGGCATCTTGGTCTAATTGTACTTCCTAAACAAGTGAGCTCATATTTGATCCATGGTCTATTTTTGAGAGATTTATGTGCATAAAGGCACTCCAATCTCAACAAGTTAAAAGACAAATGAAAAATTTTAGGCAAAATATTATTTTGGTCCCTATATTTTGAGGCATAATTAATTTGACTTCTGATATTTTTAACTTGTGATAAGGGGAATTTTTAATTGAAAAAATAAAAGTTGATCTCCAAAGACCCGTCAGCTCTATTATGCATACTGAAGACAGTAAGCTGAAGGTAGTAAGCTGAATAGTAAGCTGAAGGTAGTAAGCTGAAGGGAAAGCTGAAGATAGTAAACTGAAGGCAAAGCTGACGACCCTAAAGCTGACGACCCTAATGAGGTCGTAGGTAAAGCTGACGACCCTGACGAGGGAGTAAGCAAAGCTGACGACCCTAAAGCTGACGACCCTAACGAGGTCGTAGGCAAAGCTGACGACCCTGACGAGGGAGTAGGCAAAGCTGACGACCCTAATGAGGTCGTAGGCAAAGCTGACGACCCTAAAGCTGACGACCCTAACGAGGTCGTAGGCAAAGCTGACGACCCTGACGAGGGAGTAGGCAAAGCTGACGACCCTAAAGCTGACGACCCTAACGAGGTCGTAGGCAAAGCTGACGACCCTGACGAGGCAGTAGGCGAAGCTGACGGCTCTAAAGCTGACGGCTCCAATGTATTCTTGTCTTGATCACCACGCATGAATGATAAAAAGATGACTTGCTTTCCATGTTCAATATTAGAGTCCTATAAGGAAATGATTCCGCAATCTACGCTCATAAGGATTCCTATAAGGAAAAGACTTCTACTCCAAGGAAGAGAAGTCCACCCTCTACTACTATAAAAACCCCAATACCCTTACAAGCCAAGGTACGCATAATTGACCCCGCTCTAGCACTTTAGAGTTGTGAGAAGTTCTAACTTGACCTTCGGAGGGTATTTGGCCGGTACCACACCGGTACTCATCTTAAGGTCTTCAGCTTTTATGTTGTGCAGGTGCTGTTTCGAGTGTGCGAGGACCGTGTGGCTCACTGGTGGTTTTTTCGGCATCATCAGTTGGCGCCGTCTGTGGGAAAAGATTTAAGCCATACTATCGTTTCTCGGACTAAAGGGTTTCATGGTACTCACTCGCTCGATGGCAACTATTAACGACGTTCAAGGAGAGGAACCACCCACGACTGCACTCGAGAGACAAGTTCGGACTCTGGCCGCCGCTGTAGAGCGCCTCACCAAACAAAACCACGATTTGGAAGAACAGCTGTGCCAGAAGAACACACCACCGAACGACCAGCAAGAGGATCAAGAAGGGACCAGCGCCCCAAAGAAAAACCAGGAGAAACCCGAAGGCAGCCACGCCCCAAGCAAACCAGGAGGGCAGAATGTAAGCATGCCATCTCTCACGGACGCGACTCCACCACATATTATCGCGGAGATGCAGGCGATGAGGGAACAAATGGAAGTCATGATGAACGCACTCAAAGGGCGAGTCTCCAGCGACCTTGATGATCTAGTTAACCGAACCGATTCGCCATTCACCGTAGCCGTCAATGCCTTCCCCCTACCACATAAGTTTCGCATGCCCCATATCGAGAGTTACGACGGGGTGAAGGACCCTCTGGACCATTTGGAAACCTTCAAGACCCTGATGCACCTTCAGGGTGTGGCAGACGAAATCATGTGTAGGGCCTTCCCTACAACACTGAAGGGCCCTGCAAGGATATGGTTCAGTCGACTGACGCCGAACTCCATCAGCACCTTTAAGGAGTTGAGCGCCCAGTTCACTACTCACTTTATCGGGGGACATAGGTACAAGAAATCTACAGCCTGCTTAATGAGCATCAAGCAACGAGAAGACGAGACACTGAGGTCCTACATAACGCGCTTCAACAAGGAGGCACTTTCTATTGACGAAGCCGACGACAAGATACTTGTGGCGGCCTTCACAAATGGGTTGCGAAAGGGTAAGTTTTTGTTCTCCCTATACAAAAACGACCCCAAGACTATGTCGGAAGTACTCTACAGGGCCACCAAGTACATGAATGCTGAAGACCCGCTTCTGACTCGAGAGAAGAGAGAAAGACAGGAGGATACGCAACAGGACAGAGGGCGGAAGATGGCAAGAACTGGAGACGCTGGACGGACAGAAGCTACACCACCCATGGAACACCAAGCACCTACGGAAGTACTACCAGTAAAAAGGATGGCATGAAGAGCGGCACCCCTTTATTTCTAGTTTACCTTAGTGAATTTTAGTTATACTCCTCAGTTTTTCTATATACTTTAGTTTTTGCTACAAAGCCCAAAGGGCAAGTTTTTGTTTTCTTTTTAAGAACTACTTTTTCTATGAATGCATGGTTTATTATAATAAGATGAGTTTATTTAGACATGACTAAGTCGCCTACGGGTGGACAGTCACTACACTAAGTCGCCTACGGGTAGACACATGGCCAAAGTCGCCTACGGGTGGACGGTCACTATGCTAAGTCACCTACGGGTAGACGCATGGCCAAAGTCGCCTACGAGTGGACGGTCACTACGCTAAGTCGCCTACGGGTGGACAGTCACTACACTAAGTCACCTACGGGTAGACGCATGGCCAAAGTCGCCTACGAGTGGACGGTCACTACGCTAAGTCGCCTACGGGTGGACAGTCACTACACTAAGTCGCCTACGAGTAGACATATGGCCAAAGTCGCCTACGGGTGGACGGTCACTACGCAAAGTCACCTACGGGTAGACGGTCACTACGCTAAGCAACCTACGGGTAGACGCGTGGTCAAAGTTGCCTGCGGGTGAATAGTCATTACGTTAAGTCACCTACGGGTAGATGCATGACCGAATTCGACTATGGGTAGATGATCACCATACTAAGTCGCCTACAAGTGGACGACCAAAATGGTGACGAGGTACCAACACTTAGTCACCTCAATAAGTCCACAAAGTGGACGACCCTGATGAGTCCAAAGTGGACGACCTCAAACTGAGAGAATGAAAAGTTATTAAGTCCACAAAGTGGACGAGTTTATCATTGAGTCTACTGCTAAGTCCACAAAGTGGACAAATTCATTACCAAGTCTACGAAGTAGATGAGCCTAAGTCCACAAAGCGGACGACCCCTCAAAAATGAATAAACTTATCCACAAAGTGGATGAATGTATGACTTGTCCCACAAGTGGACGGGTCCATCAAGTAAAAGCAAGCTGATGCCATTATCCACAAATGGATGGATTCGTGAACAAATCCACAATAGGCTGGGCAAGGACGACGCTATCATCTTTTAGGTCTGCCACGAACTTGTTAAGATCGTCACCTTCCTCAAAAATAGTGTCGCCCACGGGTGTTGACTGTAGAGGCTCATCCGAAAACAGAATCAATTAGTTCGCGCCACGTGCTTAAGCATTTAATAAAGGCTGCTCGAGGCGTCACACATAAGTGACCTTTCTGACGATGTTAACTCCATAACCCGGCAGCTAAAGCTGACGAGGTTATGGAGTGGGGGGCAACTGATAAGGGGAATTTTTAATTGAAAAAATAAAAGTTGATCTCCAAAGACCCGTCAGCTCTATTATGCATATTGAAGACAGTAAGCTGAAGGTAGTAAGCTGAATAGTAAGCTGAAGGTAGTAAGCTGAAGGGAAAGCTGAAGATAGTAAACTGAAGGCAAAGCTGACGACCCTAAAGCTGACGACCCTAATAAGGTCGTAGGCAAAGCTGACGACCCTGACGAGGGAGTAAGCAAAGCTGACGACCCTAAAGCTGACGACTCTAACGAGGTCGTAGGCAAAGCTGACGACCCTGACGAGGGAGTAAGCAAAGCTGACGACCCTAAAACTGACGACCCTAACGAGGTCGTAGGCAAAGCTGACGACCCTGACGAGGGAGTAGGCAAAGCTGACGACCCTAAAGCTGACGACCCTAATGAGGTCGTAGGCAAAGTTGACGACCCTGACGAGGGAGTAAGCAAAGCTGACGACCCTAAAGCTGACGACCCTAACGAGGTCGTAGGCAAAGCTGACGACCCTGACGAGGTCGTAGGCAAAGCTGACGACCCTAAAGCTGACGACCCTAACGAGGTCGTAGGCAAAGCTGACGACCCTGACGAGGGAGTAGGCAAAGCTGACGACCCTAAAGCTGACGACCCTAACGAGGTCGTAGGCAAAGCTGACGACCCTGACGAGGCAGTAGGCGAAGCTGACGGCTCTAAAGCTGACGGCTCCAATGTATTCTTGTCTTGATCACCACGCATGAATGATAAAAAGATGACTTGCTTTCCATGTTCAATATTAGAGTCCTATAAGGAAATGATTCCGCAATCTACGCTCATAAGGATTCCTATAAGGAAAAGACTTCTACTCCAAGGAAGAGAAGTCCACCCTCTACTACTATAAAAACCCCAATACCCTTACAAGCCAAGGTACGCATAATTGACCCCGCTCTAGCACTTTAGAGTTGTGAGAAGTTCTAACTTGACCTTCGGAGGGTATTTGGCCGGTACCACACCGGTACTCATCTTAAGGTCTTCAGCTTTTATGTTGTGCAGGTGCTGTTTCGAGTGTGCGAGGACCGTGTGGCTCACTGGTGGTTTTTTCGGCATCATCAACTTGTATTCAATTTGATTAATTCATTAATAGAAAACACTTACCTTGCAATTGGTATGTAGTCATAACACAGTTGAAGCTTACTTGACAACGAAACAATATTCAAAAAAGTATTGACATTAAGAAAAAGGCCTCATCAATATCTTAATAAAAATTAATTAATTTGCCAATTTTAAAGGAAAAGATAATTTAAAAAAGTAAAGAACTCAAATTAGAACACAATATTGAACATTAAAAGCATCCATAGCCGGTTTTCATATCTCATCTTATTTTACCATCCCAAAAAGCAACTTTATCAATTATACAAATACAATACAATTTTACAATTTTCCAGCATTCCAACTTTTATTTTCCTATTCTATTCATTAAAATAATATTTCTCCCCAATAAAAAATATATATATATATATATTTTGTTTTTTCCCAATTTTCTCCTACACACTCTACCATCTAGACTCCTCCATAACTTTATTGTTCACCTTCTTCCACAGAACTCCATTCCCTTATCCTTCATCATCCATATCAACCTAAATCAGCAAAATAAAGAAGAAGAAAAAAAACACACCGCCAACATCGCTGCAAAACCCATCACCTTCTTCCACACAACTCCATTCCTTTATCCTCCATCATCCATATCAACCCAGATCGGCAAAAAAAAAAAAAAAAACCCGCTCTCATCTTGGCAAAACCCAGATCAGCAAACCCCATCAGTGCAAAACCCGTTTTCACAGCTCCACGCCGATCTACTGTTAACGCTCACAGCTCCACGCCGATTTCCACCATGCTGAACGACAAGCTCCACACTGTCACCCTCAATCACCCATCCCCACCACCACGGAAACCCTCCACCACATCAAACCCACATCAAACCCATTTGCCACCACATCAAACCCTTGGTTCAAGGGAAAATAGAGAGGAAAAAAAAAATGAAAGGGAAGAGAGGGATGAGAGAGGTGGAGGGATTGAATGAGTGATTTGAAAAAGAAGAAAAAGAAAAAAAATCTAGAGAGAGGAGATGAGAGTGTGACCAGAGAGAGAGAGGAATTGCTAAAGTAAAAAACCGAATAAAATATTAGTTTTTTTTTTTTTTTTTTTACAATTGTGCTACAGTGCAATTCTAAAGGTAGAATTGCACTGTAGCAGTATTGCAAATTTTTTTGCAATACTTGCATTTTACAAGCCCAGTTGTGGAGTGTTTTGGGGGCATTTATGCTAAACCCATCTTACATTTGTCATATGCATGGGGCTGCGGATGTTCTAAACTCATCACACGCGCTTTGCGCTTGCCAATTAGGCCTTTTTTTTTTTTTTTTTACTTTTTATTTTGGATTTAATGAAATAATGTTTAAAATTGAGATAAAGATAGTGTCTTAATTTTTAAGATCTTTCCCTACGTAAGAATTGATAAAAGTTTGAAAGTCTAAACCTTAGGAACTTAAAAAAAAAATAGTAAAATACTCTTTTAACCGTTTTATGTTTTTAAATTTAAAATTATTTAACAAAAGGTAGGGGTATTTTAGAAAGTTTAAGAATTTGTGTGAAAATATATTAGTACGCAAAATGATGAAACCCAAACAAGAATCCTATTATTAATAGTAGGAAAGTGTTTTAGGCATTGGTTTAAGAACCATTTTTAGAAATATTTTATTGCAAAATGATAAATCAATTAATTTTTTTAACAACTTTTTATATGCTTCATAAAAGTAGTGTTAAAACTTTCATAATTTTGTTTATTAAAAATTATTCTAAGGACGCTCGTTAACATGACTCAGTAGATGAATCTAGAAAAAATAAAACTCAAGTCACGAGATTAATTCCAAATCATGAGCCGCCAAAGACCAACATTAATTGCAGCAGATTTGCTTCCATAAGCCATTAAAGCTCAAGCTTGGCCCCCTTAATTCGACGATTTGCATCAATAGGCAACCTTTAATTCAATCTAAGTCTTTCGTCTTTAGATTTGTCGCACTAGCACAACCTACTATGGAGGCTGATTCACCGCTGTCCCATGTCATTCCACTGCCAGAATAACCTTGTTGGGTTTTCTAGCTTGCCGCCATTTATGGCCTTGAAACCACCGTTCCCAGCCTTGGGTTCATTATTTTAAGCAGCCATTTGTGGGTTCTTTTGTGTTTTCTACTTCAAGCCTAACAGATCCTAGTATGTCTTGTGACAATTCCATTCGTCCAGTGTTTCAGATCTTCAACTTTCATAGTGGGACAAAAACATGAGGGTTGTGAATGTGGCAGGGTCCAATTCTTCAATATTAGTAGGTATCAACTTTTGGAAATTTTCTATACAAAAAAAACTTTTAAAAATAATTTATCTAGGTTTTTTTTTTCTGATAATACTGTAAATTAGTTGATTGATTGATTTTTTTTTTTTTAATGTGCTCAGTGTGAGATCCACATTTAATTAATTGTATTTACTTTTTGACCAAAAACATAAAAGTGGAACTCACAAAATAAGCCATCAAACAAAAAAATTTCCTTTATTACAGAGCCTCACATGAGACTTGCAAAAAGAAAAAGAAAGAAAAAAAAAGATAGCTTGTGATCAAATCCAAATGTACACTATCAAAGACCAATTAGCTTTTGACTTAAATTTTCTAATATTTGTGAGCTCCACGCGGGTCTCATAACACTAAAACTAATTTCCAGCAAAAGGTAGTTTTTTCTTCACACAATAGGTACTATATTTGGTTAAAAGTTATGGAAAAGTATTATTTATGAATCTCACTCTATATTATTTCTCACCAAATTTGTTTATTGTCGGTTCCAATCTACTTTTTTTGTTACAATACTTTTAGCCAAAAAATAACAATTAAGTTAATTTACTTACTATTTTAGAAAAAAATTTCGGCAAAAAACTAAATAAATTGTTACCAAATGTACATCAAAGCTACACACTAAATGTTTCTAGGTCATTTTGTGGACATGGTTTGAAATAATCAAGTTTGAGATACTACTTTTTTGGGGCTAAAAAAAACTACACATACATGGTAAAATTCACTATTATATTTATACCTAGGGTGGTTAATTTGGCCCCACATTCGAACATATACTGAACTTTTTGTATACTCCAAATAAAATAAAGTCACATCATGATCTAACATTTACGAGCCCAACAAAGTGTCTTCCTTATTTATGATACAATGCATGCCCTTCAGATTTAAAGCTCAGTAGACATACCAAAGTGTCTTACAAGTTTAACGGACCTAGATGAAACAGACCCAGACTTTATTTTGAAAGTAAACAAACCCAAACTTACACGTTACAAAACGTAATCAACACTATTAAACAACCATTTGAACATGCTGACACTTCCAGATTTGAATCTAACTATTACTCTACTCAAAGTCATCCCTTTTCCTCAAGTGCACAACTAACTCATAAACCTTATTCTGGTCAAGAAGAGACTTGGAAACAGTCTCCTTTTGTAGGCACCTCTTAGCCCATGCAATAATCTTGGGGCACTTTGCTTCTTTGTTGATATTGCCAAAGATCTCATAGGCAATGAACCAGCTGTAGAAGGGGATAAAAGAAAGGTCCACAAACCCAAATGTTTCACCCCGAAAGTAAGGCTTGTCACCAAGCTCCTCCTCCAATATCTTGATGGTTTCAATGAATTCCTTCTTGCTTGCCTCCAGCTCTTCTCCTTTTGTGGTCCATAACTTCGTCGAAAAATAATAGAACTGTATTTTCCACATATTGTATAGAAGGATGAAAAATGACAGTAATGAATTTCAAATCAAATCTACTGGGATAGAAGAATATTTTTTATACCTTAAAAAAAGTATTTTATAGATGTACCCATTATATGACCTCTCTCTCATAATGGCATGATGATTTTTCTTTACTATCATGCCAATACACCAATGGTTTTCCTTTTGTTTTAAGCAATTTTCAAACTCAAATTCATTATTTGATTACAAGAAAAACTTTACTAGTTAAATTAACTAACACCCAAACATGCATGGTAGGCATGGTAGATGATTGCGTGTAAGAAACTATAGAACTCTCCTAAAAAAAAATATTATAGTATCATATACCACTGGACTCTCTAGAAAATATAACATGACAAATGCGAAGAGTAGGCAGAAAGAATGTTCGACTCAGTTCCCAAAAACTACATAAATCAACATGTTAATGAAAAGCAAATAGAAACTGATGGAAATTTAGACCCCTTAAACCAACCAGATTGCGTAGCCTAGACTAATTAGCCAAGTTGTTACTTAGTCAAATTATGCAATTCTAGGTTAAAACAATCAAATAATCATATCAAGCATATAAGACATATAAAGCAGCGGAAATAATAAAGAACACAAGATATGATCACCCAGGAAAACCAAACCGGTAAAAAACCTGGGGAGGATTTTACCCACCGATCCTCAAGGCAAAACGGAATCCACTAAGAAAGAATTGAAGTTGTTACAAAAGGACTTACAAGCTCCTCGCTTGACTTCCTAATGCTACCCACCAGTAGTAACTTCCTGACACGACCACGCGCAGGCTCCGAATCCACGGACTACTTCTTTCTTTGTCTTCCTTCAATCAGGTACAAGCTCCTCACTTGTTAATCTTTAAGTTCCAATGGCAGCAACCAAGTTGATAATCAAGATGTAGAAGAATCTTAATCTTGAAAACCCTAAGTTATGTGTAAAGGAAAGCTCCTCTAGATCTCACAAGAGATTTACACAAAACCGCAATGTATGAGCAACAACACAACTTGTGCAACTCTGAAAAACGTAGCTAGGGTTTGCCTTATATACCTAGGGCAAAAACATAAAAACCTAGACGTTTAAAGAGTTAGGGCTGAGTTGGAATTCTGCAGAAAAACGCATCTGGGCCGATTTTCGATCGATCGAGAATTACATTCGATCGATCGAGCCAGGCCGAGAAGCTCCAATGCTTCTGCAGTCTCTCGATTCCAACTTTACAAAATTAAACCAACTTTGAGCAAGCCTAAACAAGACTAAACACATTGTTTTGATCATGGTTTGCCAACATTACAAATTAGGTTCTAAATACATAAAATCCTAAGACCTTAAAACCTAACAAACTCCCCCTTTGGCAATCCGTGACAAAACACAAATTAAAAGCTCAAAGTGTACAAGTATAAAAGCCCTTTACAAAATAATGCTCAGTTCAACCTAACTACTATCCATCGGTTGCAAGTGTAGACAGCAGCTTCGTTGAATCAACCTGTATATTCCTGAAATACTCAACAAACACATAAACGCATGTGTGGCAGAAAATAGTATATAAACAGGTATAATATTCTTGTAAGATTCACACAACTCAAAATAAAGATATATATCAATGAATCAACTCATGAATATAGATCAATAAGCAATGAATCATAAGTCAACAAGAATCAAAAGAAAACATGTATATCAATATATCAATCAATGTTTCTATATCAATGTTACTCCCCCTAACATGAATATCCTCAAAAATGATATACAAAGTGAAGCACCTAGATACAATCTACTAAACTCCACAAAAAATATCTCATGCTAAACATATGTCTCCCCCTAACTATATGTCTCCCCCTAACTACAAAATCTCCTCAAAAAGTACAAAACTCCTCTACAAGTCAAAATCACTCCCCCTTTTTGTGACGGAATGCCAAAGGGCAATCAAAAGTCGCCATCAAAAGGTGGTGGTGAAGGTGAATGAAGACGTGCAAGATCAGCTCGCAGAGCACGCATCTCGTCCAGCAAGTCCACCAAAATCTGACCATGAGCCGCCTGAACGGTCATGACAGTCTCCAAAGTACGACGAACATCAAAGTCAGCCGCAGGAGGTGGAGGAACAGCAGCAGCAGCAGCATCCGCAGCAGCACCAACTGGATCAGGAGTATCCTCACCAGCAAGACCTGTAGAAGATAAAGGAGGAGGAGGAGGAGCGCTAGAAGAGGGATCAGACCTAGGGTGTTTAGAACCAGCTCGAAGATGAGCAGCCCTTTGTCTAAGGAAAGACGCACCAATAGAACCGATGACATGAACAGGCTCAGAAGCAGGGAAGTCCTCTAAACCTAGATATAATAAAATCCTATGAATGAAAATAGGATGAACGAGAGCATGAGCAGTAGATGAACTCCTATAAACTTCGTTCAAAGAACGAAGAAAAAGATGAGGAAAACTCATAGGAGCATCTGTAACAAGAGCGTACAGAAAAACACACCTCTCAAGAGGAATGGTGTGCAGATGAGAAATGGGCCAGAGTGAGTGACATGCTATCCTAGAGAAAAGATAGGTAGTCTCAGGAAGCTCAGCAGAAGTGATCCGAGGATCAGAACTCCACTGGATAGATGACCCAGTGATGTATGATATGACATCACTCAACTCGGGTGACTCATCATAGGGATAGACAGGATCCCTAACTAAAGGTACCTCAAGAGCATCAGCCACTACCTGAGGAGTAATGGAGTACTCTACGCCTCGTATCCAACTCCGAACAAGGGTGTTGGAATCATAGACGCGGATCGAGATGTTCGAGTAGAACTCTCGAATCAAGGTAGCAGGAGGAGGAGGGTCAGACATAGCAAACAAGGGAAGCCAACCCCGACGCTCAAAATTTGCCCGAATGGCAGGATCAAGCTCATCTAAAGAGACAGACTGCTCAGCCCATATCTTCCTCTTAATGTTTAAAGTGTCATAAAGCTCTTGGTTTTTCTCACTAGGGAACCGCTCACTATCAAAAGAGGGAGGGGAAGGAGTAGGAGTGGGAAGGGTCCTACGAGCTCTAGTCTTCCTAGGCATGGTGCTAAGGAAAAGGACAGAGACACAAAGAGAAAACCAAAAAGAACAAACACACAAAAACCAAAGGCAGACTGCAAGTTAGCACACAAAAAAATATAGAAGTAAAATTCTATATGATGCATGAACATTAGCAATGTTATGATGCATGAACTAATGCAGTAATCAGGATCAATTGAAGTTCTAATTCATAAAATTGGCTTGAACATGGAGTTTCTTAACAAAAACCCAAAAAATTTGAGAACAACTTGAAAATTTTTGTACCAAATTGATGAACCAATCATTATAAACTATTGCAAACAATTTATAATAACCAATTGCATCAATTACACAAGCCAATTTCATCAATTAAACCCAATTGCACAAAAAGCCCCAATTCGGACCAATTATAAACCCTAAAAATTTCAATTTTTCACAAAACTTCAAATTGATCAAATTAATCACTCAAGAACATGTTTATATAGTGTCCCCATCAAAACCCATTGATCAATTACAAACAATATAGTCCGAATTAACAAAAATCCCAAAAAGAAAGTTCCGAAAATCTCCTCCTAAAATGCATGAAAAATGCATGAAATCAAGTAAATAAACTGAAAAGCAAGGGTATTAAGGACATACCGGCTTGAGGAGAGAGAGATTATGCAAAAAGATCGGAAGAAAACGACAAAAACTTGAATCTTTTGACTTACCTCGTCGGAGAGAGAAAAAGGTTTGAAAAAATTTGAAATAGTTCTTGAAAAGTCAGATTTCCTCCTTTTTAAAAAGCATATTCACGATGTTCGATCGATCGAGAATTACATTCGATCGATCGAAAGTGACAGTCGTTTTAGCACTTTCTGAGGCACTTTTTCGATTGATCGAAGAATACATTCGATCGATCGAAATAGGCAGAGGCACACTAAATTTTGGGGAAAAACATACTTTTGAAAAATTGCAAACCTAATTTTGAAAACAACTCCTCAAAGCACTTGTACATTGAAAACAAAATGCATGAGTATGAAATGGAATGCATCTTCAAAAACCCAAAATTTTAAACCCAAATCTCCCAAACACAAGTTTTAATTGTCTTCCAAATTAATTTTCTCAAGCAACAAGAATGTTGTGCACAAATCTCAAGATATTTTTAAACTTGGGTGGTCAAACCAAGGACACACACACTAACATGTACAGTGTTTAACACAGAGTAACTTGTGAAGTGTGTGAAACTAGCAAAGACTTGAGATACATGTGAGGTGATATGTGAATGGCAATCAAGCACAAAGTCTACACAATTCATCACATAGAATTAAAAGAGACTATCACCTAAAGAGTTACATCCTATAACTCCCACATCTCCTAGAACAAAAGCTTGCAATCATGTAAGTTTCTTGCATTTTTGCCTCTTATTTTGTGAATTGGCATTAAGCCTAATAGTACACACCGGTTTGAATTAAGTGAATTGGCATCAAGCCTAATAGTACACACCAGTTTTAATTAAATTGAGGCTACACCTTATGTTCTTTTTGTGCATGTGCTACACTTTCTCGAGCACAAAATCTTATGATATGCACTAAGGTGTTCATGATTGGCTAGTGAATAGTGGTGAGATGGTTATTTATGCCTTTCTCAAAAGGATCAAGTCCGACAGTCAAAGACAAGTGACTTCATGATTAAGGCAAAGTGATTAAGAACCACACACATCTTTCCCACACAACATGCACTACAAAGTTTCAACTAGTTAAGTGCAGTAAATAAGCTCATCCAAGTTAAACAAGGTACACTAGACATGACATGTGTAAAAAGAATGACCAACCTTGTTTTCAAGAAATCAAGAAAAAAATAGTGTTCAACAAAGATTTTGCTTTCCCCTTTTTTATTTTTATTTTATTTTATTTTTTTTATTATTATTAAAAGAGAAAACAAATAAATCCTAGAATGAAATGCATGTATGTAATGCAATGCAAGTCCTAGAACAAAAGAAAAACACAAAAACCAAATAACAATGGTCACACCAGAATAGAGCAATGAAGCACAAGGACCATGTCAGAAAGACTCAGTTAGTTCGAGTCTTTTGCATCCAAAACTTTTTAGATGCACCCCGAGCATTGGAGTTCTTATTCACATTAGAGTGATTCCCAACTCCAGAATTGGAATAAAGGTTTAACGCCTTTACCAATTCACCAATTAGTGCCATAGGATCTTGTGCTTGAGGCACAGGCACTTTTGGTCTTTTTGCTCTCTTATCAGCTTGAAGCTTGTAACAGTTAGGACGGATATGTCCAGACTTACCACAATAATGACAAACCCAAGCAGGTTTACCATGCATCTTGTCCTTAGGTTTGGTAGGCTCCTTAGGTTTGGATTCGTTTAAATCTACCCTAATCTTCTTTGGTGGTGAAACTCCTACAGGTTTAACAACCTCACACACAGGGGGTTTAATGGTTTCACTCACAACCTTACTCACAAGAGGTTCAGAAGAAGAAGACGAAGGAACAAAGACAGTAGAATGGGGTCCAGAATTAAAGATGCTTTCAACATATCCTAACCCAGCTTTATCAGAAGGATACTTTTGAACATTCAGCATGTGATCAAGTTTAGAACTAGCAGATCTAGCAACAGATAAATCATGTTCCAAAGTTCTAACTTTATCAAGCAAAAGCATATTTTCAGATTTAACATTGTTCAAAAGATCATTAGCATCAAAAAGTTTTACAAGCAAGTTCTTCTTTTCAAGCTCAAGAGCATCAATTTTCTTCAGGCCTAGATCAACTTTCATAGCATCCTTTGCAGCAATTTTGCAAAGTTTGTTATAGGCCTCTTGAAGATCTGCATCTTCAGAGAGTTCCCCATCAGCAGGGTTCTCCTCAGCAGATAAGCTTTCATCTACTTCAGCAGTAGCAGTGAAAGCAATGAAGTTTCCATCTTCGTCACAACCGGACTCATCATCAGAAACCTCATTATCACTAAGGGTTACAGCCATAGCTTTACCCTTATTCCTCAAGAAAGTAGGACATTCAGATTTGACATGACCATACCCTTGACAACCATAACACTGAGGACCCAAAGAGTTATTAGAAGATTGACCTACTTGTTCTCTAGGTTTTTTCAAAATTGTTAACCTTAGTGGGATCATTCTTCCTAAAGTTTCTAGGTTCAGCAGTGTTGGTATTCCTTGCCTTCCTGTTTGTATTTCTAAGAAAATTTCTAAAGTTCTTGGCAAGGTAAGCTATCTCCGTGGGAGAGAGCTCATCATCAAATCCACCAGCTTCAACATCATCAACAGACTTAAGAGCCATTGATTTGGATTTGGCAGTCTTGGGAAGGTCAGACTCATAGGACTGAAGAGATCCTACAAGCTCATCCACAGGGATGGAGTCAACATCCTTACTTTCAGTAATGGCTGTCACTTTGGGTCTAAAGTCTTCAGTTAAGGATCTAAGTATCTTCCTAACAACTTTAGGTTGATCATAGACTTCACCCAAATTATAAGCAGAATTAACAATGTCATTGAGTTTAGCATAAAACTCATCAAAGGTTTCATCATCAGACATTCTAATGCTTTCAAACCTAGAAGTTAATTGCTGCAATTTATTTATTTTAACAGCCTTTGTGCCCTCATGCACAGTTTGGAGGATTTTCCAAGCAGTATGAGCAACCTCAACATTAGAGATCCTCTTAAATTCCTCCATTGAAACAGCATTAAAAATGGCATTCATAGCTTTGCTATTAAATGCAGCTGCTTCTTTTTGAGAAGTTTGCCACTCACTCACAGGAGTAGTGGGCTTCTCCCAACCATATTCCACAGAGTTCCAAACTCTCTCATCAATGGATTTCAGGAATGCTTTCATCCTTACTTTCCAGTAGGCATAATTGTTCCCATCAAAATGTGGAGGAACAAACAAAGAGTGTCCATGCTCCATGACAGCAGGGGTCAAGGATCAGCTCAGAGATGAAAATCTCAAACAAAAGAGCAACCTGCTCTGATACCACTTGATGGAAATTTAGACCCCTTAAACCAACCAGATTGCGTAGCCTAGACTAATTAGCCAAGTTGTTACTTAGTCAAATTATGCAATTCTAGGTTAAAACAATCAAATAATCATATCAAGCATATAAGACATATAAAGCAGCGGAAATAATAAAGAACACAAGATATGATCACCCAGGAAAACCAAACCGGTAAAAAACCTGGGGAGGATTTTACCCACCGATCCTCAAGGCAAAACGGAATCCACTAAGAAAGAATTGAAGTTGTTACAAAAGGACTTACAAGCTCCCCGCTTGACTTCCTAATGCTACCCACCAGTAGTAACTTCCTGACACGACCACGCGCAGGCTCCGAATCCACGGACTACTTCTTTCTTTGTCTTCCTTCAATCAGGTACAAGCTCCTCACTTGTTAATCTTTAAGTTCCAATGGCAGCAACCAAGTTGATAATCAAGATGTAGAAGAATCTTAATCTTGAAAACCCTAAATTATGTGTAAAGGAAAGCTCCTCTAGATCTCACAAGAGATTTACACAAAACCGCAATGTATGAGCAACAACACAACTTGTGCAACTCTGAAAAACGTAGCTAGGGTTTGCCTTATATACCTAGGGCAAAAACATAAAAACCTAGACGTTTAAAGAGTTAGGGCTGAGTTGGAATTCTGCAGAAAAACGCATTTGGGCCGATTTTCGATCGATCGAGAATTACATTCGATCGATCGAGCCAGGCCGAGAAGCTCCAATGCTTCTGCAGTCTCTCGATTCCAACTTTACAAAATTAAACCAACTTTGAGCAAGCCTAAACAAGACTAAACACATTGTTTTGATCATGGTTTGCCAACATTACAAATTAGGTTCTAAATACATAAAATCCTAAGACCTTAAAACCTAACAGAAACCATCATTTTTCTTTCTTCCTTTTCCCCCCTCTTATTTCGTTCATCTTTCTTCTTTTTGGCATAGGACATATTAGAAATCATGAAGGGGTTACACTCTCTGCTATGATCTCTTGAATCTACTAGGATTAGAAACAAAAACTTCAAGTTGAATCAGAATTGCAGGAGCAGACATAACGCTGGAGACTGGATATTAGTCAACTCTAATAGAATCTAAACATTACACAAATAAATACCTAATAGCTTCTAAAATAAAATCTAGCAAACCTAACGAGTCAAACATAATAAACGTAACCTAAAATATTTTGCATATATTTATAAACTGTAAAATGTACCCTCTTCTCAACAAAATCAGCCCAAAACCTTGCATGAGCTCTCTGGTAAGGATGAAAGGGCAGCAAAGGAGACTTATCCTTCTAGACCTCATCTATGTACTGAACAATGACGAGTGACTCACATACCAGTTTCCCGTTATGGATGAGAATTGGGATCTTCTTGTGAATGGGGTTCATCTCTAAAAGCAGAGGACTCTTTAATGCACCTTTTGTCCACAAGTCCTCTTCCTTGCACTCATACTTGATACCCTTCTCGACCAGTGCAATCCTGACCCTCATCCCAAACATGCTGGCCCAAAAATCCAGTAGAATCACCCTGTCCGCCATTGTTAGAACTCAAGGTTTTGAAGAAGAGAGAATGCAAAAACACTTCGAAGTGACTAAAGATTTATAGTCATAGACGGTGGGTATGACTATAAATAGTGGTAAAGTGACTGATGACTACAAATAGTACATTTGGTATATGCTTTATAGCTTATTTCAATAGAAACGATTTTTAATATTTTTTATGTTAATTGTATTACAAAAAGCTTAAAGTTAGTTTATTTAAAAAAAAAAATTAAAAGTTAGATTATTTACAAAATATTTGAGACAAAAAACAAAAAGCAAAATACTTTCAAGTAAATCCAAATGCACTCTAATGGGAGCATTGTTGACTTTTCCTTTTGGATGATGATTTGGGTTTGATTTTTCTAGCACTACAAAACACGCAGGTGTTAGGCCGCGTTTTTTTTAGGTGCGTTTGAAAAAACGCAGCCATAGACTCGGCTAAAGCTGTGTTTTAAGGAAATACGGCTTAAATTGTTGCCTACAACCGCGTTTTTATGTATTATAGCCGCATTTTTTGGTCTTAGCCTATTGCCGCGATTTAAACACGCAGCTATAGGACTTTTTTTTTTAATTAAAAAAAAAAAGGAAAAAAGAAAGGTCTGTAGCCGCGTGTTAAAAAAGAAAGGTCTGTCACCTATGGCCACATTTTAAACGTGGCCATTGGTTCGATCCTATAGCCACATTTTAAACGCGGCTATAGCTTTCACCTATAGTCACATTTTAAACGTGGCCATTGGTCTGATCCTATAGCCACGTTTTAAACGCGGCCATAGGTCCTGGTCTTAGGCCGTGTTTGAAAAAGTGCGGCCATAGACCCCTCAGGCCTATAGTCACGGGGTTTAGGCCACATTTGAAAACGCGGCCTAAAAAAACGCGACTATAGGGCAAATCATCCTATTGCCACGTTTTTCTGACCTATAGCCGCGTTTTAAAAACGTGGCTATAGAATGTTTTTTTTGTAGTGTAGGTACATGTTTAGGATTGTGTTCCTAGACTTGAATTCATTTTTTTTTTCTTTAAAATTGAAAAAAATAGTTTGAAAGTTGGTTTATAATATAATCCCAAACCCCTGGCTTTTGGCTTAAATTTTTATATATTTTAGGGGGAAAAAAATATTTTATTCCTTTTATTTTCATATCAGTTAATTCATTAACAAAAAAAGGTTTACATGGCAAACGGTGTGTAGTATTGACACAAAAGAAGCTTACATGGCAAAAAAAAAAAATATTTTAAAAAATTGTTGACATTAAAAAAATGCAACATTATCATCTTAATAAAAATAATTTTAATTTACCAATTTTAAAGAAAAAAAAAAAAACATGAATTGAGATTTGGGAACACAATCTTGAACATGAAACTAGAAAAAACAAACCTAAATCATGATGCTAATTCCAAATCAAGAGATAAAAGACCAACATTAATCGCATCAGATTTGCTTCCATAAGTCATCAAAGCTCAAGCTTGGCCCCTCAATCCAACAATTCGCATCTATAGGCAACGTTGATTTAATTCAATCTTGAGTCTTCCGTCTTCATTAGATTGTCACACTAGTGCAACCCATTATAGAGGAAGATTCGCCATTGTCCCATGCCGTTTCGCAGCCAGGACAACCATGTTGGGTTTTCTTGCTGCCATTTATGACCTTGAAATGACAGCTCCCAACCTTGGGTTCATTGTTTTGAGCAACCATGTGTGGCTTCTTCAGTGTTATCTACTTCAAACCAAATAGATCCTAGTATGTCTTGTGACAAATCCATTCCTCTAGTCAGGGCTAGCCTAACAAAATTTGGGGCCTAAGGCGAAAATTTTATACGAAGCCTTTTATATGTAAACATTAATTAAAAAAATTATATAATACTAATTAAATTAAGAGTAATTTGATGTAAATACAGAGATTGATGAATAATAGGTTAATTTCATATAGAGGATTGAATATCATAGTTGAACCATAAATTTAAACAAAAACAACTATAAAAAAATATTATTTAAAAAAAAAAAATTACTTTAATTTGGATATATGACTTTGTATAGTCAAGTAAAGTCATAATCTAAATTTTAATTTTATATCTTCTTTTTAAGAGGAAGAGATAGATAGATAGTGTGTGGCTTTGTAGGGGATTAGTTTACAAAAATTAAAGTTTCAAACTATTAGGGGAGATTAGTCATCATTGATGATTTATCACATTTGCAACATTTTTTTGTTTTTTGGAAACATTTTAGGGTTTCAATTGGGTTAAACTTCTATTGGTCTCCTATTTTGGAAGCCTTGTTAGAAATGAAAAAGGAAAAAAAAAAAAAAAAAACTAAAGATACTACAAAATGTTCACAATAAAATGTGATAATGAATGTAATTGATGAATTTTAACAACCTAATTTATAAGTGTTTGAATTACTTTTTTATGTGATTGGTGAGCCTATAGCAAATTTGTGATATCCTTAGCATCACTCATAAAAAAATGCTCAATTATTTAAAAAATACTATATTTTTATAAAATTTTGGACATTTTACAACAAAGGATGGGACCTATTTTTACTAAGAAATCTTTTTTTTTTTTTTTTTTTTGGGTTGTGGGGTGTTAGGCCTAGGCCTAAGTTTGCCTTGGCCTTAGGCCAGCCCTGCCTCTAAGATCTTCAACATTCACAGTGGGACAAAAACTTGAGGGTGCATTCTTCCATACTAGTAAAGGTCTATTTGAGAATAATTTATTTAATTTTTTTGCTGAAAGTAGTCTATATATATTTAAAGACAAGGCTGAGAGAAAACTTAATTAAATTCCAAACTGGATTTCAATTGTGGGCTAATTTTGTGTCATGTGTCCAAATAAGTTTTTTAATCTTTGTGTCAACTGTCAAGTGAGTTAATGAGTGCAAAATATTAAGAGTTCAATATTAATTAACTATAATAAAAAATAAAAAACCAATCATATCTCTACTTAACAAAAATCACCACACATTCTATTTTATTAAAAATTAGAATAAAAATATCATAAATAGTATTAAATTTAGGCAGAAATTTTAATATGCATTTAATTACATTTAGGCAAAACCCCTTTGTTGGTCGAATTCTTTTGATACAATTGCATCTACTAAAATATTCCTTTAAAAATTATTGGCCTCATCACACTTTGAATGTTTTTAGTGTCATAAATTTTCATTTATCCGAATTTGAGATTCATACTGTAGGGTCCAAATTTGGTAAGCCAAGCCAAAATCTTTCGGATTGTGAGCCCAATGAACCCAGAACAATAAATTTGTAGAGAGCGGATGAAAAAGCTGGGCTGGTTATGGACTTAGCAACGATTCACTTAGGCCAGTTAGAATAAATTGAAGTAAAAACACTTGAATAATGGATAATACTCCAATCCGAAGAGGCTTATTATTCATGGAAAAGTGAATACAATTCTCTCCTCTCTTTCCTGCCTCCAATTCTCTGCCCCCCACATCTAGAGGCCTATTCCATTTATATATTCTCCTTCTTCCTCATCTTCACCATACACTTGTTCTTCATCTAAGCATTCACTTGAGTACATGTCACATCAGACGTCTGCTTTAGTTTGCCATGAGTGGTAGTAGCTGAGGTTGCATTGTTCAGGGGTCTTTTCCACATAAATGCGGTCAGGAAAGTTGCTGCAGTGCATTAAATGCAGTGGTAGCAGCTTTTCCTTTTAGATATTTCTCTGTTCTCATCATCTCTAGGCATGCCCCGAGCTTGTCCTTATCGAGGAGATAGTTGGGAAGGTCACTCAGGCCTTCAGTATAGTTGTTTGATCAAGTTCCCCTGTGATCCGAAGAGAGGGATCTCTTCAGACTGATAGGGTTGTCTTCAGAATTCTCCTCTCATTCATTTCCAGGTGCATTTCCCCCACATGGACTCATTTCCAATCTCTTTTTTTCTCTTCGGACACATAGTGATATTCGAATTGGGCCCCAGGCCCAATACGTAACGTTGGGCTTTTACACCCACAATAGCCCCTTAAAATTTTAGTTTTTCCCTCACATTCGAGGAGAAAAAATAGGATTTTGATTTGCTGCAAAATAAAAGCTTTAAAATCCCTAAACATCTGAATCCACACGTGTATGTGCATAGATTTAGGCGCTTCATCATTGCCGTTGTCGTTGCAGCTTTTCCAAGGTGCTATTAATTGCTCCAGGCGGCGTCTTGTCCTTGGCATCCAACGGTGGGCTATTGATCTAATGGACGAGATTTCTTCTCCAAATTTGGGTGGGATAACTCCCACCATTCCATCTATCCCTATATAAAGCCCTAAAGGGGGTTATTTTCTCATTTACTTTTCAGATTTCCAGACTCTCAACGAACTCAAGCATTCACGCCCACAAAGTCCTTTCTGTCATCAACTCCAACTTTCCCCAGAATCTGTTGCAATTTCTGCACAAGTCTGAAGATCATTCTTCGAATTAGTTCTGCGTAAGTTCCTCACTCAAGCCTTTCATCTTCTCTTCGGCTAGCCTCTTCAGCCTCTGAGTAGTCGCTCCTTAGTCACTGTATTTAACATTTTCCCCTCTATTCTAACTGAAATGGGTAGATTTAAATATCTAGTGAATAGTCCCTCCCAGATGGAGAAATTTAGGACAACGTATCGCATACCACAGGATGTGGGCTTGAGATATTGCCCTCTAGAAGGGTTAATAACGGATCGAGAAGTGGGCGAAGTTATAATCCCCATCATCGCCTTCCTAGAGGGAGGAATGACCATCCCCATGGGTCCCGTTACTAGAGACTATCTCCGAAACCATAGTCTTAGCCCTGAACAATGCGCACCTAACATGTTTAGAATTTTAGGAGCAGTTGATGATCTGAACCGTCATCTAGGATTGGAACTCACCTGGCTTGATGTGGTACATATGTACGAATGTCGTACCAAAAAAGCAGCGAGATACTATCTTAAATTCCGATCCGACATCGTCAGACTCGTCTCCTGTTTTCCCAAATCTAATAAAGGGATGAAAGACGACTATCTGATCGTCTCGGGCGCGTGGCATGACGGACTTCATTGCCCAACCCAACCAAGAGAGCCAGGTAGGACATCCCAGATTTAGGTTTCCTAATAATAGATTAAGGTTTTTGCTTTTAATGATTCGGCCTTCTCTTTCTATCATATTTCAAGTTCTCTGACTAACTTTTATTGTGATGTTAACAGATAGGAATCACGTTGCTCCTCGGCTCAGCCTTACAAACTCTGCAGCGCTCAACTTCTTTCTTCGGTCAGAGATTTTCGCAAGTGAAGACGGACAACTAAAGGCCGTGCACCTTATCCTCGGATATATCCCAAAATCATCTGATTTTCAGCCGGTCGGCAACGCAATAACACTTGGGGATTGCCGCATCAAGCGTATCGACGTTGCTCGGAAAGATTTTTTGGCCCCCTTTGATCTTGCCCCCGTGCCACACCCAAACCCACAGGGCATACCATTGCTCGTTCAACCTATTCAACAAGCTCCTCCAAAACCGGCAGCAGAAGGAGAAAGAGTTGCTTCTTCAACCCCTTCACTTGACGAGCAAATTGACAAGTTCAGGTTTGAAGGGGAAGCTTCAGAAGAGGTTCAGATTCTGAATGCCAAAGATGGAATCGATAGGCAATCCAGTGTTCTCCTAGAGAGAATAAACATGCCTGACGATTCTTCCGAGGAAGATATGCAGAGTTTAAAAGATCTAATGAAGAACAGAGGGCAGAAGTCTGTGACCAAAGAGGTTGGCACATCTCAGCCAACAGTCACTCTTCCTCCTCCACCTCTTCAGGCTCTTTCGGATCTCGGCGTAAAGCCGTTGCCAGATCTGAAAAAGAAAAGGACTGTTACCGATACTGAAGAAAAAGAGGTGGCACCTCTGAAGGGACCCAAGCAACAGAAAGTGGCCCACGAGACAAGGAACAGAAGGGCTTCATCTACTGAGAGCCGAGATGACCCTTTAGTAGCAGACGTACGCCGAGGAGTTCGGACGTGGTCCCCAAAGTTGGCGTTGGATGGTGCTGCTATCCCATGGGACGCTTCCCTCAGAAATTATGCCGGAGGGAAAGCTGGTCACATTGCAGAGGCATTGGAGCAACCTCTGCTCCTTCCGAAGGACATGGAGTCATACAGGCGTTTCAGTCAGCCAGAACTCTTCCTATCCCTTAAAAGGGATTTAGCTATAGTAAGCGAATTGACCTATTTCCTCAACCTTAAGATGTTGGTTTTTTTTTTTTTTTTTTTTTTTTTTTTTGCATTCTATACTTTTCTTTGCCTTATATTGAAAATTTTTATTCTGTCATGCAGATCACTCAGCAAGTTTATGTGGCTGAGGAGTGGAACAAGAAAGCCCATGTTAAAGCCCAAGCGGAGACCCGTTCTCGGTCTGAGGTTGAGAAGTCATTGGGCAGCCTGAAGGATGAGGTCGCCCGTATATCCAAGCAGCTGAAGGAGACGACCAAGGAGAAAAAGAGTCTGGAGGCGGGCCTCAAGAATGCTGAGAGGCAGGCCAAAGACCAACGCTAGCAGCTGTACACAACTGAAATTAACCTGGAAACAGAGAAAGCCCTGGTGAAGGGTCTTTGGACTGAGCTTGATAAAGCCAGGGAGTCTGCCAAATTGGCCAAAGAGGATGCTCAGTTGGCCAAGGAGGCACTTAAGGCTGAAAAACAAGCTGCCTACACTCTGGGGGTAAAAGAGACGCAAATAAGGCTGACTGAGGAGTTCGCGAAGGTCTGCAGAGAGTATTGCAACGTAACGTGGGGCAAAGGCCTTGATGCGGCTGGAGTCCCCCCAGAATCTGCCCTGAGGCAGCCTGGGTGCGTTTACTACCACCCAAACATCTGCGAACTACTAGAAGCCACGGATCCTCCAGTTGCCAACCAGAACCTTCCAGATCCTGCTGAGGCAACCCAGGCATCTGACTAAGTTGGTGGTGTGGGCAAGCCATCTGGGAATGTACAAGGATCAGATGCTACTGCTCAGCCTGGCCAGACTGCTGACCCATCACCTCAGAAGAAGGCCTAGACGTTTAGGAGTTTTATATGTTATTTATTTATTTATTTATTTTTTGTTTACTTGTATTAGCTAGGCCCCCTTTTTTTTTTTTGTTTCATGACTGTAAGTTATTTCCTTTTGATCAATGAAATGGTTTCCTTTTTACTTTTAATGCCCTCACAGTGCATATTATGATGCATCATTACTACAAATGACAATAGCTTATAAACCTAACCACCATATCATGCGGATGATGTAGATAATCTAAGTCAATACTTGAGAGAGCTGTTCGTATGAGAGTTACTTAATAAAATGACTTTCACTTAAGTTTAAAGACTTGTGAGAACTATAAACGAGTGTTAACTAACCCCAAATCATCTGGTCCGAGGACTACAGTCATGATTGAATTTAAGTTTAAACGCTTAGGAGAACTGTAAACGAGTGTTAACTAACCCAAATCATCTGGTCCTAGGACTACAGGCATGATTGAATTTAAGTTTAAACACTTAGGAGAATTGTAAACGAGTGTTAACTAACCCAAATCATCTGGTCCGAGGACTACAGACATGATTGAATTTAAGTTTAAACACTTAGGAGAACTGTAAACAAGTGTTAACTAACCCAAATCATCTGGTCCGAGGACTACAGGCATGATTGAATTTAAGTTTAAACACTTATGAGAATTGTAAACAAGTGTTAACTAACCTAAATCATCTGGTCCGAGGACTACAGGCATGATTGAATTTAAGTTTAAACACTTATGGGAATTGTAAACGAGTGTTAACTAACCCCAATCATCTGGTCCGAGGACTATAGGTATGATCGAATTTAAGTTTAAACACTTATGAGAACTGTAAACATAACAAAAATGGCATATTGACTGAAGGAAAGATTCATTTAATAATAATACCTTTTGAGGTTATTTACATTCCAGGGCCAGGGTATTATATGATTATCTAGATCTTCTAAGAAATACCCTCCAATACCAGCTCTAGAAGTGATACGATATGGTCCTTCTCAGTTTGGTCCTAGTTTTTCCCAAGCTGGGTTCTTTGCAGTACCCACAACCTTCCTCAGCACCAAATCACCAAGTTCTAAAGGTCTCAGCCTTACGTTGGCGTCGTAGCCTTGCTTGAGCTTTTATTGGTAATGTGCCAGTTGGACCATTGCATTTTCCCTCCTTTCTTCAATTAGATCCAAACTCTTTTCAAGTTGCTCATCGTTGCCGATTGGATTGAACGAACTAGTCCTGTATGTTGGGAACCCAGTCACCAAAAGTATAACAACTTCAGCCCCATAGGTCATTGAAAAGGGGGTTTCTCCAGTAGACCTGCGAGGCGTAGTTCTGTATGCCCAAAGTACATGGGGCAATTCTTCCACCCATCTACGCTTCGCATCGTCTAGCCTATTCTTTAATCCATTAACTATGACTTTGTTAACAGCTTCTGCTTGCCCATTTCCCTGGGGATAAGCAGGGGTGGAGTATCTGTTTGTGATTCCCAGTTCGCTACAATAACTCCTCAATGCTTTGCTATCAAACTGAAGACTATTGTCCGAGATGAGGGTATAAGGGATCCCAAACCGAGTGACAATATTTTTCCAAAGAAATTTCTTTACATCTACATCCCTGATGTTTGCTAGAGGTTCAGCCTCGACCCATTTAGTAAAGTAGTCTGTGCCGACCAGAAGGTACTTCTTGTTTCCTGCAGCCTTACAAAATGGGCCCACGATATCCAATCCCCATTGAGTGAAAGGCCATGGGCTGGATAGTGGATTAAGGGTGCCACCTGGTTGATGTATGTTCGGCGCAAACCGTTGGCATTGGTCGCATTTTTTAACATATTCATAGGCCTCTTTTTGCATATTTGGCCACTAATAACCTTGGGTAATGGCTCGATGAGCTAAGGATCTATCTCCAATATGGCTCCCACAGATCCTTTCATGCAATTCTTCTAGTAGTAACTCAGCTACTTCAGGATGCATGCACAATAAGTACGGACCTGAATAGGAGCGCTTATACAGTTTATGGTCCTCGGATAGCTAGAACCTAGTAGCCTTCCTCCGAACTTTGTCAGCTTCCCCTTTTTCTTCGGGCAAGACATCGTCTTTCAAGAACTTAATTATAGGATCCATCCAACTGAGCTTGGCCCTGATATGATGAACTCGGACTGCTTCTTTTCTTAACTCCGTAGGACTATGCATGTCCTCAATGAGGATAACCCTTGGTAACTCTTGCGCCAAAGAGGTGGCGAGTGTAGCCAAAGAATCAGCATGCGTATTACCACTTCTGGGGATGTGCAGCAGGTTAAAGGACTCAAACTCTGACTGTAGGGATTTAGCTCGACTCAAGTATCCCTGCATTCTTTCGTCTTTCGCCTCAAACTCACCTTGCACTTGACTAATGACTAATTTTGAGTCTGAGAACACCTCAACTGACTTTCCTCCCATCCTTCGTACCATTGTCATTCCCATCAATAGAGCCTCATACTCTGCCTCATTATTCATTGCCGAGAAATCCAGCCTTAACGCCTTTTCAATGATGATTCTCTCTGGGGATATTAGCACTAGCCCCACTCTTGAACCTCTCTGATTCGATGCGCCATCTATGTACACCTCCCAGGGTAAGGGGCCTCGTTGAGAAATCATGCCAACAGATTTTCCATCCAGGTCCAGTGTTGGTGTTACCTCTTCTAAGTGGGGCTCCGTGAATTCGGCCACTAAGTCTACAAGGATCTGGCCCTTCACTGATGTGCGAGGCATGTATTTGATATCAAAAACTCCTAGGATCGTGCCCCATTTGGCAGTCCTTCCAGTGTAGTCGGCGCTTCGGAGTATGGCCTTGAGTGGGAGCTGGGTGAGAACAATAACTGTGTGGGCTTGGAAATAATGAGGCAGCTTCCTCGTACCGAGCACCACAGCCAGGATAGCCTTCTCCAGTGGCAAATAACGGATCTTAGCTTCGTGCAGCGACTTACTTATATAATAAACTGGCCTTTGCACGCCATAATCTGTTCGTATTAGCACCAAGCTTATGGCATTAGGAGCTACAGCAATGTAGGCAAACAAGACTTCATCTGGTTCAGGACTGGACATGATTGGAGGCCGAACTAGGTAATCCTTAAGTTGCTAAAAAGCCACAGCACATTCCTCAATCCACTCGAATCCCTTCCATTTGTTGATCAACGAGAAGAAAGGTTTATACCTATCGGCTGATCGGGAAATGAATCTATTAAGGGCAGCAGTCATTCCGGTCAGTTTCTGAATCTCCTTAGGGTTCTGAGGAGCTCGCAAGTTGTTGATGGCCTTTATCTGATCGGGGTTAACTTCAGTTCCCCTGTGGGTCACCATGCATCCCAAGAACTTGCCTGACCCCACACCAAATGAACACTTGAATGCGTTTAAACGCAATCTGTGTCCCCTAAGGATTTCAAAAACATCCCTGAGGTCTCCAATGTGCCCAGCTATAACCTTGCTCTTTACCACCATGTCGTCAATATAAACTTTCATACTCTTATCCAACTGAGGCTCAAACATTCTGGTCATCATCCTTTGATAGGTGGCCCCTGCGTTCTTCAGACCGAACGACATTACTTTGTAATGGTAATT
The DNA here is from genome assembly GCA_023621385.1 of Quercus gilva. Lineage (NCBI taxonomy): Eukaryota > Viridiplantae > Streptophyta > Magnoliopsida > Fagales > Fagaceae > Quercus > Quercus gilva. Next base: position 15,512,397 of record CM042474.1, read on the forward strand.
CCCAATAGGGGTGACGAAAGCTGTTTTATCCTAGTCCTCCAAAGCTAGTGGTATCTGATGATACCCTTGAAATGCGTCCAAGAAACTCATCCAAGGATGTCCAACGGTAGCATAAACTAGTTGGTCAATCTTTGGCATGGGAAACAAATCCTTCGGACAAGCTCTATTCAGGTCAGTGAAATCCACGCACATTCGCCATTTCCCGCTTTTCTTTTTTACCACCACAGTGTTAGCCAGCCATTCAGGATAAAAAATTTCCTTAATTGGTCTTGCTCGTTTGAGCTTCATCACTTCTTCCCTGACTGCAACTACATCTTCTCTTGATGGACGTCAGAGTGGTTGCTTCTTAGGAATGATGGTAGGGTTAAAGTTTAGATGGTGGCAAATGAACTCTAGGTTTACTCCTGGGGCTTCTGCGGAGTCCCATGCGAATACATCAATATTGGTTCTGAGAAACTCTATCAGCTCTTACTTCTCTTGAGGAGGCAGCATGGATCCGACTTGAAAGAACTTCTTTGGGTCATCATCAATAACTATCTTTACCAAGCTTTCACACTCAGCCCCTTTGGCTGAGGCTTCGGTGTCCAACACCGAAGGTTTTAACTGCTATAAGTTCCCCTCGTTGTGGGCCGAGGATTCAGCTTAAGGTTTGTGATGGATCGCTGCCACCAGACATTGTCTGGCCATAGTTTGATCTCCTCAGATCTCCTTGACTTGCCCTTCGGATGGGTATTTGACCTTCTGATGAAGAGTGGAGGAAACGGCCCCGAGTGTATGAAGCCAAGGTCTAGCCACAATCGCAGTGTAGGGTGAGTACGCATCTACCACTATAAAGTCTACCTCCACCGTTTCAGAGCCGGTTTGCACAGGTAGTCTGATCTGGCCTTTAGGGATGACCACTTTGCCATCAAAACTCACCAAGGGGGAGCTATAGGGCGTTAAGTCTTCAAGCGTTAAATTCAGTCCTTTATAAAAGTCTGGGTACATTATTTCTGCGGCGCTGCCCTGATCTACCATCACTCTCTTCACGTCATATCAACCTATCCTGAGAGTGACCACTAGAGCATCATCATGTGGTTGTATAGTCCCGATTTTGTCTTCGTCCGAAAAGCCCAAAACCTGTTGAACCTCCATCCTAGCCCTTTTCGGCTCTCTGTTAACACTTTCTGAGGGCAGCCGAGCAACTGATAGTATTCTGGATGGGCAAGACCCTATTCTTCCTGGTGCGGCAAAGATAACATTTATTGTGCCTAGAGGGGGTTTTGAGGAATCATCTCTTCGAGATCCTACATTTGCCTGGTTACCCTGACCGTAGGTGTGGTGTAAGAGTTGTTTTAACTTGCCCTCACCGACGAGTTGATCCAGATGGTCCCACAGGCTCCTACAATCCTCCGTAGTATGTCCATGATCCTGGTGATATTGGCAGTAGAGATTGTGGTTGCGCCTTTCAGGGTTTTCGACCATTCTGTTCGGTCTCTTGAAGAATGGTTCATTCTTGATCTTCTCCAGGACTTGGTGTACTGGCTCTCGGAACACGGCATTAACTGTCTGAAGGTTCGCTGAACCCTATCCGACCCAGTCCTTTCGCGACCTATTGTGGCCTTGCCGATCTGACCTGAAATCCCTCATCTCCTGAGTGATAACCTTATCTTTCCCTTTGCCCTGCTGCTGGTCTTCCTCGACTCTTTTATACTTGTCAATCCTGTCCATCAACTGGCATACACTGGTAATAGGCTGACCCGTTAGAGACATCCTCAAGCCGTGTTCAGTGGGGAGGCCGAGTTTAAAGGAGCTGATGGCCATCAGGTCGCAATCTTCCTCCATCTCGTTGTACATTTCCCAGAACCTGTCCGAATATGACTTCAAAGTTTCGCCTTCTCGCATACTTACGGACAATAGGGAGGCCAAAGATTGCGGAACCCTGCGACATGTGACAAAACGGGACCCAAATGCCTGGGTGAGCTCTTGAAAAGAGCTTATAGAGTCTACTTTCATACTATCAAACCACCTCATAGCGATCGGCCCCAAACTGGATGGGAAAACCTTGCACATTAGGGCTTCATCTCTGGAATGGACGGCCATTCGCTGGTTGAAATGACTCACGTGTTCCACTGGGTCCGTCCGACCATTGTAGATGGTAAACGTCGACTGGTGAAAGCGTCGAGGGAGTCTTGCGTTCTCAATGTTGCACGTAAAAGGGGACTTAGAGATTTGACTCTAAGCCTTGCTCATAGCATCGTTCCCTACACCTTCACGTAATGGGCTCCGAGGTTGCCTCTCACGATGGTGTGTCTCCTTTTAGGAAAAAGACTCACTGACTGGCGTTCGAAGCTTCTACTTGTAAGCAACGTCCTGTTTATAGTCAGAATCTTCATCCTAATACGAGGAAATGCGTTTCCTCTTTGCATGGCGCAGCTTCCTCTTTAGCATTTCAATTTCTAACTGTATGTTTTGGTTTTTCTCTGCATGAGACATGTGGCTTCCTCCATGCGACTGGCTTCGATTATCATGTGCGGTGTGTACACTACCTTCACGATCCTGCCTCCGTTCCAGATTGAGGAAAGGATTTGCATGCTGAGATGCCCTGGACTCTGCAGGTTGTTGCCTTGGTTCAGCCATTTATGAGGTGTTGCTTCCACCCTTGTTCAAGCTAATTCCCACAGATAGCGCCGATTGTAGGGTCCAAATTTGGTAGCCCAAGTCCAAATCTTTCGGATTGTGAGCCCAATGAACCCAGAACAATAAATTTGTAGAGAGTGGATGAAAAAGCTGGGCTGGTTATGGACTTAGCAACGATTCACTTAGGCCAGTTAGAATAAATTGAAGTAAAAACACTTGAATAATGGATAATACTCCAATCCGAAAAGGCTTATTATTCATGAAAAAGTGAATACAATTCTCTCCTCACTTTCCTGCCTCCAATTCTCTGCCCCCCACATCTAGAGGCCTATTCCATTTATAATTCTCCTTCTTCCTCATCTTTACCGTACACTTGTTCTTTATCTAAGCATTCACTTGAGTACATGTCACATCAGACGTCTGCTTTAGTTTGTCGTGAGTGGTAGTAGCTGAGGTTGCACTGTTCAGGAGTCTTCTCCACATAAATGCGGTCAGGAAAGTTGCTGTAGTGCATTAAATGCAGTGGTAGCAGCTTTTCCTTTTAGATATTTCTCTGTTCTCATCATCGCTAGGCATGCCTTGAGCTTGTCCTTATCAGGGAGATAGTTGGGAAGGTCACTCAGGCCTTCAATATAGTTGTTTGATCAAGTTCCCCTGTGATCCGAAGAGAGGGATCTCTTCGGATTGATAGGGTTGTCTTCGGAATTCTCCTCTCATTCATTTCTAGGTGCATTTCCCCCACATGGACTCATTTCTAATCTCTTTTTTTCTCTTCGGACACATAGTGATATTCGAATTGGGCCCCAGGCCTAATACGTAACGTTGGGCTTTTACACCCACACATACCTTTGCTCATACATATTTGTGAACTACTAATACAATCTAGTGTTTCATGTAGCTAGCTCCAAAAAGAATGAACGCCAAAATAGCATTAAAATCATACATTCATGTGTAGATTTGTTTCATTTTTGAAACTAGCATCATGACACTTGTATCAGTAATTCGCATATACATAATATTAGTGGATGAATGAAAAATTAAGACACTAAACACACAAAATAAAAACCTTATCGCATGTGATGATGCTAGTTGTAGTTATTATTATTTTTTTGTGATAGAAATTTATTCAAGTTATCTTTTTATTAAATTTTGTAAAATTTAATTTTTTTAATGACCACTCCCTAAAAAAATTTCTAGAGCCGGCCATTGATTACGATTTGAATATTTTAATTTAAATCATACTATAATATCAAAATATAGAATCCCAATGATGCCATTAGTAGCATTATAATTAGAATATAAAATTTTTTTGATAGGTAAGATTAGCATTTTTTTTTTGGAGAGAATTTCAACCTATGACGTCCGCTCCTGATGATAGCTCTTTATCATCAGACTAAGACATCAATCAGTTTTTGGTATAGGCGGAGATTGAACTCCAAATCTCTTATTCAACCATCAGAGACTTTATCAGTTGAGCTAACTGAAACCCACAGATTAGCATTGTTGAGTCACCGTGAATATAGAAATCTGCAAATAGGTGAAGTTTCATAATGAGAAAGAAAAAAAAAAGGTCCAAAAATCGCAGAAATTTAATAACCAATGCACCTAATTTTAAAGCCAGGGGGTGCGTGGCCAAATTTAAATATTAAGCATATCCCTAATATTTAAATTAACCTTAATAGAATCTTCTATAAATTAAACCTAATTTCATGGAAAATCATGATTTTCCATAATAACAAATTATGATGTTAGCCACATTGTGTAAATGTTTTTTTAAAAGAGAGTTTCAACTTATGATTATTCTCAGAAAAATAAAAAACCTTATCATGGCAGTTAATTAAGAGAGATTATATATCTATCTATTATATATCTATACTACTATTTAAAAAGTTTGCCCTATTTGGGTTGGACATTTTGTTGGTTCAAAAATACCTTACACCTATAGGTTTAAGTAGAGACAAAATTAAAGGACAATTTAGCAAAAAAAAAAAAAAAAAATTAAACTCCCACTAAAATATTACTTACAAAATAGGACCACTCTTCTACATTAACCTTTGCCAAATACCAACCACCATGAGTCTCTCACACAAAAGCCTTTCCAGAATTATTTTCATATTTTGGTGATTGTGTTGCCTGAGCTAAAGCAAAACAAAACCCAACAAATTGAGCTGATATTTTTTGTTTGTAGTGGAAGTCCATTAACAAGCATAGAAATAAAAAGTTGTTCAAGAATGGAGGCTGAAACCCCATTGAGTAATCTTGAAGAATTTTTTAGGATTTTTTTTATTATTTATTATTATTTTTTTTTGTCTTTGTCTTCAAGGGAGAGTGTTAATCAAACACAAAAAGGTTGTACTTTGTTATAAGTAGTTTAGAATCAATGTCAATTGGATTAAAATTCTTCTTTTTGAAACAAAATTAAATAAATGTTGTTGAAACCATCTTAATCTATAGACCTGACAAATCTATTTTGAAAAACGTTTTAGTAAACGCGCTTGCTTAGAGATTTTTTTAATGAAAGTTAATAATTTCAATTCATCACAATTTGAAGTTGTTACAGTTTCCAATCACAAAAACACTTAAGGTGTGATGAGATGTATACAAAAAAAAATTATTTCTCCCACAATCACATAAATCTCATCATGATAACGCCTTAAAATGTATACTTGTTATATATTTATGTGGGCGTTATCTCCTTATTACTATGCTTAATTTGTATAATTAAACCATGATTTGCATTAGTCCCTATTATTTATCTTTACATAATTTCTTGAATAAGATGCTATTCATTGTGTGTAATTTTCTACTTTCAGGAAATCATATGAGAAAGATGAGTTTACAGGAATTTATGAGAGAATGGAGGCCAAACTAGAATTAAAGTGGAGCTAAAGGACCATGCCTAAATGTCTAAGGAGGTGCAGCTGGAGTACTTGGATCGTCTACCATGATTGGAAGCTTCAAATAAGGAAAGAAATCAATGAGGCAGAATCTGAAAAGGAAAAATTTGATTTGAGCACTAATCAGTATTTTGGGCGTATCTATCTCCTAAAAAATCCAATTGACACAAGACTGGATGGATGGAACCGTGATTTAAATATCTACAACTTTCCAGTTTTGAGTTTTTTGAAATTCTCAATTTTTGAAGGCTGAAATTAACTCACAATTTACTGCTGTAATCCTGGACGGGAAATAAAATAGTATAAGTTTTATTTTCTCTGGACACTGAGATGTTAGGGTTTTAGGAGGGAGGCTGTGAGAACGACTTTTGGCAGAGAAAAACTTGTATTTTCTTTTCTCTAATGGCAGCCTAAACTCTTTGCTAGGGCTAGGGGTTATGTTTCTTCTATACGGTATGAATATTCAATGTGATTCTTTCTAGGATTTTATCAAAAAAGGAAAAAAAGAAAAAAGGAAAAAAAAAAAAGAAAAAAGAAAGAATAAAAAGAAAAAGAAAGAGGCAGATTAGAAATTTTATTTTATTTTATTTTATTGTGCATTCATTGTTGCATGAGCATTTAGGTTAGAAACAAGAGAGGCAGATTAAAAATTTTTGAAACTTACTTTGGTAATCGTTTTGACACACCTTTGCCTTCACCTTCTTCATCAATCATGGGTGAAGAAACATGTAATAATCATGAGGAGAATAGAAGAACTATGTATGAATTGTTGCATCCTACACAAAATTATGTTCCTTCATACATCATGTTTCCACCTAATGCACCACATGTAGAACTGAAACAAGGTTTATTAGCAATACTTTCTGACTTTAGGGGACAAGAAAATGAAAATCCTTATGTCCATGTTAGAGCTTTTGAAGAGGTAATTAGTAGTTTCTATGCACAAAATGTTATTGAGATTGCTAAGTTACGTTTCTTTCCTTTTTCACTTAAGAATAAGGCAAGAAGTTGGCTTTACACCTTGAAACCCAGGTCTATAGGTAGTTGGGGGGAGATGGCCCAAGAGTTTTTTAAGAAACATTTTCCTCCCCACAAAGTCTAGCAAGTAAAAAGAAGGATAGCTAGTTTTGTCCAAGGAGAAAATGAGACCTTATACCAAGCCTGGGAAAGGTACAAAGATCTCTTCAATTTCTGCCCAACTCATGGGTATAAAGATTGGAGGTTAGTTAGCTATTTTTATGAAGGACTTACACCTAGGGACCGACAATTTGTTCAACTCTCATGCGGAGGGGACATTTTACAAAAAGAACCTGAAGATGCAATGGATTATCTTGATGAGATAGTTGAAAACTCTAACACATGGACTGGACCTAGCCTTATGGGCTTCATTGATAGGACTAGAACTAACACTACCACTTCTAGTGGAAGTGTTTTCAAGTTGAGGGAAGATGATAACATGAGTGCAAAAATTAGCATGTTAACTAAAGAAATTGAGGCACTCAAAATGAAAGGAAGTAGGAGTGTTAGTGCTACCTTTAGAAAGGACCTAATGGAGGTGTGTAAAATTTGTCATGAGATAAACCATGCTACAAATGAATGTGCATCACTTTCATCATTCTTAAATGTGCCACAAGAACAAGTACATGCATTTAATTCATATTGGCCAAATAATTCTTCATATTCTAACAATTATAACCCAAATATGCGAAACTATCCGTATTTGAGTTATAAGAGTGACAATGTGTTGAATCCTCCTGCTCCAAGGAATTTTAACTCACCACATGCATCATCATCATCACCATCTCGACCTTCCTTGGAGGATGAACTTAGTACTTTCATTCAAAGGCAAAGTGAGCAAAATCAAAAGTTTGAATCCATGCTCACTAGGCTAGATGAAGAGGTAAGAGAGACCAAGAGTCATATAACTAGGCTTACAAATTCATTAAGTGGGATAGAGAGAGGGAAGCTTCCTTCCCAAACTCAACCCAATCCCATCAATCAAAATCTAAAAATTGGCTCTAAGGATAAACATGAGGAAGTAAAAGCTGTGACCATTTTGAGGAGTGGTAAAGAGATTGATAAAATTTCTCCTTTAGTAACTAAGAACTTTAAGGAGACCCCAGTTGAAAAAGAGAATGATGAAACTGAGTCACTTGGGCTTGATGACATTGAACAATGCCCAATCCCTCCACCATTTCCACAAGCCTTAAAATTGCCTAGGAAATTGGACACCGCATTTGAGATATTAGAGCATTTGCATCAAGTCAAGATAAATTTGCCATTATTGCATGTTATCAAGCAAGTGCCTGCATATGCCAAGGTAATTAAGGACCTATGCACCATCAAGAGAAAGCATCATGTGAAGAAGACTGCATTCCTAACAGAACAGGTAAGTGCAGTTATCCAACATAAGATCCCACCAAAGTATAAGGATCTAGGTTGTCCTACGATCTCTTGTACTATTGGAGATTACATCATGGAGCATGCATTACTAGAGCTTGGGGTAAGTGTTAATTTGATTCCTTTCAATGTATATAAAAAACTTGGACTTGGTGAGTTGAAACCTACTTCAATAACTTTACAGTTGGCTGATCGCTCTGTAAGGGAACCGAGAGGGATTGTTGAGGATGTGTTGGTGAAAATTAAACAATTTTATTATCCTGTTGATTTTATTGTTCTAGATTACCAACCTGTTTTACATCTTAGAGTTCATACCCCTATTATTTTGGATAGACCTTTTCTTGCCACAGCTAATGCTTTAATTAATTGTAGGAATGGAAGAATGCAACTCACTTTTGGTTCCATGACATTAGAGCTAAACATATTTCATATGGCTAAACAACCACATGAGGATGATGACAGTGCTTATGTGAACCTCATTGGGGCTATGGTTCAAGAAGAGTTTAATAAGAATTTTTTTTCTGATCCTTTTGAAACTCTTCTTAATAATTGTTAGGTTCTAGGTTTAAGAATTTATGTATTTAGAACTCTAATTTGTAATGTTGGCAAACCATGATCAAACCATTGTATTTAGTCTAGTTTAGGCTTGCTCAAAGTTGGTAAAATATTGTAAAGTTGGAATTGAGTGACTGCAGATGTATTGGGACATCTCGGCCTAGCTCGATCGATTGAAAGTTAGACTCGATCGATCGAAAATCGGCCCAGATGTGTTTTCTGCAGAAATTCCAGCTCAGCCCTAACTCTTTAAACGTTTAGGGTTTTATGTTTTAGCTCTAGGTATATAAGGCAAAACCCTAACCACGTTTTCAGTGTTGCACAAGTTGTATTGTTGCTCATACATTGCGGTTTTGGGTGAATCTCTTGTGAGATCTTAGAGGAGCTTTCCTTTACACAAAACTTAGAGTTTTCCAGGTAGAGATGATTTCAACATCTTGAAGATCATTACAGTTGCAACCATTGGAACTTAAAGATAAACAAGCGGGGAGCTTGTAGCTGATTGAGGAATTCAAGAAAGAAGTAGTCCGTGGATTCGGAGCCTGCACGTGGTCGTGTCAGGAAGTTCTACTGGTTGGTAGCATTAGGAAGTCGAGTGGGGGAGCTTGTAGTCCTTTTGTAAGAACTTCAATTCTTTCATAGTGAATTTTGGTTTGCCTTGAGGATCGGTGTGTCAAATCCTCCCCAGGTTTTTCCGTGTGATTTCCTGGGTGATCATATCTTGTGTTCTTTATTATTTCCGCTGCTTTATATGTTTTATATGCATGATATGATTATTTGATTGTTTTAACCTAGAATTGTTTAATTTGACTAAGTAACAACTTGGCTAATTAATCTAGGCTACGCAATCTGGTTGTTTGTTTAAGGGGTTTAAACCGTTCAAGTGGTATCAGAGCCGGTTGCTCTTTTGTTTGAGATTTTTTTATCTCTGAGCTGATCCTTGACCCCGGTTGTCATGAAGCATGGACACTCTCTATTTGTTCCTCCTCACTTTGATGGGAACAACTATGCTTACTGGAAAGTAAGGATGAAAGCATTCCTGAAATCCATTGATGAGAGGGTTTGGAACTCTGTTGAATACGGATGGGAGAAGCCCACTACTCCTGTGAGTGAGTGGCAAACTTCTCAGAAAGAAGCAGCTGCATTTAATAGCAAAGCTATGAATGCCATTTTTAATGTTGTTTCAATGGAGGAATTTAAGAGGATCTCTAATGTTGAGGTTGCTCATACTGCTTGGAAAATCCTCCAAACTGTGCATGAAGGCACAAAGGCTATTAAGATAAACAAATTGCAGCAATTAACTTCTAGGTTTGAAAGCATTAGAATGTCTGATGATAAAACCTTTGATGAGTTTTATGCTAAACTTAATAATATTGTTAATTCTGCTTATAACTTGGGAGAAATCTATGATCAATCTAAAATTGTTAGGAAGATACTTAGATCCTTAACTGAAGACTTTAGACCCAAGGTGACAGCCATTACTGAAAGCAAGGATGTGGACTCCATCCCTGTCGATGAGCTTGTAGGATCTCTTCAGTCCTATGAGTCTAACCTACCTAAAGTGAACAAATCCAAATCAATGGCTCTTAAGTCAATTGATGATGTTGATGGTAGTGGATTTGATGATGAGTTTTCTGCTACAGAGATTGCGTACCTTGCCAAAAACTTTAAAAACTTTCTTAGGAATACCAATAGAAAGGCAAGAGGTACTTACACTGCTGAACCTAGAAATTTTAGAAAGAATGATCCCACTAAGGTTAATAACTTTGAAAAACCTAGAGAAAAAGTTGGTCAATCTTCAAATAATTCTTTGGGTCCTCAGTGTTTTGGCTGTTAAGGGTATGGCCATGTGAAATCTGAATGTCCTACATTCTTGAAGACTAAGGGTAAAGCTATGGCTGTAACCCTTAGTGATAATGAGGTTTCTGATGATGAGTCCAGTTGTGACGAGGATGGAAACTTCATTGCTTTCACGGCTACTACTACAGTCAATGAAAGCATATCTGTTGAGGAGAACCCTTCTGAAGGGGAACTCTCTGAAGATACAGATCTTCAAGAGGCCTACAACAAACTTTGCAAAATTGCTGCAAAAGATGCTATGAAAGTTGATTTAGGCCTGAAGAAAATTGATGCCCTTGAGCTTGAAAAGAAAAATTTGCTTGTTAAACTGTTTGATGCTAATAAGCTTTTGAATAATGTTAAATTTGAAAACATGCTTTTGCTTGATAAAGTTAGAACTTTGGAACATGATTTATCTGTTGCTAGATCTGCTAGTTCTAAACTTGATCACATGCTGAATGTTCAAAAGTTTTCTTCTGATAAATCTAGGTTAGGATATGTTGAAAGCATCTTTGATTCTGTACCCCATTCCACTGTCTTTGTTCCTGCTTCTTCTTCTGTACCTTCTATGAGTGAGGTTGTGAGTGAAACTGTTAAACCCCCTGTGAGTGAGGTTGTTAAACCTGTAGAAGTTTCACCACCTAAGAAGATTATGGTAGACTTAAGATATTCTAAACCTAAGGAGCCTACCAAATCCAAGGACAAGATGCATGGTAAACCTACTTGGGTTTGTCATTACTATGGAAAGTCTGGACACATTCGTTCTAAATGTTTCAAGCTTCAAGCTGATAAGAGAGCGAATAAACCAAAAGTGCCTGTGCCTCAAGCACAAGATCCTATGGCACTAATTGGTGAATTGGTAAAGGTGTTAAACCTTTATTCCAATCCTGGAGTTGGGAATCACTCTAATGTGAATAAGAACTCCAATGCTCGTGGTGCATCTAAAAAGTTTTGGATGTAAAAGACTCGAACTAACTGAGTCTTTCTGACATGGTCCTTGTGCTTCATTGCTCTATCCTATGTGACCATTGTTCTGTGGTTTTTGTGTTTTTTTGTTCTAGGACCTGCATTGCATTACATTCATGCATTTCATTCTAGGATTTATTTGTTTTCTCTTTAAAAAAAAAAAAAAAAAAAAAAGGGAGAAAGCAAAAACTATGTTTGACATTATTTTTCTTGATTTTTGAAAACAAGGTTGGTCAATCTTTTTACACATGTCATGTCCTGTGTACCTTGTTTAACTTTGATGAGCTTATTTACTGCACTTGACTAGTTGAAACTTTGTAGTGCATGTTGTGTGGGAAAGATGTGTGTGGTTTTTAATCACTTTGCCTAAATCATGAAGTCACATGTTCTTTGACTGTCGGACTTAATCCTTTTGAGAAAGGCATAAATAACCATCTCACCACTGTTCACTAGCCAATCATGAACACCTTAGTGCATATCATAAGATTTTGTGCTCGGGAAAGTGTAGCACATGCACAAAAAGAACATAAGGTGTAGCCTCAATTAAAATTAAAACTGGTGTGTACTATTAGGCTTGATGCTAATTCACTTAATTCAAACCGGTGTGTACTATTAGGCTGAATGCCAATTCATATAAATAAGAGGTAATAATGCAAGAAACTTACATGATTGCAAGCTTTTGTTCTAGGAGATGTGGGAGTTATAGGATGTAACTCTTTAGGTGATAGTCTCTTTTAAGTTCTATGTGATGAATTGTGTAGTCTTTGTGTTTGATTGCTATTCACATATCACCTCACATGTATCTCAAGTTTTTGCTAGTATCACACACTTCACAAGTTACTCCTTGTTAAACACTGTACATGCTAGTGTGTGTGTTTTTGGTCTGACCAATCAAGCTTGAAATTATCTTGAGAATGGTGCAAAACATATTTGATGCTTAAGGAAAATCAATGGAGGATGATTGAAACTTGTTTTTGAGGAAATTGGGTTTAAAAATTTGGGTTTTTGAAAAAGCATTCCATTTCATACTCAGGCATTTTGTTTTCATTGATCAAATGCTTTGAGGAGTTGTTTTTAAAATTGGGCTTGCATTTTTCAAAACTGTGATTTTTCCCAAAATTTTTGTGAGTTTCTGCCCATTTCGATCGATCCATTGTGATTTTCGATCGATCGAAAAAGTGCCCTAAATTGTTCTAAAACGACTGTCTCATTCGATCGATCGAATGTATTTTTCGATCGATCGAAGATCGTGGAGAAGCTTTTTTAAAAGATGAAATCTGACTTTTTCAAAGTACTTTTTCAAAAGATTTCAAAGTTTTTCTTTCTCTCTCCGACGAGGCAAGCTCACTATTCAAATTTTTTGTCGTTTTCCTCCGAATTTTTTGCAAGATCTCTCTTTCCTCAAGCTGGTAAGACTCTTTTGCCCTTCCTTTTCAATTTATTTTCAAGTTTCCATACATTTTTCATGCATTTTAAGGGAGAATTTCGGACTTAGCATATATGGGATTTTCTGTTGATTTAAGCCTTTTTTCTTACAATTGATCAATGGGTTTTTGTGGGGACACATCATAAACATGTTTTTTAACTGTTAATTTGATCAATTTTGGGTTTTGTGAAAAATTGAAAATTCTAGGGTTTATGTTTGATCCGAATTGGGGCTTTTTGTGAAATTGAGTTTAATTGATGAAATTGGCTTTGTAATTGATGCAATTAGTTATTATAATCTGTTTTCAACATTGTGTAATGATTAATTCATCAATTTGTTTCAAATTTTTCAAGTGGTTCTCAAAATTTTTTAGGGTTTTTGTTAGAAACTCTATGTTCAAGTCAATTTTGTGTAATTGAACTTAATTTGAACATGTTTACTGCATTAGTACATGCATCATGGCATTGCATTTGTTCATGCATCATATAGATTGTTATTCTCTTGTTTTTTGAGCTAACTTGCAGTCTGCCTTTTGGTCTTGTTTTTTTTTTTTTGTTCTTTTGGTTTTGTCTTTGTGTTTCTGTCCTTTCCTTAGCACCATGCCTAGGAAGACCAGAGCTCGTAGGACTATTCCCTCTCCTTCTCCATCCCTCCTTCCTTTGACCGAGAGAGGTTTCCGAGCGAGAAAAACCAAGAGATCTATGAGAAGCTCAATCTTCAGAGGAAGATTTGGGCTGAGCGTTCGGTTATTCTAGATAAGCTTGATCCTGCCATTAGGGCAAACTTTGAGCGTAGAGGCTGGTTGCCTTTGTTAGATGTGTCTGACCCTCCTCCTCCGGCTACCTTGATTAGAGAGTTCTTCTCAAACATCTCCATCCGCGTCTATGATTCCAACACTCTAGTTAGGAGTTGGATATGAGGCGTAGAGTACTCCATTACTCCTCAGGTAGTGGCTGATGCTCTTGGGGTACCGTTGGTTAGTCATCCTGTCTATCCTTATACTGAGTCTCCCGAGCTGAGCGACGTTTTGTCTTACATCACTAGGACTACTGTCCAGTGGGGTTCTGATCCTAGGATCACTTCTGCTGAGCTCTCCGGGTTACATTATCTTTTCTTTAGGATAGCCTGTCATTCCATCTGGCCCATCTCTCATGTTCACACCATTCCTCTCGAGAGGTGTGTTTTCTTATATGCTCTTGTCACTGATGCTTCTATCAGTTTTCCTCATCTTTTTCTTCGTTCTTTGAACGAAGTTTATAGGAGTTCATCTACCTCTCACGCCCTTGTTCATCCTATTTTCATTCATAGGATTTTACTTTATCTAGCTCTTAGTGATTTCCCCTCATCTGAGCTTGTACATGTTATTGGTCCTATAGGTGCGTCTTTTCTTAGACAGAGGGCTGCTCATCTTCGAGCTGGTTTTAAACACCCTAGGTCTGAGCCATCTAGTAGTGCTCCTCCTCCTTCTTCGTCTTCTACAGGTCCTGCTGGTGAGGATATTCCTGATCCAGTTGGTGATGATGCTGCTGCTGCTGATGTTCCTCCACCTCCTTCGGCCGACTTCGATGTTCGTCGTATTCTGGAGACTGTCATGACCGTTTAGGCGGCTCATGGTCAGATTTTGGTGGACCTACTGGATGAGATTCGTGCTCTCTGAGCCGACCTTGCGCATCTTCATTCACCCTCACCACCTCCTTTTAATGGCGACTTGTGATTGCCCTTTGGCATTCCGTCACAAAAAGGGGGAGTGGAAATATTGACTTGTAGGGGAGTTTTGACTTTTTGAGGAGATTTTGTAGTTAGGGGGAGATTTTTTTTAGCATGAGATATTTTTTGTGGAGTTTATTAGATTGTATCTAGGTGCTTCACTTTGTATATCATTTTTAGGGATATTCATGTTAGGGGGAGTAACATTGATATATTGATATACATGATTTTCATTTGATTCTTGTTGTCTCATGATTCACTGCTTATTGATTTATATTTTTGAGTTGTTCATTGATATATATCTTTATTATGTGTTGTGTGAATCTTACAAGAATGTTATACTTGTTTATATACTATTTTCTGTCACACATGCGTTTATGTGTTTGTTGAGTATTTCAGGAATATACAGGTTGATTCAATTTGGCTGCTGTCTACACTTGCAACTGATGGATAGTAGTTAGGATTGAATTTGGTTTATGAGCATTATTTTTGTAAAGGGCTTTTTAATAGTAAACTTTGAGCTTTTAATTTGTGTTTTGTCACGGATTGCCAAAGGAGGAGTTTGTTAGGTTCTAAAGGTTTAAGAATTTATGTATTTAGAACTCTAATTTGTAATGTTGGCAAACCATGATCAAAACATTGTACTTAGTCTAGTTTAGGCTTGCTCAAAGTTGATAAAATATTGTAAAGTTGGAATTGAGTGACTGCAGATGTATTGGAACATCTCGGCCTGGCTCGATTGATCGAAAGTTAGACTCGATCGATCGAAAATCGGCCCAGATGTGTTTTCTGCAGAAATTCCAGCTCAGCCCTAACTCTTTAAACATTTAGGGTTTTATGTTTTTGCCCTAGGTATATAAGGCAAAACCCTAGCCACGTTTTCAGTGTTGCACAAGTTGTATTGTTGCTCATACATTGCGGTTTTGGGTGAATCTCTTGTGAGATCTTAGAGGAGCTTTCCTTTACACAAAACTTAGGGTTTTCAAGGTAGAGATGATTTCAACATCTTGAAGATCATTACAGTTGCAACCATTGGAACTTAAAGATAAACAAGCGGGGAGCTTGTAGCTGATTGAGGAATTCAAGAAAGAAGTAGTCCGTGGATTCGGAGCCTGCGCGTGGTCGTGTCAGGAAGTTCTACTGGTTGGTAGCATTAGGAAGTCGAGCGGGGGAGCTTGTAGTCCTTTTGTAAGAACTTCAATTCTTTCATAGTGAATTCTGGTTTGCCTTGAGGATCGGTGGGTCAAATCCTCCCCAGGTTTTTCCGTGTGGTTTCCTAGATGATCATATCTTGTGTTCTTTATTATTTCCGCTGCTTTATATGTTTTATATGCATGATATGATTATTTGATTGTTTTAACCTAGAATTGTTTAATTTGACTAAGTAACAACTTGGCTAATTAATCTAGGCTACGCAATCTGGTTGTTTGTTTAAGGGGTCTAAACCGTTCAATAATTCTGCTGGTTCTTATTATTTAGAATGTGATATTCAAGTATTTGAAAAGTTTTCTTTGTTGGATTCCTCACAGGTTTTGGAAGAACAACAGATGATGACAATTAATAAAGGATGGAAGCCTTGCTTTGAGGAGCTACTAGTAAATGAAAAAAAGCACGTGCATTCAAGTGAAGAGGCACCACAATTGGAGCTTAAGCCGCTGCCCAGTGGTCTTAAATATGCATATTTAGGCCCAGGTAAGTTAAAACCTAGGTGGGATGGCCCTTTCATTGTAAGGGAAGTGTTTAACCATGGAGCTGTAGTAGTTGAGGACCCTAGAGATGTTAGGATTTTGAAAGTAAATGGATAAAGGTTAAAACCATACTTAGGGGGAGTTATACCAAAGGAGGAGACTATGTCAATGGAGATCCCTGCCTATTGGGATGCTACGTGAAATCTGAAAGAGCCTTATGAAATTGTACCATTTTTTTTTCTTTGTTTCCTTTTTCTTTTTTGCTTTTGCTTTTGTTTTTGTTTTTTGTTTTTTATTATTATTATTATTATTATTTATTTTTTTTGTGAGCTAACATTTGTAGGTGTAAAAGAAATTAAAAAAAAAAATTAAATTAAATGCTTAAGGTAACTTCTTCCCTTTATACTTGAATTTATTTTGGTTTTGATACATTGAGGACAATGCAATATTTTAGTTGGGGGGAGAGGTCTACACATTTTGTTGCACCTTGCATGATTTTTTTTTTCTTTCTTTTTGGTTGCAACTTTTCAATTATTAAAAAAAAAAAAAGAAACCTTGAATTTGAATGCAGAAGAGTTATAAGCTTTATTTTTATATCATGTGATGGAATAAATAATGCTGAGTTGGTTATACTGTTTGTTATATTAAGACTTTTCATGAAGAACACAATTGGAAACTTTTGAGCACAATAGCTAGGTTAGTGGACGGTTGGATGTTGGATATGCATGGATCATGAACAAGCTAGATATAAGCTGAAACTCAACCCATATGGAGAGTTCTTGAGCCTTACTTTTCTTTGTGAGAGTATATCTTTGTTTGAACTCTTAAATTTCTCTCATATGCTTCAATTTTTGTAAAAGATCTCTATATTTTTGGTTGACTACTAAAACATTATGGGGAGATATACCATGATCCTACTTATTTTTGTCATTATGCATGTTGGTTTATGTGAAATTTTAGGAGATGAGAGCCTAAGACCACCAATTTTTTTTGTCACCAGCTAAATAAATATTCAGCCTACATTTACATAAACCACTGTCACCATCATTTGAGCTATGAGAAATACTTCTACAATACCACAAAACATTTTTATTTATGGGTATTCTCATGGGGGTTCAAGTTTTGAACAATTGTTGTGTTTAGATACCACCATTGTCTCTCTTTTATTCAACACCTAAAACAAAAAAAAAAACAAAAAAAAAAGAAAAGAAAAAGAAAGAGGAGATATACATAATCAATCAATAAATCATTGGTGTCTTACACATCTTTCATGTATTTCAGAAGGGTTATATGGTTGAGTAAAGGTTTTTTTTATTCAAGTTGGTTGTTATTTCTATGAGTTGGGTTTGGCTTGAATTTTTTGCATTTGATTCATATACCTCATATTTCAAAGAGAGCAATTTGCCTTGATCTAGCCATAAGATTATACTACCACTGAGCTTAAAGTCCTACTTGATCCTAAAGGTGCATGGCTGGTATGTGTTTGGGATAAAAACTAGGGATGAAAATGGTATTAACCTCATGTTTCTAGAAATTCAACATCTTTTCCAAGAGATCTTTTTCCGTTGTTTTAGTGGCTGTTTTTGTATACACATGTGATATTCTTAAAACTTCTTCTGTCCTTTTTGTTCACATGTGATTTGAAGAGAGAAACCATTACTTTTATGTGTGTTCTTTCAAAGTTTTGATGACTTCAGAGAGGTTTTGGAATAGAGGCTCTAATCTAGATTATTCTTTGTCTATGCATGTTTGGAAAAGTCGGTTTGATTGGATGGGCTATGCACACACACACACTCCAAAAGTGAAGCTAGTGAAAGCTCTTTAATATGATGAATAGTATCCCAACTAAAAATTGAAAGTTCATTTGTATGATATAATGATAAAGTAGACTAACATTTGTTGCAGGAATTTTCAGGAAACCTTTGACTTTTGTGGGTAGAGTCACTGCAAACCCTCATGAGAGTAAACTCGTCCACTAGGGCGACCTAAGCGTTCAAAGACTTGCTGCACATGGGAAGTGCAGTCGTGTAGCCTATGAAAGTGGATTGTATTTTATTTTTAATTTTTCACTTTTAGTAGACAAGGGTGCTTTGTGGATTGCTAGGGACTAGCAAGATTTAAGTTTGGGGGTGTGATAACACCTAAAAATGTATACTTGTTATATATTTATGTGGGCGTTATCTCCTTATTACTAAAGGTGTATGGCTGGTATGTGTTTGGGATAAAAACTACGGATGAGAATGGTATTAACCTCATGTTTCCAGAAATTCAACATCCTTTCCAAGAGATCTTTTTCTGTTGTTTTAGCGGCTGTTTTTGTATACACATGTGATATTCTTAAAACTTCTTCTGTCCTTTTTGTTCACATGTGATTTGAAGAGAGAAACCATTACTTTTATGTGTGTTCTTTCAGAGTGTTGATGACTTAAGAGAGGTTTTGGAGTAAAGGCTCTAATCTAGATTATTCTTTGTCTATGCATGTTTGGAAAAGCCGGTTTGATTGGATGGGCTATGCACACACACACTTCAAAAGTGAAGCTAGTGAAAGCTCTTTAATATGATGAATAGTATCCCAAGTAAAAATTGAAAGTTCATTTATATGATATAATGATAAAGCAAACTAACATTTGTTGCAGGAATTTTCAAGAAACCTTTGACTTTTCAGGAAACCTTTCACTTTTAGTAGACAAGGGTGCTTTGTGGATTGCTAGGGACTAGCAAGATTTAAGTTTGGGGGTGTGATCATGCCTAAAAATATATACTTGTTATATATTTATGTGGGCGTTATCTCCTTATTACTATGCTTAATTTGTATAATTAAACCATGATTTGCATTAGTCCCTATTATTTATCTTTACATAGTTTCTTGAATAAGATGCTATTCATTGTGTGTAATTTTCTACTTTCAGGAAATCATATGAGAAAGATGAATTTACAGGAATTTGTGAGAGAATGGAGGCCAAACTAGAATTAAAGTAGAGCTAAAGGACCATGCCTAAATGTCTAAGGAGGTAAAGCTAGAAACTTGGATCGTCTGCCATGATTGGAAGCTTCAAATAAGGAAAAAAATCAAAGAGGCAAAATCTGAAACGGAAAAATCTGATTTAAGCACTGATCAGTATTTTAGGCGGCGTATCTATCTTCTCAAAAATCCAATTGACACAAGGCTGGATGGGTTGGAACCGTGACTTAAATATCTACAACTTTCCAGTTTTGAGTTTTTTGAAATTTTCAATTTGAAGGCCAAAATTAACTCACAAGTTACTGCTGTAAACTTTGAAGGGAAATAAAATAGTATAAGTTTTATTTTCTTTGGACACTGAGACATTAGGGTTTTAGGAGGGAGGCTGTGAGAACGAATTTTGGCAGAGAAAAAACTTGTATTTTCTTTTCTCTAATGGTAGCCTAAACTCTTTGTTAGGGCTAGGAGTTATGTTTCTTATATACGGTATGAATATTCAATGTGATTCTTTCTAGGACATCACACCTTAAATATTTTTATGATTGAAGAATGTAGCAACTCCGAATTACGATGGATGAAAATTATTAGCATTTATTAAAAAAATATATAATAGCCTTTAAGCACGCGCATACTTAGAGGCTAGTAGTATATAATTGTAAGGCCAAAATTGGTTGCTGACCCTAGACAATAGAATTTGTAGAGCATGGATAGAAAAAGGGGTAGGCACTAACAAAACCATGGCCAGCCAGTGTCCAAACATTTTATGTAATTTTGGTAAGAATCGAAGGTTCCCTGGGGAATCACGATTGTGATCTTTCTCGGGCTTTAGTGAGGATCTTGGCCGTGTTTCTGGGTGTTTCCTTCTCTTCGGCTCAGTCCGAAGAGTTCAAACCCTCCCTCTGGCTTTTCTCCTCCATGATAGGGGATTATTTTTCGTTATATAGCCTCTTTTTTACTGATCTTAACCGTCCATTTGTCAGTTATCCGGACGTTGTGCATTAGAGCCTGTCTTATCGCCTACTTTTTCAGGTTTTATGTCAGTTCCCAGACGCTCTGGCATGCTCTAAAAGTTGAAGTGATTGAAGCCTCCAGGTTTATTAGTCATATCATCATTTAAAGAGGCCAGGATGTTGGTGAGACACTTTTCAGTGGGGAAAGGGTATTTTCCCTTTATCAATGTAACCTGGCCGAGGATATGGGTGTCTTCAGACAGGCCCTCTTGAGGCTCAGGGCCCATCCGCTGTTTTCAGTCCGTGCTTTCCTTGGTGCGGGCCTTGGGCCGGCTGTGGAGTGGGCCATGTACGTTGACACTTAGGGCCCCACAATAGCCCCTCAAAATTCTGCTGCCTGTCCCCTCGAGCGGGGAGGAGGATTTTAATCTGCCCGGCGCACATTCATGCTCTGCGGAACGTCACCTTTCCGTTAGTTTATTGTTTATTCCAGCGGCTTTTGTGACCTTTCTTTCGACACTCGGTTTCTTGTGATTTTCGTCGCTAATAAGGCTAGTTCGGTGTAGGTTTGGGCCTGAATATTATGAAAGACCTTGGAATCTCTCGTACTCGGCATATAGTAGAGTGGTTCTAATTTTCTTCTTTTAAGATTGCTAGTTTCCCCGGAGGCTGGTGTCCGAAGACCATACTCTGCCTTGGTTCTGTCTAACATTTAGCTTATTAATTGGAGGTAGCTGGTTTCACCGGAGGTTGGTGTCCGAAGACCATACACAGCCTTGGTTCTGTCCAGTACATATTTTTCTTCTTTTAATACTGTTAGTTTCCCCAGAGGCTGGTGTCCGAAGACCATACACTGCCTTGGTTCTGTCTAACATTTAGCTTATTAATTGGAGGTAGCTGGTTTCACCGGAGGGTGGTGTCCGAAGACCATACACTGCCTTGGTTTTGTCTAGTACCCAGTTTTCGAAGTAGCTGGTTTCCCCAGAGGCTTGAGTCCGAAGACCATGCAATGCCTAGGTTCTGTCCAATACCCAATTTTCGAAGTAGCTGGTTTCCCCAGAGGCTTGAGTCCGAAGACCATGCAATGCCTAGGTTCTGTCCAGTACCCAGTTTTCGAAGTAGCTGGTTTCCCCAGAAGCTTGAGTCCGAAGACCATGCAATGCCTAGGTTCTGTCCAGTACCCAATTTTCGAAGTAGCTGGTTTCCCCAGAGGCTTGAGTCCGAAGACCATGCAATGCCTAGGTTCTGTCCAGTACCCAGTTTTCGATTTTTAGTCACCTACTTTATCTATTTATCTATAGCCGTTTAGTTCTACATTGCTATAATTTTACAATAAGCATTAAATAATTACACTTTTCAAGCAGAATAATAATAATAAATGCGGACTGGGGTTGGTGGAAGATAAGACCTTGCCGTGTTTCGCCTCTTCGTTTGATGGGACTTTTCTGACTACGAGGTGTCTCTTGGGTTGTCCGAGTAACGTGTGGCGACGTTTCGGTTCCTTTTCGCTAATGAGGCGCCTCCTCATTAATGCCAGCCATGGATCCACGAAGATCTAACGGTTGACAGGCCCCTCGGAATTTGGGGCGGAGTTATTACCTCCGGAAATCTCTCCCTGGGATTTATTGTGGATTGGCCCTCATCAATATCCCACTGTCTATATAAGGCATTTCTAGGGCAACCCTCTCCTTCACGCTTTGACAAACATCCATCTTAAACCTCCCCCGAAGATATCACCCCAAAAAAGATTCTGTCAAACATAGCCATTCTAGCCCCTTCGAATGAGTTAGCCCTTGGAAAGGGCGATCTCGGGGATGCACAGCCCCTATCAGGAGCCGAGGATGACATTCTGACCCCGGACGTCACATTGGGGTTGGAGTAGGGGAAATTCAAAGGTTCTCCTTCTTTTCAACCTAACCAGAGGAGGAACCCTCCTCGCCGCCTGAAGGAGGATCCAGGGAGAACGTAACCACCTTCCCTTAGGTACGGGTCATTGACCCTCCAAGCTGACTGCACTGGGGGTGGGAGGGAAATCAGGCGGAATCCAGAAGTGGAGCCGTCCTGTGCCGCGACCTCCTCCCCCTCCAGTGTAGCTCTTCTTCCCTCCTTTCTCTTCTTTCTCTTCTTCTTTTGCTCCTCAACTAGCCTTCCTTTTTTCTTTTTCCTTTTTATCTCTTCTATTTCCATCTCCCAACCAGTCTCCCCCTCTTCATTTCCTCCTCTCTTGCTTCCCCTTTTTTCTATCTTTTGTTCTTCAGTCAGCTTTGCTTTCTACTATTTGTTCTTCATCTCTTTTTTCACTTCTTTTCTATCTTTTGTTCTTCAGTCAGCTTTGCTTTCTACTATTTGTTCCTCTGCCGGCCTCGTCAAGCGTCTGCCTTTGTAGTTAGCTTTAGAACAAGCCCCACGGGCTTCACTTGTAAAAGATGTAATTTTTCTTCATGTATGAATAAAAGAAGTAGACTTGTTTTGTGTTACCTATATTTTTTTACTTTCGTTCTTGCAATTGCTAACCCTTGAATGAATGTTGTTGTTGTAATTTGTACTGTTTTGGTGTTTTGTATTTCGAAAACGTTGCCCTTGGTTTCTTTACGCCGACCACCGCACTTGCTAGCGCGCAAAACCCTTTCCCCACAGACGGCGCCAATTGTAAGGCCAAAATTGGTTGCTGACCCTAGACAATAGAATTTGTAGAGCATGGATAGAAAAAGGGGTAGGCACTAACAAAACCATGGCCAGCCAGTGTCCAAACCTTTTATGTAATTTTGGTAAGAATCGAAGGTTCCCTGGGGAATCACGATTGTGATCTTTCTCGGGCTTTAGTGAGGATCTTGGCCGTGTTTCTGGGTGTTTCCTTCTCTTCGGCTCAGTCCGAAGAGTTCAAACCCTCCCTCTGGCTTTTCTCCTCCATGATAGAGGATCATTTTTCGTTATATAGCCTCTTTTTTACTGATCTTAACCGTCCATTTGTCAGTTATCCGGACGTTGTGCATTAGAGCCTGTCTTATCGCCTACTTTTTCAGGTTTTATGTCAATTCCCAGACGCTCTGGCATGCTCTAAAAGTTGAAGTGATTGAAGCCTCCAGGTTTATTAGTCATATCATCATTTAAAGAGGCCAGGATGTTGGTGAGACACTTTTCAGTGGGGAAAGGGTATTTTCCCTTTATCAATGTAACCTGGCCGAGGATATGGGCGTCTTCGGACAGGCCCTCTCGAGGCTCAGGGCCCATCCGCCGTTTTCAGTCCGTGCTTTCCTTGGTGCAGGCCTTGGGCCGGCTGTGGAGTGGGCCATGTACGTTGACACTTAGGGCCCCACAATAATAAATCTACTAACTTGGAAAAAGTCAATTCAGTGTAGACAATTATTTTGTATCTTTGTTGAAAGTACTGTAGGTAAAGGTAAAAGTTAGCTAAAATAGTATAGCGTGACTCATAAATAGTACCAAAAAGTGTAGTAGGGCTCATGAATAGTAACAAAAATAAGCTGAATAGTAAAATAAGCTAACTTTTTAATTTGGAGCCAAACGTACACTATTTGAGATTATTGTATGATTAAAATTAAAGAGCAATTGGTAATTATAGGAAAAATTATTATTGTTTGAAGGGGGACTATATATTTTGGCTTATTCAGAAGTAAAAACAAGTTTAACATGTTGAAAATTGATGATAATGATCAAGAAGAATTATTCAGAATCCTCGAATCAAACAATTCGTCTGATTCCTTGGAAGATGATTTTTCTTCTTCTACTGATTCTTGTTATCATTCTGCTGATGATTCTTCTGATTCTCTTAATATTAAACTTGGTTGCAGAGATTCCTATTGTAATGTTGTTAAATCTGTTAATGTTCTCACTAAAAGTGAAGAAAATGAAAGCTTGTTAGTTAAATTGATTGGTCAAATTGAAAATCCTGATTTACAAAAAGAATATCTGGATAAGTTCAAGAAAAATTTGTTGAAAGATGAAACTTGTAAAAAACTCAAATCAACAATAAGTTTTGAAGAAACTTTGGAAAGATTTAATGCTAAGAAATCCAAAGAATTAACTGTTAATGATCTCCAATGTGAAATTAATACAGTTAAACAAGAGATAAGTGAATTAAAACTTGAACTATAACATATTAAAAGTGATAACCATAATCTTAAACAAGAAATGTTAATGTTAAAAATTGATAAAACTGTTGATCAAAACAACACTGATGATGAACAAGATGAGCACAAGGATGGAGATGAATCCGGTCAACAGGCTCTTCTTTCTGATAACGGTAATGCTGATGATTCTCAAATTCCTCTTATTGATGATTCTCAACTTGCTCTTGTTAACAAAATTCTTCCCCCAAAATGGTTCACAAAAGTGAAGATTTTTGTTTCTCATGATTATCATTTCACTGTTATTGCTATGATTGATTCTGGTGCTGATAAGAATTGTATTCAGGAAGGATTGATTCCTTCGAAATATTTTGAAAAATCAACTGAAAAATTGGTTTCTGCTACTGGTGCTCAAATGAAAATCAAATATGAATTGAATAATGCTCATATTTGCCATAATGATGTCTGTTTCAAGATTCATTCTGTTCTTGTTAAAAATATGACTGATAAAGTGATTCTTGGTTTGCCATTTATAAATGCTCTGTATCCCTTCCTTGTTGATAATGATGGAATTACTACTGATCCTTTTGGACAGAAAGTAAAGTTTAAATTTGTTTCACAACTTGAAATTGATATCAATGATGCTTTAGACTCTCCTGCTACATGCTTCACAAATAATTTTGAAGGTAATACTAGTAATGCCAAAATATCCACTATTACCACTGACTCTAATACTTCTAATGATCCTTTGCAGGAATCGAGCATTGATGCAAGGATAAATACCACTAGTGAGTGGGATAATATTAGTATTTATACTACTAATAAGTGGATTATTATGGCTCCCTCTACTGAGAGGAAAAACAAGGGAAAAGCTCCTATACAGGACTATTCCCAAAACAAAATGCATGAAGGCGCATCTTTTGGGGTAAAACCCAGTGGATCGACATCCCTTCAAGGGTATGTCCCGGCAACGGTGGCATATTCCAGTGGTGATATTGTGATTGCTTTGTAGGAAGTTTTGTCAAAAAATTTACAATTCCACAATGGAATCTATTCAGAACTTCCAGATTCTATTAAATTTATTCTTGATAACCTTCAAGCTGCTTTTATTCAAAACCACCATGATCTTTTTAAAAGCACTCTCAGAGCCCTAGAAATCCATCTTGTTAACCTTTCTGTTCAGAATGAGGCTTACCTAAGCCATTATGTTAACCTTATCTCAGAAAACCCTCTTGCTTCAAATAATGACCTTGTTTCAAACCTTGTTTCAAAAATTGGGGCTTTTAGAAGCCAACTTGTTAACCATCCAAATATTACAAATGATCCTTACACTAGTCAACTCTTTGGCAAAGAGGATATCCATTCAAAGGATAAAATGACTATAATGGGCACTGATTATTTTAGATTGAGCCTTAAGTCCCAATCTATGCTAAGAAGTGCTTTTGCCAACTTGCCATCAAATATACAATCACATATACTGAAGTGCAAGGCTATGTTTAGGTCTTTCGACCTATGGTTCAAATGTTTCAAGAAACTTGTTACGGCCACTATTCCTGATCCTGATGAACTTGATGAAGGTGATAATGTGTTTATCCAGTTGGACTGGAAAGAACACTTTGGGAGTACTCTCAGAGTGTATGAAAAACCATACCGATTTCCTGGTCTCTTAATTAATTATGATGATGGTTACTTTGCTGTTGATGATGATGATGATAGAGATCCTAACTGGCTTTCCCATATGTTTGAATATGGCTTTATCAGATTTCTAAAATTAACAAGCCATTATCAAGCCAGTCAACTTCCTCAAATTATTCAAGATGCCATTAAAAAATTTACTGGTCCTTCTATTTCCATCAGATGTTGGAGTACTTTGCCTAGATGGGAAAGAGATAACTGGATGAATGTCCAGCCTTCAAAACATCTCATTCTCATTAATGGTCATACTCTTCAGGGGCAATGGCTTGAAGGAAATCCTCATTTGTCCTTCAAAAATCTTTATGCTCTTGCAAAATGTTGGGGAAACTATTTTAATAATCAAATTATTGAAGTTGCTTAGAACCTGTGGAAGGATTATCATTTCATGGGAAGCACTGATAGAATTGCTGTTTTTGGCCCCTGGCCACATGTTGACGCCATTGCTCATTTGCGTATTGAAGATCATTGTAATCCAAAGAGCCTTCTCATCCCAGGAAGAAGACCAATGGATGAGCCAATTTTATATTGTGGATTTTACAACAGATATGCTATTTACCATGAGCACGAATGTGATTCTCCATAAGGTCCTTTTGATCCATTTGATGGTTATCCATCCGATGCTCCTTCTACTGATTAATTGTGGGGTCCTCAGATTATTGTTGCTACTGTTATTGTTGCTACTATTCCCTATTTGTCTAGCCAGCATAATGGCCACTATTAAACTACATGCGTACATGGTGATATTCCTATTGACCTTTGTCAGAGATTTTGCTGATCTTATGCCTAGTGAAGAAATATTCCTATTGACCTTTGTCAGAGATTTTGCTGATTTTATGCCTCACATGTTGAAAGTATTGCATGCTCCTGAAGATTCCCATCATAGTGCAAATTTGGCTTCTTTTAAGGACAGAAATGATGTGGCCTAGCCCTAAAAATGAAGGCCTAGACCTTTGAGTGGGATGCTCCTGAACACTCCTTGTTCCCTCCAAGATTCCCCAAAAGACTTGGAGTCAAAAAAGAAAAAGACTCAAAATTTTACTATTCATCTGTCACTATTCACCTGTCACTATTCACCTGGCACTATTCATCCGTTACTGTTTACCTGTTACTATTCATTCCAAATTTTTGCCTATTTAAGGGGGGTTGTCCCTTATGTTAAACTCAGAAGTTTTTTGTTAGAACTTCTTCTAGAGAGAGTTTTCTTCCCTAGAAACCTTCTTTGAGAAAGTTCTCCCTATTCACTATTCACTGTTAACTTGTTTCTACTACTACCTTGTTCACCATAACCTTGTTCATACAAACCTTGTAACTAGGACTAGTTCAAGCTTTGTAACTGTTAACCTCTACTGTTGAGATCTTGTTGTATTCATTACTACTACTGTAAGTGTTTACCTACTTTCAATAAAGAAGTATTTTCAGTTTATGTTCATTATATTACTTGTTGCTACCGCCACCTTGGACGGATTACCGCCATACTGGACGGTTCTAAATTGCTTTCATTAATTGCTCTTATTTACTTTCAATTATTTTGATATATACTGCTTGGCTGGTTCTACCGCCTTATTATTGTTCTAACTTTGCTATTTATATTTACTTTCACTATATTATTACTGTGCTTCCGCCTCTCTCCCTTCTTCTGTGTGTCCCCTTCCCCCTTTATGGTATCAGAGCCACTCTTTTCTGGCCGGTGATAGTGTGGTTGTGTTCTTTGTGCCTTGTCCGTGTCTGTCCGAACCTTTGGTGCTCCGTTGTTGTGTCCCCTTCTTACCGTCGTTAGCGCCACCCTAGGTGTAAATTGAATTCCCAGAACCTGACTGTAAGGCCCGTTTGAGCCAGGAGGGCGTGTAGGGCATGTGTATGGTATAGGGTTGCTTAGGGTATGTGTTACGAAATGCAACGGTTGTGAAAAAAACATGATAATTGAGTGTTAAAACTAGGATAATATGGATAAGTTGTGGAGATCCAACTCCTCTGTCAGCTCCAGGACTGGATGTCCTCCTGATATTGTGAATGAAGAAGATCACACTGTTGAAGATCATGAGATCCCTGATTTCCGAAAATGGAACATTCCCAAAGTTGATACTAAAACTGTTTACAAAACTAGTTGGGCTGAAACCACTTTTCATCCTGTTTACAAAGTTCGAACTGTTGAACAAACATTTTCTATTTCAAAAGTTCATGAAAAATGTTGCTTGTTTTCCAAAAGAAATATTAATGATTTCATTGCTAAAAAACTGAGTTACCTGCATATTGGTATGGTTCAAGTTGCTGTTAAACCACTCACCCGAAAGGGTATTAATGCTTCCATTCTCATGTGTTTACGTGATGCTAGATTTAAGATATTTAAAGATAGCATTCTTGGTATGATCACTGCTTCTTTGTATGATGGTCCTGTTTACTTTAACTGTTATCCTGATATTACTCTTGCTTTGGATGATCCTAATATTGTTAAAGCCTTAACTTTGAATATTGCTTCTTCTGGTTATCACATGGATGAAGGTAGTAAACCTTTTGCTTTGATTTACCGTATTTATTACAGACTTTTGGGTACTCAGTTAAATCCTGGTTGTTTGAATCCTAGAGAACCCTCTGGTAAAACAATGTTAATCACATGTTCAACTCTTGATGCTAAAGTTCAAGTTCCAAAAATGATTCAATGGCAAGATATTAATCTTCCTACTGAATGGTTGTTGAACCAAGAATCTCCTGTTCCTAAACCTGTTTTTGATGAGCTAGATCTCACAAATATTCAACAATATCTTGATGGTACTGTTAAAATATGTTTTCAAAACAATCAACCCTTGAGGATCAATGAAGGAAGACATTCCTTTGCTGGATCTGAAAGTATTTCAAAAAGAGATCAAGATCTCAATGATTTTTTGCAAAAGCATTTTGAAAAACCCACTGATCTAAAATTAAAAGGTGTTTCAAGTGATAAATCTCAGGTCAGCTCTGTTTTCTACTCTACTAAAGCTGAAACTTCCTCTCCATATGGCAAAACTGCTAATGAAGAAGAAGATGATGCTAATTCTGTTTGTCCATCTGATTCTGATTTTCCTTCCATTGAAAATAATGTTAACCACTTAAGAGTTTTGACTGTTGTCAATGAAAATTTTGAAGTTGACATTGCTCCATTGTTTGATGAATTTATGCTTCCTAAAAATAGGACAAAAGGAAAAATTTACCAAAATAATTTTGCTCAGTCTGAGAAAAATCATGTTAAAAGAAAATGGTTAGAAAAAATGAATCAGTTGCAAAGACATATTTTGTTCTTTGATTTTCTCGAAAACTATTATGTTTCAAAAGATGAGGTTTCCAAAAATTATTTGAATGTGATAAAGAAATCTAATTTTGTTAAAACTGACAAAACCATTGTCAGATCTAGTCATCCACCTCTTGAAACTATTTTGGTGACTACTGACAAAATTGATGTTAAAGCTACTCCTTTCAAAATTGCTGATGATCAAACTCCTGTTGTGAGCCTTATTGAACAAAACAATTTTACTAATGAATCTTTGCATATTATTGGTTAACAGCTTGACCGTATTGAAGAAAAGATTGTTGAAAAAACTGTTTCTGTTGAAAAATCTGATTCTGTTCAAAAACCTGTTTCTATCAAGACTGAGGTACCTTTGATTAATTTACCCAGTCATGATAACAAATTCAAATTCAAAACTTCTCAGTCTAAAATTCTTGAAACTGTTGACAAAATACTTGCTGATTTAAAAGTTAAAACTGAAGGTACTTCTACAAGTACTCCTGCTGCTCGAACTATTTCAAAAAATGAAATTGTTTCTGATGATGATACAAATTCTGATACTGTTTCTTCTGTTTCTTCTGTCCCTGCCAAAAAGGTTTTTGATGATGGTTTGCTTGAAATTAAAAGATTTGTTGGAAATTCCAAGCCCGTGTTTCTTACAAAAAATTGGTATTCAAAACCTACTCCTCCTGATATGCAGTTTGAAGAAAGACCTTTTCAAACTCAGTTCTCTGTTTCTGCTGATAAGATTTATGAATGGAATATTGATGGCTTTTCTGAATAAGAAATTATTAACAAAATGGGACATATGTCCATGGTTGCTACTGCTTATCAAAATAATCATGATTTTGAACAATCTGAAATTGTTGACTTACTTGCTACTGGCTTTTCTGGTACTCTTCGTGGATGGTGGGATTCATATCTCACAGAAGAATCCAGAGACTCTATTAAACATGCTGTTAAAAAGAATGATGAAGGTTTGCCTATTTTTGATGATCGTATTGGTCGAGGTATTCCTGATGGTGTTAATACCTTGATTTATACTATTATCAAACATTTTGTTGGTACTCCATCTAATGTTTCATCTCGAATTTCTGATTTATTAAATAATTTGAGATGCCCTACTATGTCTGATTATAGATGGTACCAAGATGTTTTCCTTTTCAGAGTAATGCAGCAGAAAGACTGTTTCAAGCCTTATTGGAAAGAAAAGTTTATTGACGGTCTGCCTCCTATCTTTGCTTATAAGGTAAAACAAGAATTAATTGGTAAAAATGATTCTATTGACTATGATAATTTAACTTATGGTGATATTTTAAGCACTATTAAAAAACTTGGAATTAATATGTGCAATGATGAAAAACTGTTAAAACACCAATTAAAAAACAAAAGAAAAGCTAAATATGAAATAGGAAATTTTTGTGAACAATATGGTTTGCCTCCTATTGCTCCTTCTAGGCAACTGAGGAAAAAACATGATAAAAGTCACAAAAATTATAGCCATAAAAAACATAAAAAATACCAAACCAATTTTAATAATTTCTATGCTAAAAAGAAAAATGTTTCTAAAAGACATGTTAACCAACGGTCAGGTAAAGGTAAATGTTTCAATTGTGGAAAACCTGGTCATTTTAGTAAAGATTGTAAACAAAAGCCTTGATTTATTAGTTAAGCCAAGCTTGACTTCAATATTAAGCTTTTGAGCTCAAGATCCAATACAAGTACATTTTCAAGCCTATATTAAGCATATTATGAAACTCATTTGGTTTAGATATGTGGTCTAAACACTCAATTAATTAAAAGCTTAGTAAGATATGAGTTTAGTTTTCAATCACATATCAAGCTTATTACCAATTTCATATACTAGCCTAAGCTCAACTTGTTTTGTATCGAGCTCTGTTGTTCAAAAGCCTGTTCATGATTTTTTTTTTTTTTTAATTTTTACTAAACAAGCCTAAAATTAAGGTTCAAACTTGGCTCATTTATAAAAAACAAACATGAATGACATTTTTTTCAAGTTTAGTGCAAATTGTTTATGAATGACTTGATTCATTTACAGCCCTACATGAGAGTGTATGTACCATACACTGTGGTAAAGTATAAATTCATGGTAAACCTAAAAACAAAATGATGGATTGTTTATAAATAATTATATGCCATTAGTACTGTAGGGATCGGGTTCAGGCACTTCCTTTCTGGGGATAAGTGGACCCAAACCCAATTAACCCTATACAATAAATTTGTAGAGAGTGGGTAAAAGGACTAGGCATTAGTGAATGATACAACGGTTGATGTGAGTTTATAAGATCATCAAATGAGATTTAGCTAAGTTTTCTAAAGGGAAGTTCGTCCTCGGCCCAGTCCAAGGAACTCTTCCCTGATTGCTAATGAAAATAGGGGTTGTCCCCAAACCCCTCATTCTCTGGGGGTTCATTCTATTATATAGTCCTGTTCAGCTGATCTTTGCCTTCCACTTGTTGATCATCTGAGCCTGTGTCTGAGGGCTTGTCCCATTAGCCGCATTTTCGGACCTCTTGTTAGTTAAAGTTACCAAAGCATCGTTGTTCAATGGTCAATTCTTCGTTAATGCTGCCAAAGTGTCAGTTGCGTACTTTTAATGTAGGGATGACAATTTCCCTACAGATTACTTCTTCGCCATATTCCCCCGACCGACCCTGGGTACTTGTCTTTTTCTTTGGCATGCCCAGGGAGGGTGCTTTTAGTGGGGCGCCGACCTTCCTTTCTTCAATATCGACCGGCCGAGGACATGGTAGTCCTAGACGATGTTCCTTGACAATTTGGGTCTTCCTCGCTCATCCTCGGGTACTACATTGTCCTCGGTATGGGCCTTGGGCCCGATATGGAGTGGGCCGGGGTTGCCAAATCTTCGGGCCCCACAATAGCTCCTCAAAATTCTGCTATCCGGCTTCTCGGGCGGGGAGGAGGATTTTGATGTCCTCAGGTCCTTGTCATGGTCTGGCAAATCTTGTCTTCTTGTCAGTACCAAAATCCTTCCAACTGCTCAAGGAACGCTCCTGGCGTTTTGGTACTTGGAGCTCGTCTTCATTAAATTTTGACGGCTCTGTGTCCTCCACGTTCAACGGTGTGATGACAAATTGACGATAGGGATACTTCTGACTTAATGGGCAGGAAAGCCCGTGCGGTTACTTTTAATTGGGGGTATAAATACCCAATCGAACCGATTTGCTCCTTCACTTTTGCATTCAAGAGCTCTTGCGCACATATGCCGAACTTGGCCAAGCCTCCAACTGACCTTATGCCTCCTTTCAACATAAAAGGCCTGTCTGAGGAGCTTGTCCGAAGAGCCTTTCCTTATTTCTGTAAGTTCTCTTCTCTTTCCGGTTCATACTTTTCCACCTGAGTTCCTTGTCCTCTTATTCCTCTTTCTCTCTCCTTCGTTTTTCCCTGAGCCCCTCGTTAGTTCTTTAAGATAGGTAGGTTTAAGAAGTTAGTTGAGTCTGAAGAGGCGATGGAAAAATTCGTTGCCGACTATAAGATCCCCGGTACCGTGGGTTTGAGGTACTGTGGAAAAGGAGAGTGGTGCATTAGGAGAAAAGAGGGTGAGGTGGCGATTCCCATAATCGCCTTTCTAGAGGGTGGCATGAGGATCCCTATGGGGCCAGTGATGAGGGATTATCTTAGGCACTTCGGTTTAGCTCCCACCCAGTGTGCCACCAATGTGTTCAGGATCTTAGGTTGTGTGGATGCCCTGAACGAGAAGATGAGGCTAGGGTTAACCCACCACGATGTAAACTGGTACTATAACCTCTAGTGCCTTAAGGGAAAGTCTTATTACATGAAGACGAGGGACGATAGGGTCCGGCTCATCCAGTGCCTCCATGAGTCCAGTAAGGGTTTGAACAAAGTCTTCCTTATTGTGTCCGGAGAATGGCATGATGGTCTTCATTGTCCAACAGTGGAGGGTACACCAGGTGGGGCATTCAGACTAGGAGGGGGTCTAATTTCTTGTGCCTTTGCGCTTTGCTTTGCTTGGTTGTTAACAAGAACTTGTTTTCTTTTATGCAGATCCGCACGCTTTTGAGTATCACTTCGGCTTGGTCAACAAGGAGGATTTGTAAACCGTACTGAGGTCGGAGATCTTTGTGAATGAAGCCGACAACCAAGTTAGAGCCACTCATAAGATCCTAGGATACGATCCGATTCAAAGATCTTTCTCGGCTCCAA
Source organism: Quercus gilva (assembly GCA_023621385.1). Taxonomy (NCBI): domain Eukaryota; kingdom Viridiplantae; phylum Streptophyta; class Magnoliopsida; order Fagales; family Fagaceae; genus Quercus; species Quercus gilva. The sequence goes on from CM042474.1 coordinate 15,545,654, forward strand.
AGTACGTGATCTGAGCTAAAGATTCTCGGCTGCATAAGATCACTGTAGTCGAGCACGGATTTTTGATCCTTGAAGGATCTCCCGTTCCGGAGGGTGTACCATTGGCAGGTACCTCTTCATCACCTCAAGTTGTAGAGGCTGAAGGGGGAGAGCCAAGAGAAGAGGAAGTGGCTGACTCAGGTCCGTCCAAGGACGAGTTTGATGTGTTCAACCAATTCCACTCGCTCGAGGACCCTCCTGGTGATTTGGGTGACCCCAGCCTAGCTGAAGCGGACTTTTTATCCGAAGAAGCCTCTCCTCGGTTGAAGATGAGTTTCAAGAGACGACCTCAGAGCCTGCTGGCCTTGATTGAGGGGCAGCCGGGGAAGGATGCGCTGGGAAAGTCTCCTCCCAAGCTTTCTCCTCCCCTACCCCAACAGAGTTCGCCATTTGGGTCCAAGCCCACCAATCCTAAGCAGAAGAAAGACAAAGGAAAGAGGGCTAGGGAGGGCGAAGAGTCTGATCCTTCCCAGGATGATGACGACGCTCGGCGGCCTTCGAAGCAGCTGAGAGCAAGGCCCCGAGGTCAGGATAAACAGACCATCATCTAGCCCGGGGCCCAGGCTTGGCTCCCTACCCCCATGCTCCATGGAGGGCCCTTGATAGATGATGCCTCCCTCAGGGACCCTCAAGGGGGCGAGGGTGCGCATGTGGCTGACGCATTGGGGAGGTCCTTGCTACTCCCCACGGATATGGCCCAGCTGGAGGTTCTAGGGAGTAAGGAGGTTTTCCTCAGCCTCAAACAATGTTTGGGCATGGTAAGTTTTCGGATCACTTGTGATTCTCTTGACTTCTTGCCTTTTGGCTTCTTACATATCGCACATTGGTTTTAATTGGCAGGCTATCTAGGTTACCTTTAGGTTGAAGGATATAGCCAGTAGCCAAAACAGGGCCGCGGACTTGGAGCGTGACAAATTGCTAAATGCTGTGCGGACCCTCAAAGTCTCCAAGGCCGATCTTTCAAAGGTGAGGGAGGAGTTGAAGGAGATGAAGAGGGCTCGAGACATCGTCGAATCAGGCCTTGCTAGCGCCTAAAAGCAGGCCCTAGATCAAATGGAGCGCCTGCTTAAGGCAGAGGATCAACTGAGGGTCGCCAAAGAGGAGGTTGTAACCCTGAAAAAGAAGGTACTCGAGGCAAAAGGGGCCAGAGGCGTTGCAGAATTCGCCAAGGGTGAGGCCTTGAAAGCCAAGGAAGAGGCTGAGTCTGCCAGGGCCGAGGCTGAGGCTTCCAAAGGTAAGGCCGAGCATAAGGCCTACGAGTCGAGGGTAACTGAGATAGAAACCATCCTTAAAGCTCAAGTGCCTGGGGTATGTAGACTTTACTGTTCCCAGGTGTGGAATGAAGCCTTGAAACAAGCAAGTGTTGAGGCTTCATCTGACCTATGGAAAGTAGAGAGTGTGTACTACCCTCCTGCCATTCGTGAGACTACTCTTCCCAACTCCGAGGCCGAGGTGACTCCTAAGGGAGTTGAGGCTGTTCCTGATGAAGATGCCCCGGTTGCTACCACTTCAGATGAGCTCGCAAAGGAAGCTGCCCCTCCTAAGGCCGTTGAGACAAGCAAGAGTCCCAATGCGGATGCGCCCCGGGAGGCTGCGGACCCCTTAGCTGATGCCCAGGCCTCTCATGTTGAGGAGATATCTCTTTCAGCTGACCTTCCCCAGGCTGTAATCCCAAGCGAGGGTTACGAGGACCCTAAGACCTCTTCTGCCCAGCCCCTTGAGGGAGGAATTGAGATGAAGCTGAAGGAATGATCCTCCATGGCGCCTTCGCTTTTTTTTTTTTTTTTTTTTTTAAGCATTGTAATGGCACTTTTGCCTTGTGTAACTCTTAAAGATTCAATGAAGTGCATATTTTATTTTCTCTTATTCGTCCTGTTTGTATTTTTTTTTTTTACTTGCACAATCCTGGCTTTAATTGCGTTTCAGCTGACCACATCGATAATTATAATAACGTATAAAGGTTTATGCAAATGGAGACCTACCTCTCTCTTGTTTTTAATTTAGAACTGGGGTAGGTCGAGGTCACTAAACCCTTCAATTATTTAGTAAGCGTTTAAAGTTATGGAAATAGGGGAACTCTCTAGACGTGGGTCAGATCAGGACCAAGTCTATTGAACCCTAAAATGCTTTAAGTGATGCTCATGGGTTTGGTCTTGAGATCATGTTGTAGGAAAGGTCACCATCCTCTGCAGTGCTCATTACTAGCACCAAAGTGGTCAGCCTCGCCGCAGGTTTGGGTCCGCGGACAATACAAGACCTTGGTTCTATCTAGTGCTTAGATCCTCCTGAAGTGACTAGTTTTCCCATAGGTTTGAGTCCATGGACCATGCAAGACCTTGGTTCTGTCTAGTACTTAGATTCCCTTAAAGCAACTAGTTTCCCATAGGTTTGACGCTGAGGACCATGCAAGACCTTGGTTCAGCCTAACGCTTAGTCTTTCGTGAGTGAATAGTTTTCCCATGGGCTTATGTCAAAGGACCATGCAAGACCTTGATTTTGTCTAGCACTTGTCTTCTGAAGCAACTAGTTTCCCCATAGGCTTGAGTCTGAGGACCATGCAAGACCTTGGTTCTGTCTAGCACTTGTCTTCTGAAGCAACTAGTTTCCCCAAGGCTTGAGTCCGAGGACCATGCAAGACCTTGGTTCTGTCTAGCACTTGATTCTTGAAGTAGTTAGTTTCCCCATGGGCTTGAGTCCGAGAACCATGCAAAGCCTTGGTTCTGTCTAACACTTGTCTTCTAAAGTAACTAGTTTCCCCATAGGTTTGAGTTCGAGGACCATGCAAGACCTTGGTTCTGTCTAGCACTTGATTCTTGAAGTAGTTAGTTTCCCTATAGGCTTGAGTCCGAGAACCACGTAAGGCCTTGGTTCTGTCTAACACTTGATTCTTGAAGTAGTTAGTTTCCCCATAGACTTGAGTCCGAGGACCATGCAAGGCCTTGGTTCTGTCTAACATTTGTCTTCTGAAGTAACTAGTTTTCCCATAGGTTTGAGTCCGAGGACCATGCAAGTCCTTGGTTCTGTCTAGCACTTGATTCTTGAAGTAGTTAGTTTCCCCATAGGCTTAAGTCCGAGGACCATGCAAAGCCTTGGTTCTGTCTAACACTTGATTCTGAAGTAACTAGTTTCCGCATAGGTTTGAGTCCGAGGACCATGCAAGACCTTAGTTCTGTCTAGTACTTGATTCTTGAAGTAGTTAGTTTCCTCATAGGCTTAAGTCCGAGGACCATGCAAGGCCTTGGTTCTGTCTAACACTTGATTCTGAAGTAACTAGTTTTCCCATAGGTTTGAGTCCGAGGACCATGCAAGACCTTGGTTCTGTCTAGCATTTAATTCTTGAAGTAGTTAGTTTCCCTATAGGCTTGAGTCCGAGGACCATGCAAGGCTTTGGTTCTGTCTAACACTTGTCTTCTGAAGTAACTAGTTTCCCCATAGGTTTGAGTCCGAGGACCATGCAAGACCTTGGTTCTGTCTAGCACTTGATTCTTGAAGTAGTTAGTTTCCTCATAGGCTTGAGTCCGAAGACTATGCAAGGCCTTGGTTCTGTCTAACACTTGATTCTTGAAGTAGTTAGTTTTTCCATAGGCTTGAGTCCGAGGACCATGCAAGGCCTTGGTTCTGTTTAACACTTGTCTTCTGAAGTAACTAGTTTCCCCATAGGTTTGAATCCGAGGACCATGCAAGACCTTGGTTCTGTCTAGCACTTGGAGTTTTCTTCACTACTTCGAGTGAGGGGACTCATCCTCAGCGTTGGGGAGCCTGCCTTCAGAGTGATAACGGCCTTGAGCTTGCTCCGCTGAAGGGGGACCCTTCTTCGGTCTGGCTCCTTGGCCCGACGTTGGCCCGGACATGGGTGAGCTCATCCTCCACCCCTACGTACGGCAGTAGCTCCTACTCGATGCGCCACTTCCAATTACAAGGCGTCTTTTGGGCTATTCAAGTAACGCGCTTGACGCTTCGGTGCGCGAGGAGCATTCTCATTAATATCCTTGCGGATTTACGAGGATCCAACGGCTGGTAAGCTCTTTGAAAATTGGGCGGAGTTAATACCTCCAGTAATTCTTCCTTAGGATTCTGCGCGGGCTGGTTTTCACCAGCTCTTGCCTTCTATATAAGGCATTTTGGGATAATCTTTTTCTCAAGTTTCACAAACACTTGGGTTCAATAGGGACTTTAGGCTCTCTGTTTTCTGGGCATTTTCAAGGGCCTTGCCAAAATAGTGACTTGTGCCTGAGAAGGTTGAGTGGCCTTGGAAAAAGGCAGGGACAAGGAAGCCAAGCCCCCTTCAGGAGCCGAGAATGCCACCCTGATCCTGGATGACACAATGGAGGCGAAATAAATAGAGGCCAAAGACCTTCCTTCTTTTCGACCTAGTAAGAGAGAGGACCCCCCTTGCAGTTAGGAGGGAAATTCGAAAGGAACATAACATCTCTCCTCCGCGCGCGGATCTACCGGCCTTCCAAGCTGGTAGTGATTTGCTAGCGCCCGATCGTCGTGGGACTGGGAGAGAATCAAGGGAAAACCTTGAGGTGGGACCATCGGGCGCCATGGCTTCCTCTTCTTTCTCATCACCAGTGCTGCCCATGCTGGCTCGGGAGCTGTGGACGGTCTTAGAACAGGCCTGTCTCCGCCTCTCCCTCCATGCTTAGCTTAGCTTTAAAACAAGCCTACCTAGGCCTTTTTATTTTTATTTTTTTAGCTTTAGAACAAGCCTGCCTAAGTATTTACCTTCGTAGTTAGCTTTAGAACAAGCCTGCCTAAGCATTTGTTGCACAATGTAACTTTTCTTTACTTAATAAAGAAGTAACCACATTTCGTTTACTTTACTTCTTGAATCTTTCATTTCTTTATGATGATTGCCTTCTGAATGAGTACGTTGCCGTTGTTTGTGTTTTTTTTTTTTTTGAACTTGGAAGGGGTGTTGTTATTGATTCTTCCACACCAACCGTCGCACTCGCTAATCCTCAAGTCCTTTCCCACAGACGACGCCAATTGTAGGGACCGGGTTCGGGCACTTCCTTCCTGGGGATGAGTGGACCTAAGCCCAATTAACCCTATACAAGAAATTTGTAGAGAGTGGATAGAAGGACTAGGCATTAGTGAATGATACAACGGTTGATGTGGGTTTACAAGATTATCAAATGAGATTTAGCTAAGTTTTCTAAGGGGAAGTTCGTCCTCAGACTGGGCCAAGGAACTCTTCCCTGATTGCTAATGAAAATAGGGATTGTCTCCGAACCCCCCCTTCTTTGGGGGTTCATTATATTATATAGTCTTGTTCAGCTGATCTCTACCTTCCACTTGTTGATCATCTGAGCCTGTGTCTGAGGGCTTGTCCCATCAGCCGCCTTTCCAGACCTCCTGTTAGTTGAAGTTACCAAAGCATCACTGTTCAACGGTCAATTCTTCATTAATGCAGCCAGAGTGTCAATTGCGTGCTTTTAATGTAGGGATGACAGTTTCCCTACGAATTACTCCTTCGCCAGATTCCCCTGACCGACCCTGGGTACTTGTCTTTTTCTTTGGCATGCCCTGGAAGGGTGCTTTTAGTGGGGCGCCGACCTTCCCTTCTTCAATATCGGCCGGCCGAGGACATGGTCGTCCTCGGCGATGTTCCTTGACAATTTGGGCCTTCCCCGCTCATCCTCAGGTACTACATTGTCCTCGGCATAGGCCTTGGGCCCGATATGGAGTGGGCCGGGGTTGCCAAATCTTCGGGCCCCACAAGTACATAAAAAAATTATATGCCATTATTAAAAATTAATTGAAACAAAAACTTGAATTACAGTGGGTTCCATTTCGCTCAACTGGTAAAATTTCTGATAGTTGAATAAGAGATCTAGGGTTCAAACTCTCTATAGGTTGAAACTCTCAAACTCTCAACTGGTAAAAACTCATCAGGAGTGGACGCCATAAGTTGAAACTCTCTATAAAAAATAAAAAAATAATAAAAAAATAAAAAAATAAAAAAACTTGAATTACAAATAGATATGCCAAAGAGAACTTAAAAGACTACCAATTTCTTACACTTTTTTTTTTCAAAAAACAACCTAGAAGGAATGTTTAGGGTTGTGGATTACGAGAAGAATTGCTCTAACTTGTCTCTCCTAGGATACAACAACCCAACAAATGTTGTATGGTTAGAGCACCCTTGCTTGCCAAGAATCTCTCTATTTTTTAGTGTGTAGAATGCTTGTAATTGCTTTAGTATATTGGTTTATAGGCTAGTGTGTAAAATGCTTGTAATTGCTATAATATATTAGTTTATAGGCATTTTTTAGTATGTAGAATGTTTGTAATTGCTGAGCAAATAAGAAGATCAAGAGCTTTTTTTTAGTGTGTAGAACGCTTGTAATTGCTTTTTTTTAGTGTAGTATATTTTTTTAGTGTATAGAATGCTTGTAATAGATTTTTTTAGTGTAGTATATTTTTTAGTGTGTAGAATCTTGTAATTGTTGTAGTATAGTGTGTACAATGCTTGTAATTGCTTTATTTTAGAGTGTAAAATATTTGTAATTGTTGTAGTATAGTACGTAGAATGCTTGTATTGCTTTTTTTTTTAGTGTAGTATATTTTTTAGTGTGTAGAATGCTTGTACTTGTTGAAGTATAGTGTTTAGAATGCTTGGAATTGCTTTTTTTTTTTAGTGCAATATATTTTTAAGTGTGTAGAATGCTTGTAATTGCTTTTTTTTAGAGTGTAAAATGCTTATAATTGCTTTTTTTTAGTATGTAGAATGCTTGTAATTGTTTTTTTTAGTGCAATATATTTTTTAGTGTGTAGAATGCTTGTAATTTCTATAGTATAGTGTGTAGAATGCTTGTAATTGCTTTTTTTAGAGTGTAAAATGCTTATAATTGCCTTTTTTAGTATGTAGAATGCTTGTAATTGTGTTGTAATTGCTATAGCATAGTATAGTGTGTAGAATGCTTGTTACAATGTAGGAGGATCCAAGAGGCCGTAATTGTTATAGTATAATATATATAATCATTTCAACTCATCAACGGATATGGTAATTAATCACCACAATTAAAAAGAATAAAATAAAATAGTCCAATATTTAGCCCAATATTTGCTCCAATACATATTAGCCCATTAATTATCACAATTAAAAAGAATAAAATAGTCTCTCTTATTTTCAATGTGGGATTAAACATTTCACTAACTCTTTATCATCCATATTAACTCTCATATCTTTATATTTACCTACAAATGTAAGTGTTGAACTGCTGACTCGAGATTTGGTTACATTGGAATACATATAGGTGTGAGTGTTTAGAAACCATCATTTGTAATTTGCTTGCTCACTACCCATAAGCACTTGAGTCAACTTTGGTTTGTCCTGAATCCCATCCTATTTTCACTACAAGTGAATCAACAAGTGACTCGTATCCCTTACATAAAAGGATTCGGCTTCACGCCAATCACATACCCAATTCTGTTACAATAGTATTTGCAAGCCCAAAACCACAACAACAACAATACTGGATCCAACAATAGCATTCCAACTGGCGTTCCAACTAGATTTGACGGTGGTGGATATCCCAATAATAGGTGGCAGTGGAAATAAGTTGAACCAATACACATACAACTCCAGTAACAACATACATGTACAACTCCGATAACAACATATGAGGCATTAGGTTCAATCAATCCATCATGTCTGGTAGCGGTTTGGTACACAACTCTAGTCTGGTGTACATACAACAGGGAACAAGGAAGTGGGAAGGGGATTTACCACATTCCAAATGCAGAGGTGGTAAGGCTCTCATTTTGTAATAGACGAGTTGTGATCTGGAACATAGATACCAGGGGGCAGCCATACAACTGTGAAGTTTCATCTCAACATACTTGGCCTTTTTGTAAAGCGCATCAATCTGTTTAATGTATGGTTTTTTTCTTCTCCTCTTCCCACTTATGTAGCCATCATTATGGTGGACACGAACTAGTTCCCGCACGATGTGCGATGCATTTTGTTAGTTTCTATAGTTTTCTCAAATATTTCAATATTTTTACTTCAAAAAAATTGTAATATCTAGTGTTATATATTATAAACAAATCAGAAAGATGATAAACTAGTGTAACAATTTGATCATATTATATGTGTTTACAAATTTGAAAATTGCATGATATTATGACTGATATAGATAAACCAGTTTCATGCCTACCAAAAAAAATGCAAATATTATTTTGATAAATAAAAATATCATTCAATAATTATTTTTAAAAGCTAATGTGGATCACACCATATCAACGCTTTGTAAAAAAATTGTAAAGTTGTTTGTGTCTATAATATTACTCTTCTTTTAAATATGCCAAGAGGAAACCAAAGATTGAGAAAACATGAGAGATTTTTTTACTTTTTATTTTTACGGTGGTTTAGCAAGAAGGAGAAAATACTAAAATAAAATAGAATTTCATAATTTATTGTAATAAATAAGAGAGATAACGATTTTTACATATCTATAGTGACTATACTGGTATGGATAGTCATTGTTGATTTGTAAATCATTTTATCATAATAAAATATTGGTGATCTCTAGATTCTCTATCTCAAACATCTTTCTCCTCTCCTTATTAATTGAAAAAAATATGTTTGTGCCTTTGGTGATGAGTGTCATGGTGGAGAGAGGATCTACATGATGGTAGAAATGTTGTGGATCATGGAAGGGGAAGGATTAGAGTCGTGGATCATATACAAAGATGCGACGGAGGATGAGAACAACACATTGGGTGGGCAAGGATGATGCGGAGGGCTGGTGGCAAAGGCTTGAGGACATCAGCAACAAAGGGGCAAGGGATGCTTTGTGTGTGTGTGTGTGTGTGTGTGTGTGTGAGAGAGAGAGAGAGAGAGAGAGAGAGAGAATAAATTATACATATTCAGTATAAGTTTGATATGAGTTTTGATTATTATGATAATCTCTTTTAAGAGAATAAATAATTTGAATAATTTATTTAAATAAAAATTATACACACTTACATACATATATGTATATATTTATTTATTTTGCTTAAATGTATAATTAACCTCATACAATTAATTTAAAAGTAATACCGTTAAAACAAATGAATAATTTCCCTAAAGATTACATTTGTATATTCATAGCATTTATGTTTAGAAAGATTTTCACTTAAATTTAGCTGTACCAAAGTGAACTCAAATGCTATATTAATGTGCTCAACAAAATCGTAGTAACAATAAATGCTATGTTTAAGATTTTAGATATTATGAGTTTAAGATTTATATAAATCTTTAATAAATTTTGATTTAAATTAAGTGCTTTCAACTCAAACATATCTTTTACTATTATGTAAGTGCACAAAAATAGATCGAAGTAGACCAAAATGAATCAAAGTGATCCGAATGGACCGAATGAAACAAAGTGGATCAAATGGACATAATAGGATCAAATGGACCGAATAGGAACAAGGTGCACGGAATAAGAATGAATGGACCGAATAAGAATGAATGGAGCAAATAGAACCAATGTGCACTGAATAGGACCGAAGTGGACAGAATGGACCAAATAGAATCAAAGTGGACAAAATGGACTATATAGGACCAATAGGACTAATGTAGACTGAATAGACAGAATTGGATGGAAGGGGACTGAATAAGACCAAATGGACCGAATAGAATTTTAGTGGATAGAATGGACTGAATAGGTCCAAATTAGACCGAAGAGGATAGAATGGACCAAACAGAACCAATGTGGACTGAATAAGACTTTTGAATATTCATCATTTTTATGGCTCATATTTCTAATTTCTAATGTCTATGTTAGTATTTTTTTTGTATTTTTTAACTCAAAACTAAAGAGTTTAGTCCAAATATACTAATTTCATACTTTTCAACCCAAAAATTAAGAAAAAAAAATTTTGGGCTAAAATTGGTAAGAAAACCTACAAAAAGAATTAATTTAAGGTCCAATTAGTCTAAAATGGACTAAAAAGGGACTGAAATGGACCGAGTGGACTAAATTGAACCAAAGTAGACTTAATTGGACCGGATAGAAATTGTTTAATTTTTAGGGAGAACAAATTATCTTCAAAAAAAATTTGAGAAAAATCATATATTATATTACAATACATAATAATTATCTATTTCCATCCATCGCGTGGGTCTACGACTAGCACATTATTAAAGTGGGTAGATAAAATAGAAAATGTAATTTTTTTTTTCTTTCTAATTTGGGTGAGAAAATGCCTTATCAATTAGATGCTATCAGGAATGAAAATATGAGTTTGAGATGGACATTTTGCATATTTAATTTATAAAGCTGTCTTACAAAAAAGAATTCATAGAGATGCTTATGGGCATAATGACACGATTGGGATTCGGAATGATACAACGAAGTCAGTATACAATTTTTATTTGAATCATATATAAATTAACTACAACTCGACACTATTAATCAAAATTGACAAATGCTTCTTCTCAATAAATTAAAAAAAAAATGGCAAATGCTTGAAAAGCCAATGAATATTACAAATGATTGTTTTCCTTTTTTTGTGCGTTTCAACAACATATTATGGTATATAAAATTAAATCCATAAATGGAATTTTTCCTGTAGCTCAAAATTCCATCAGCTGCAGGTGTAAATTTCGTATTTTCTTCATAATTCAAATGCCAACCCTTCATTGCTTTTTATGCAATTTCAATTTATTTTTTACACTATTTTAATTTTAAAAGCTCAACAGACATACCAAAGTGTCTTACAAGTTCAACGGACCCAGATGAAATAGACTCAAACTTTATTTTGAAAGTAAACAAACCCAAAACTTACACATTACAAAACGTAATCAACACTATTAAACAGCCATTTGAACTTGCTGACACTTCCAGATTCGAGCCTAACCATTACTCTACTCAAAGCCATCCCTTTTCCTCAAGTGCACGGCTAACTCATAAACCTTCTTCTGGTCAGGAAGAGACTTGGCCACAATCTCCTTTTGCAGGCACCTCTTAGCCCATGCAATAATCTTGGGGCACTCTGCTTCTATGTTAATATTGCCAAAGATCTCATAGGCAATGAACCAGCTGTAGAAGGGGATAAGAGAAAGGTCCACAAACCCAAATGTTTCACCCCCAAAGTAAGGCTTGTCACCAAGCTCCCCCTCCAATATCTTGAAGGCTTCAATAAATTCTTTCTTGCCTGCCTCCAACTCTTCTCCTTTGGTGGTCAATACCTTATATGAAGCAACATAAACCTGTATTTTCCACAGATTATATAAAAGGATGAAAAATGACAATAATGAATTTCAAATCAAATCTATTGGGATAGAAGAATATAAATTTCTTCACACCTCAAGAAAAAAGTATTCTATGAAATGAACTCAAATGACCTCTATCTCATAATGGCATGATGAATTGATGATTATTCTTTACTATCATGCCAATACAAAAATAAATTTCCTTTTGTTGTAGGCAAAATTCAAAATCAAGTCCATTGTTTGATTACAAAAAGAACTTTACTAGGTATATTAACTGGCACCCACGCATAATAGATGATTGCTTGTGAGATATCGACAAACTATAGAACTCTCCTAAAAAATATAATAGTATCATATACCACTTGACTCTCTTGAAAACATAACATGACAAATGTTAAGGGTAGGCAGAAAGAATGTTCGATTTAGTACCCAAAAACTACATAAGTTCAACATGTCAATGAAAAGCAAACAAAAACCATCATTTTTCTTTCTTCTTTTTCCAGGACATATTAGTAATCATAAAGGGGTTTAACTTATTCCCCAACTACACTCTGCTCTGATCTCTTGGATCTACTAGGATTAGAAACAAAAACTTCAAGTAGAATCAGAATTGCAGGAGCAGATACAGCAGAGACTGAATATTAGTTAACTGTAGTAGTATCTAAACATTACACAAATAAATACATAATAACTTCTAAAATAAAATCTAGCAAACCTAACGAGTCAAACATAATTAACCTAACATAAAATATTTTGCATAAACGATAAAACGTACCTTTTTATCAACAAAATCAGCCCAAAACCTAGCATGAGCTCTCTGGTAAGGATGAGAAGGCAGCAAAGGAGACCTATCCTTCCAGACCTCATCTATGTACTGAACAATGATGAGTGACTCACACACCGGTTTCCCGTTGTGGATGAGAACTGGGATCTTCTTGTGAATGGGGTTCATCTCTAAAAGCAGGGGGCTCTTTACTGCAGCTTTTGTCCATAAGTCTTCTTCCTTGCACTCATACTCGATGCCCTTCTCGGCCAGTGCAATCCTGACCCTCATACAAAACACGCTGCCCCAGAAATCCATCAGAATCACCTTGTCCGCCATTGCTTTAGAACTCAAGGTATTGAAGCAAATGAAAAGAGAATGCAAAAACACTTCGAAGAGACTAGAGATTTATAGTCATAGGCGTATATGACTATAAATATTGGTAAAGTTGTTGAGTGATGACTACAAATAGTGTCTATTTACTATTTAGCTTGGAAAAAGTTTATTTAAACTCGAGCAAAATATTTTTAAGCAAATCCCATACGCACTCTCGTGGCGTGGGGCATTGTTGACTTTTATTTTTGATTGATGATTTGGACTTAGAAAGTTGGCTTATAATCTAATCCCTACGCACACTATTACGAGGATCAGTTGGCTTTCGGCTTAAATTTTCTATTTTATGGGCCCCGTAGCAAAGAAACTTATTTTAGAAAAAGGTAGCTTATTTCTTCACAATACAAGTACTGTTTTTGGTCAACCAAGCATTGTATTTGGTTAAAAAACCGTGGGGCCCGGGGGCGGCGCTAGTCTATATTCAGGGGTTCATCTTAAAAAAAAAAAAATTTATATATAAAAAATATTTGTTTTTTGTTAGTTTAGTACTTTAATTTATTTTTAAAAATATTTTTGCACACTCTAAATTAAATTTTGCACATCTTTATTACAAGTATTTCAAACTCTAAGAGTAAAAAGTAAGTGTTTGTGAATTATAAGTGTCACTTTTTTTTTTTTATAAATTTATATTATGTGTATGAGTGTGTCTAATATTGTTTGTTTGCATTACTTTTTATTATAATGTTATTTGTGTGAATTATGATGTGTGGGACGTTTGTGTGTACAATATAAATATAATATAATTTAATAATTAGGAAATAGAAATGGTTTGTTATATGTGTGTGTATTGTTATCGTGCTATAATAACTTTTTGTTATAAAGTTAGTAAAATATAAGAAAAAAAATTGTAAAGTTAGTGTTTGTCCAAGCATTTTATTGGTTAAGTAAACACGTAGTGTATAATTTTATGTATGAACTAGTAAGTTGCCCGTGCGATGCACATATAATTTTGTAATATTTTATGTAAGATGGTTTTGGATAATATTGTGTATATATATTATAAAGAAAAAGTAAACTAAATTGAAGTAAAGAAATATATACATTTTAAGGTATTAAAAATTAGTTTAGTAGCTTCGTTGCATATTTGTACCCTTCTTAAAGTAAGATATATATATATATATATTTTAAATCATGAAACCAAAAATAAATACAAAAGAGTAACAGGACTATGAAAATCAATTAATTTGTGTTGTGTTCACATATTTCATACCATGAAATGAAAGTTTGTCCAACCCTCTGACCATCTTCCACTTATCGATAGTGCAACATTATGACATGGTTTAGACTAATGTGTATGCATGTGTCTTATAGATGATTTAAAATTGAACCATGGTAGAATATGGTTTTACATTGTGCACTAAATATTCTCTCTACTTATATACCCAAAACAAAAACTATCCAACCAAATTAACCACCCCTAATTTTAAAAAGAAAAAGGAAAAGAAAGAAAAAAAAAAAAAAAAAAAAAAACCCGTAGGGGTTTCGATGTCTTGATGGTAGTGGGTGACCTATATAACAAAGGCGATGACCCCTTAGATTTCTCTTTCTCTCTCTCTTTCAAATGTTTTGTCAGTTTCAGGTTTTTTATTTTGGTAATATATAGTGAAACAGTGCATTTTATACAAAAATCCACAACATTTTTGTGTCTCTCTATCTTTCTTTAGAGCCTTATCTGGTTAGTTATTACTATTAGTCCTTAATTATTATTTCTTTTTTTTTGCTTTTTTTAAAATACTAAAATGGTGGGTGTGCTAAAAGACATGAAGAATAGAGAAAGGTGTGGCGTAAGTTTAGTAAATTAATGAGACATTAATAAGCTAACAGTAAAATAAGTTAATATGAACTTTTGGGTAACAGTAAAAAAACTTAATGAAAGAGGTAAAAAAAAAAATGCTAAATGCAAAATTAGAGCGTTACTTGGCAAGATCTCATGCGGGAGTGCATGAGATCTCTAATCAGCATGAGTTTAAAAAAACTTTGTGATAGGACTTTATCATACGTACAAAAAAAAAGGATATTGTTATTGTGTTCATCCTTATAAGAATTAAGCATAGATTAAATTTTCATTATTTTTGACAATTTTTCTTTGATTCCTTTATAATTTATATATTGTGTTGGTTTAAATGAATTTTTTCTCAAGCTTTCAAAGGATGAACTTTAGATAAGATGTTCAACTTTTATACACCAAGCATTGATTGTAAGTCTTGTACATGGAACAAATCAAGATAAGAAATTAAGAATATGGTCCATTTTGGTTGGCTTTATTTGTCTAAACATCAATTTTCTCTCTTGCCAAAAGTCCGACTTTTAGGCGGAAGTTTCCTTGATTATTACTTGCATACAAAATTCCAAGATCATTAAATTGGAATAGGTCCCTTATTGACCTAACCAATTGGAATAGGATGAAATTTCTTCCCATTCACACTAAACATTGTGTACACTCCAAATTTTTTCTGCATCTCATAATGATACGTTGTGGAAAGGTGTCATCCAAGTCCAACATGATTGAGAGTTGTAGTTGAGACTATGGCCTAGAAGCTTTAGTATTCAATACTTTGCGAGAAAAATTAAACACTCATTTGATGTAATATGAGACTATGGAATTTGACACTGTATCAACTGGGGTTTGTTCTTGATGTTGTGAAATTGCTATAGATACTAAAAACTATAGGTTGATTAGTTGGCAAGTCATGTTCTTTAAGCGTGAAAAGTCTACGATGGAAAACTTTTATATTCCTACAATAAATGTTTTGGAGAGAAAATTGTTAGCCACCTTATCCCATTGGGACCCCCCTATTTATACAAAGGAAAAAGGGTCCAATATTATTGAGTGTGACTTAGTTAAATGGAATTTTTGTGCAATTGTGCCTACATTTCTTTTAAAAATTTAATTATAATTTTAAACTCTAATTTGGTGATTTTAATATGATTCTTGTGGTTTGATTTTGATTTAGTAAAGACATATTAGCTAAAAGAAACAAAGGTAAAGCTATTAAGAAATCTATACTTTCAGATTAGCAATTACCGATGGCAAATGCTGCATTGTCATTTGTGGTTGTGGAATGAATAAGCGGTATGTTGTTTGGGCGATTAATTGAGGCAAAGCAATTAACCATATTAAAAGGAATTAGAAACTTTTTCTTTCTCCTTTGCCATTTGTGGTATGTATATGCCTTTTTCACATATGCTCAAGTGAAGTACCCATTAGGATTTCCCTTAATTATGATAAACATATTAATTTTTATTTAAAGGAAGTTCTATATTTATTGAATGAGATATATATATATATATATATATATCGAGGGCCATGTAACTGAATTGGCATTTCCCCATACACAAAGTGTCTAGGGTTTAAGGGAGAAAATGATCAAATTGTGGGAGTCAAGGAGAAAAGGTTCAAGTTGCGGGGTTAGCATAGATACTGTAATTATTTCAAAAAAAAAAAAAAAAAGAAGAGATATATATATATATATATATAGTTTTCCTTGAGCTAAAGTAGTTGCGATGGATGTGTGGAGTGGATGGCTTTTTTTTTAGTCCTTGAGTATTTTGGGTTGTTTCAAATGAGTAATGGCTCCTCTTAGGCTCCTAAAATTTTTTGTTTGTTGATTTTGCTATCTATAACTTGATTCTTCTTTACCTAATAAATTTTGGAATTTTTTGTAAGTATATTTTTTCTTCAAGAAAATTAATAGAAATCTACCTTCATGTTCATGCTCATGTTAATGTTCATATTTGTAAACCTAAATCATATTTAAGCCCCTAATTTTAAAAAGAAAAAGGAAAAAAAAAACCCGTAGGGGTTTCAGTGTCTTGATGGTAATGGGTGGCTTGTATAATAAAGGCAGTGACCCCTTAAATTCCTCTTTCTCTCTCTTTCAAATGTTTTATCAGTTTTAAGTTTTTTATTTTGGTAATATACAGTGAAACAATGCATTTTATATAACAATCCACAACATTTTTGTGTCTCTCTATCTTTCTTCAAGACGTTATCTGGTTTGTTATTATTATTAGTCCTTAATTATTATTTTTTTCTTTTTTTAAAATAATAAAATGGTGGGTGTGCTAAAAGACATGAAGAATAGAGAAAGATGTGGTGTAAGTTTAGTAAATTAATGAGACATTAATAAGCTAACATTAAAATAAGTTAATATGAACTTTTGGATAACAATAAAAACACTTAATGAAAGAGGTAAAAAAAAAAAAATGCACAATGCAAAATTAGTGTGCCACTTGGCAGGACCTCATGCACTCTTGCATATGGTCTCTGCTTTTATATATATATTGATATTGGTGAGTGTGGTTCTGTGCATCAATAATTAATACAAAGCTAATGAGTTTAGTTTAGTCATTTAGTTTAAAATATTTTTATAAAAAAAATAACAAATAGATAATAACAATTGCATAAAAATAAAAATGTTAGATAAACTTAACAAAATAAAATAGTCATAGGCTCATAGCTGCCCACATTGACAATAGATACTCATAATAAATTATCATATAACAATTATTAAAAATTTGAGAATTTGTAGAAGAAAATTGTAAAACTTTATGTATTAAATTTTTTTGTCAATAACTCGATATATTCAAGTTCTTTTTTTATTCAAATTTTTTAATGACTCCCCTAAACAAAATTCCTAGAGCCGCCACTACACACTCTTTGTTTCTAGGGTATCTTGTGTACAAGGTGTGAAATAATCAAGTTTGAGACATTACTTTTTTTTGGGGGGTGGGGATTTGCACATATACTGAAATTTATGTATACTCCACATAAAATAAAGTCGTAGGCTCACAGCATTTACGCAACCATTTGAACATGCTAACACTTCCAGATTTGAGCCTAACCATTACTCGGCCAAAATGGGTAACAAACCATAATTTTCCAACTATATAGTTAGTAGGCATGTTTGCAAACTATATTTTTTACTAGCATCTCGATTTTAATAAACTCGATTTTGGCCTATAAATCGAGTCTCTAAGTATAGGCAAGACCCAAATAAAAAAGAACAACAACACTAACAAAGAAATCAGAACAACAACACCAACAAAGAAAAAAAAAGAAAGAAGCCGAAGAAGAAAATATGCTTCAATCCAAGAAACAAAAACACCACCGCAGCAACCACCAGATGCCCAGGCCACGCACGACCCAGGACGTGCGAGCCCAGGCTGCGCTGGTGAGGTGAGCTTAGATTCTTTCTCTCTCTTTGATCTGATTGTATTTTCGGTGATGTGAGCTTTAGATTCTTTCTCTCTCTCTCTCTCTGATTTGATTGCATTTTTTTTTGGGTATTTCGGCTTTTACATGAGCGACTTGAAACTTAAAAATTTTTTAAATTTTTTTGGTTTATAAATCGAGTCTTAGAGACTCGATTTTCAGGTGGTCGCCACGTAGAAAAAGATGCCACATCAGACATGATCAGACCATGAAAATTGAGTCATTGAGACTTGATTTATAGGTCAAAATCGAGTTCCTTAAAATCGAGATGCTAGTAAAAAATATAGTTTGCAAACATGCCTACTAACTATATAGTTAGAAAATTATGGTTAGTTACCCATTTTGGCCCCATTACTCTACTCCAAGCCATCCCTTTTCCTCGACTACCCAACAAACTCATAAACCTTCTTCTGGTCAGGAAAAGACTTGGCCACAGTCTCCTTCTACAGGCACCTCTTAGCTCATGCAATAATCTTGGGGCACTCTACCTTTATGTTGATATTGCCAAAGATCTCATAGATAATGAACCGGCTGTAGAAGGGGATAAGAGAAAGGTCCACAAACCCAAATGTTTCACCCCCAAAGTAAGGCTTGTCACCAGGCTCCCACTCCAATATCTTGAAGGTTTCAATGAATTCCTTCTTGCTTGCCTCCAGCTCTTCCCCTTTTGTGGTCAATACCTTCCTTGAAACATAATAAACCTGTATTTTCCACAGATTATATAAAAGGATGAAAAATGACAGTAATGAATTTCAAATCAATATAGAGGAACATTTCTTTAAACCTTCAGAAAAAAGTATTTTATGAGATGAATTCATATGACCTCCTCATAGCATGATGATTATTCTTTACTATAATGCCAATACCCCAATGGATTTCCTTTTATTGTAAGCGGAAGGAATTCAAAACTAAGTCCATTCTTTGATTAAAAAAAAGATTTACCAGTTAAACTAATTGGCACACACACATAGTAGATGATTGCGTAAAAGATAGTGACAAACCATAGAACTGTCCTAAAAAATAATATCATATACTACTGGACTCTCTTGAAAATATAACATGACAAATGCTAAGAGTAGGCAGAAAGAATGTTTGAAAAAAACTATGTAAATTCAACATGTTAATGAAAAGCAAAAAAAAAAAAACCATCATTTTTCATTCCCACCAATCCCCCCCCCCCCCCTACCCCCCACCCCTTTCATTCATCATTCTTCTTTGGCATAGGACATATTAGTAAATTAGTAATCATAAAGGGGTTTAACCTATTTCCCAACTACACTCTGCTCTGATCTCTTGGATCTACTAGGATTAGAAACAACAAAAACTTCAAGTAGAATCAGAATTACAGGAGCAGATATAACAATAGAGACTGAATATTAGTTAACTCTAATAGAATCTCTAAACATTACACAAATGAATATTTAATAGCTTCTAAAATAAAATCTAGCAAACCTAACTATTCAAACATATATAATAAACCAAACCTAAAATATTTTGCATAAATGATAAAATGTACCTTGTTATCAACAAAATCAGCCCAGAACCTGGCATGAGCTCTCTAGTAAGGATGAGAGGGCAACAAAGGAGACGTATCTTGTGAAACTTGAGTTACACGGCAAACTCGAGTTTCACAAACTCGACTTTAAAAAAAATGGTAGATCTCTAATTATTTAGCAAATAGTGGTAGATCCTACATATTTTGCCAAAAAGTGATACATGGTCATTTTGGCCAATTACTAATAACATAAATTATAGGTAGATACTTAGATGGGAAAGCAGGAACTGCACATTCATGTTCTAAATCATGGAAATACTTCCTCAGTTGCTCAACTTACTTCTCAGTCAAAGCAGGGTTGACTCAACCTCCTTGGAAGAAATACTCAGCAAATATTTGTAGAACTTTTTCATAACTTTTATAAACAGTGACATTATTTATTCTCTTTCTAGCTTCTTCTGTCCCTGTAAAATAAGAGTTTAAGCAAACATGTC
Organism: Quercus gilva; assembly: GCA_023621385.1. Lineage (NCBI taxonomy): Eukaryota > Viridiplantae > Streptophyta > Magnoliopsida > Fagales > Fagaceae > Quercus > Quercus gilva. Next base: position 15,565,268 of record CM042474.1, read on the forward strand.
TCCATCCATAGATGCTGATAAGAATAAAAGAAAAAACCAAGATGTCGAAAAATCCAATCTTGTAGAAGAGTGTCTCCTACTTGAATATCCAAACAAGCGTGTAAGGTTTGATGTGTAAGGTGAGACAAGAGTAGTAGGGCAAGACTCATGCATAACAATATGCTTAGGAGAATCACATATTCAATGAATGACTACATCATCCAAGTTGAGAAACAAACCTCGAGATAATAAAAGCTATGGCCTTGCAAGCCAATGCAGAGCAAAACAGAAGCCTGTGCATATGACAATTTAACTGGAAGTTTCTCTTCAAAATACAGATGTGCAAGAATTAGAACAAGATCAAAAATCTGCACAGCAAAACACTGACTAGCAACATAAGCAGTAGTAGTTTACAAAGAAAATTTTCACAATTTGTAATATTATGGGTCAACAATTATCAAACTGGCCAAAGCAGTAAGCCACCATACATATACATGGTATAAATCAGACTTCACCATGATAAACTGATGCCACAAAAAGAGAGCCAATAGAGAGTATAATTAGTATTGAGCAAGGACCAATCTACTGGAGGCTTGGGAGGTGGTGATATGGGCAGTGAAGAGAGTGGCTTATGTATAGTTTTTGGAAACTTCACTATACATCTATTATTTTTTCACACAAAATAAGCTCATTCTCACATGTTATTCTATTTCAAGCAAAGTTATCAGAAACAAATTTTTAATTGTATGAGTGATTTTTTTAATGGTCTAATGAGTTGAAAGTCATTATTACACATTGAATTAAAAAATATGTGGATGATTATATGATAGGTAATGATTCTAATGTTGTCAATACCAAACCAGTAGTCGCCTCAAATTGGTCAAGGAAATGAAGTACTAGTGTACAATTTTAGGATTACTGCTATTTTTATATTTATACATAATTATTTATAAACTTAATATACACACACTTTTATATTCTTAAATAAATATATGTTCTCTACCACCCTTTATAAAAAAAAAAATTAAAAAAAAATCTACCAAGGTAAATTCATGTGGAATGGGAAACCAGAGTAAACTTTAAACTAACCTAACCACCTGACATTGACCTAAGGAAAACAAAAGGTAAGAAAGTAAGAAAGGTTGTCACATAGGTTGTCAGGTGGGATGGAGAAACCAAGAAACTTGGAGAAGAAGAAGAAGAAGAAGAGGCCAAGAGGAAGAGGAGGAGAGCAGAGGAAGAAGGCAAGGTTGGTACTGGGCTGAATTGGGTTTACCAGCCCACATTTCCGGCATAGGCCAAAATAGTCAAAATAGACCAAAGCAGTCCTGTATGCAAACTGATACATATCAAGGGAGGTAAGCATACCAGATTGGTAGTTACTACAAGAAATTTTGGCCATACAGGCCAGTATGGTGAGGTATTAATAACTTTGAATGATTCTCCAAATCAGTAATAAGGAAAACTTTGTACTATCAGAAAATAAAGAACAGTCTAAATAGAAAAAGAAGAATGACGCTTGAAAAGATGGAAAGAACAGAAAATCTCATGAGGCAACGTGTTTTTAAAGCCTCTTATGAATAGGCCACAGAAGCATATATTATTTTTCCATCACTTCAAAAGTCCCTCTCTCTCTCTCACATGATTACAGATAATGTGAGAAAATGGTATCAAGGAAGATAGAAATTTGTCATTGGCTTGGATACCAGGGATTGTTTGTGATTGGCTATGCTGGAAATTGCCAACAATTACTGAAAGACAAAGCCACTAACATAGATAAGTGGACAACATTAATGCATATAGTTGCTCCTAACTACTGTCTAGAGATCTTACCAAATGAAGGCCAGCAAGATTGTTGGTATAAGCTTCCAGTTTCTTCATATCATGTGGTGACAACATTTTTTAAATGAACTCAAAAATCCATCTGATGTGGAAAGTGTAGATTCCAGCTCCATGAAATTGATCTTTGGATCCAGGATGCTGAAAAATTATGAGTAGCATGAGCATATTTGAAAATAAACACACATCTGAAAACGGTGAATTTTCAAATACCAACCTCATGACAAGCTTATACTCCATTTCACGAAAGCTAAGATTCAATAATCTAGTAATCTCCACCTGAAATCTAGTGATGACAAAAATTATCAAACCCCATGCACGAGACCAATATCTTCTGAATGTAGGTTATTGTGACTTGTACTATAAAATTACATTAAAAGGCAGAAACTACAACTGCTTACATATAGCACAATCTATTTCAGATGATCAGCTGCATTAGCATATGCAGCTGGCCCAGTGTTGCATCTAACATTTTTTGAATAAGTTGTTGCATATAACATTATAAGGACCATCATTATGTAAAACTATTTTCACATACCTACAATATACCCATACAGAGAAAAAATTGATAATGTTACATTAAAAAATAAAAATCCATTTAAGTCAATTAACCTGAATTGTTTGTCTGTGCTGCTTGTAAATATTGATCCGCACAGTTGCTTTCTTGAATTGAGATTATTACTTTTCACCACATCAAAATCTAAATGTTCCTGAAAACATGGGTTACAGTTTACTTGATGATCAGTATACCATTTTCAATATATAAACAGTGAACTCTGAAAAGAAGAATGAATGAGATAACATCTTTTCAGGAACACAAAGCATACATCAAAACTGAACATATCCCTCAAAAGCATAATCAACTTCAAGCACCACATATACTTGGGAAGTAGATCATTTTTACAACTAAAACATCTAAAAAACTATTATTCAACTTCTAAATTTTGTCCGCTCCTGAAGACAATCTTCATTAACAAAATATGAACTGAACCTTAATTTGGAAATGTCATTGCAGACTGAAGGAATGCCTATACACCAATTGTCCAAGAGTTTTCTATATTTCATTTTCTGAAGATGCATCATTGATTCACCCTAGCGTACAGTCTCTTCGCTGACCAAGGTCACAGTTAATTTACTAGAAAAACTAATATGTTCAAGCTATGTATTAAAAGGTGTACTCCAGGACTATGCCAATGAGCTCTAGCTCAACTAGCGCCTCCTCCCCTTGCAAGTGCTAGGTGGAGGGTAAGGTCATGGGCTCAAGACCCACTAGGTGTGTGTGTAACTTGCCTATCAAAAGAAAAGGTACTCCAGGATTATCGTTTTGATAAAGGTTTCCTGAGAGAAATACATACATATTACAGCAACTACCAACCTACCACAAGAACCTCATAAAAACATTTTAATGATAGTAAACAACAGTACCATCTTAATGGTAGATAACGCCCATACCTTATATTCAAGAGCATCAAAACCCTTGCAAACAAATTCAAACAAGGTTTTCAATTTTTCCGGACTGGGTGCAGTTACAAAGATATTAGATTACCTATCAATAAAAGTTTCTCATCAGAATCTAACAATGGTCAATAAGCAAATATTTATACATATAATACGAAAAAATAAATACACATATAGATCAAGCATCTACCCCGCAGCAATAGTTCCAGCAATTCCTAACCCAAGTGCAGCAGATTTCCCACGGCCATGAGCAGCTAGAAAGGTGACTGTACTTTGAAGTGTCTTGTCCAAGTGCAGCAAAACTGTATTTTCACACGAGAAAATATTTACCAACTCAAATTTGCCTATATCATTTAATTACAGGACACCAAATTGGTAACTCAAAACATGTCAGCAAAGTATCACTTCCTGGTCCAACGTACAACACTTCCTTATAAAAGGACCAACAGGAAAATCGTCATTTAGTTGCTCGCTCTTTCAGATCTTTCAGGTCTCTTTCTGCCTTAGAAAGCCCTTCAGAGTCTTTCAATAATCAATAGCCAGAGAAAAAGTTATCAAGAGCTTCAGAGAAATCAGAGTGCATTATGATCGATCACTACTATAATTACACATATCATCATACTATTCCCTTTTAATATAGTGAATTAACAACTACACAGTCAATCACACACAGAATAGGATGATACAACAAAAGTTCTGCAGTTTAGCTTGGGGATTCCGCCACAAAAACTGAGAAAATCATTAAAATTTCTATTTTCTGCCAAACAACTAAATTGAAGTTGACAAAAGTTATCTCTTTAACTGGAACTGGAGTAATTGACCTCATATGAGATGAAATTGGTAAAATATTCAGCTCATCATTCATGACTACACATGCTTTACATGATGCAAGTTATAACAAGAAACGCTCATTAAAGCTTCCAGCAGCCTCATAATGGAATTCAGTTTGAAACCTATCGTGAACATCCTGAAATCAGTAAGGTTATGTGAGTTTTCAATAGCAACAGTTTAGGAACAACAGAGGAATGCGAACATCAGTTGTCACAAGTATTGGCATTAATACATAACAATGTACTTATAAAATATACATATATATCATGGCCAATTGGGCTATACACCTTGTCATGGTAAACCTGAAACTAAAAACAGTAAAGTAAATGTAGAATACATCATTCCAGCATTTGAGGAGATCCCAAAGCAAGAAGTGCTGTTGACACAGTTGTCAAAATCCACAGCAAGCTTAAATGATGAACTTGTATGTCCACTAAGCTATGAAATTTAATAAAATATGCCATGCATCACAGTTAATATCTTCACAACATGTCTTTGTAGTCAAATCCTATTATAGGGTGTTACAGTCGGCATCTCATCAATCCTTTCCTTGGAATAGTTTGTGGAATCCTAAACTTCCAACAAAGGCCAGATTTGGGGAAAATTCTAAACACAGACAACTCTGGAAACAGAGATTAGTTGTGCTTGATATAGAACAAGTATCCCTGGATTTTCTTGAGAAAGTGGATAATCATAAATCAAGGTGGAGGGGCACGTAATTAATTCACCATTTTTATTTGTTATTGCTTATTTCCAAACCAAAGTTTAGTTATTTTATTTTAGCTATTCTCGTTGGGGGTAGTTTGAACTTTTGTGATGTCATAGGAAATTTAAGGGTATATTTGTGAATTTATTTTCAGGGAGTCCTAACTTAAACCCTAAAGGTATCATATAAATATGTATTTTTCTACACTGGTTTTCAATAGATTGAAATAAAAAATACTTTATGAGGTTTTCTCAAATTTTTGGTGGATTCCAGGCTTATTTTCTCTTGATTCATCAAGGGTTCGTTAAGCTAGAACGAGATCTAGCCTACTACATTTTCCATTTTGTGTTAGTGTAAGATTGGTGTTACATGTGTAAGAGGGATGGGGAAACTATTGATCATCTACTTCTCCAATGCATGGTGGCTAGAAAGCTCTGCACCATGGTATTTTCACTGTTTGGGGTCTTTGATGGGAGAGGAATGTTTGGACTCTTGTGGGTAGTGAAAATTTGGATCTTTTTTTTTATTATAAATAATTCAATAGTTACAATGGGGGAGGGGAAATTTGAACCCTATATGTCTCCATGGGAAACATTAAGAAATGTCAACCAATTTAACTACAACACTCTTGGCAAGATTAGTTCATGACGTAAGATTTTATTCCTGAAGACTTTGTTGGAGTGGATAAATACTTCAAGGTTGTTTTCTCTTGTTGTTTTGCCTGATTTGCTTGATCGATACTTGTAAGTTGTAACAATTAATTTCGGTGTATCTGTTGTATGCATCTTGTGTGCATGGTGGCTCCCTTTCAGCTTATTTAATGAAATCAAAGTAGATTTTCAATATAACAAATATTTCTAAAAGAACATCTATGATAAGCAAAGAAGTTTATTTGCAAAATTATATCAAGTAAAAAAGAAAAGTAATGAATTTTAAAACAAACAGAAGCAGATCATCTAACAGAATAATATAAATAAATAACAAAACTAAACACCAAGGAAAAAAAAAAAAACTCATCCTATACTTATCATAAATAAATAACTCATACTATACACTATCGTAATAGGACCAGGAAAAATTATCCCTTATAGCATCCATTCAACAGGCCCCAATCGATTAATTCAAATGGAAAATTTCACCTCACTTAGGTAAATACAGCATCCAATACCATAAAAATGACATCCAATAAACTGAGGAAAAATTAGGAATTTAGGATCCATTATTTTATCCTTAAGCTACAGCTCATTTGAAAACACTTTACAGATTTAATAGTTATTTATCATATTTCATTCAGACACAACACTGGACTAGAAAGCAAGGACACAAACATGGGTGTAGGTATGGGTACGGGTACAACATGGTGACACAAGCAATATTTGAAAAATTATAACATGAAACAGCTAGAATGACACGGGTACGGCACCCTAAATAAAGTGTTTGTGCTTCTTAGACATAGGTGGTATTGTGGTAATTTGTCCAAAAAGGCATGTATAGGTTGGGTCATTAGGAAAACCGAATGAGAGTTAACATTAATTGTCACCCCCAACCCAAGCTACTTGTAGATCACAAAAAGAGACCGCTAATTAGTTTGGGTCCCATAACTCATAAGGCAACTGATCGGACCAATCAGGTTGACTGAAATAAAGACATAAGAATCATAATTTATAAATACAACATATATTACTAGCACAGATTTTGAACTGCCTACAAATAAGGATACATACACAAACCCATGCATGTGTGTATAGAGAGAGAGTCAGTTGCTAATCCCAGACATATGCAAAATGAAAAAGATAATAGAAACAAGCTATTATAGCAAAAGAACCTATATTCATACCATGACCATGGAGTACAGATAGGTCAGTGAGGACAGAGAACAAAGTATCAATACAATTAACCCACCACCCTCTACTGTCTCAATTGTTCTTGCAAACAGATTTGGTGTCAAAGCCTCAAAATCCTGATAACAGAGCAAAGGGTAAACTTTACTGAGAGAGAGAGAGAGAGAGAGAGAGCATCAATAATTAACTGTTAAAGGGTTTAGCTACAATTCAATTACATGGCAGAAGGCAAAATTACCTGAAGTATACACATCCCAAAGGTATTACCAAGAATTCTTTCTGAATCCTTGTACAAGCAATAAGTTAATCCCTCACTTTCAACAAAAAGTGAAAATGGATCCACCTTCTCAGGATCAAGCAGCCCCTCTGCATTAGCTTTTTTATCTTCTTTGCACGCTTTTTCTTATGACTGCATTAAAGAATCAACCCAGTGAATATTATGGAGGGCCTCTAGGAAATTATCCAAATAGAGAACACAAAACAGCAAAACCTACTTTGGAGTATAAACACAAGACTGGACTTCTATAAAACAGAATTATGATTCATCAGTAAATTGGACTCCTCAAACCCCTGAGACTTGATCAACTAATGTTAAAGGAAAGCATGAGTAAGGAATTAAAATTTTGGTCAAGCAAATGTTCTATTCTGACAACCAAACATAACCTTAAGAAGTAACTGCTTGCTTGGGAGAGCTTATTTTCATACCCAGAAACTTAAAGCTTTAACAAGTTGATCACTAAGCTAAATAAGCCAATTAAGCAGGAAAAAAAAAAACCTCTAGCAAACGAGTCACTTTGAGTGTGCATTCTTATGTCACGCTCTCAGGCAACATGCTAACGACAGTGGTTTATAAACATAATCAAATCACGCAGAAATATTGAGTGTCGAACTAAATGGGGTGTCATATCGCATTCTGTCTTTCAAGAAAAACATCAACAAAAACCCAAATAGAATTACGTAATATTTCTTTTTATCTAACCAAAAAAAATAAAAGGAAATAACCTGCTGAGTTCAAGTTTGTCCTTGTAGCACCACAAAACAGATGGTCTTGATCTAACCGCTGCCTTGCTTAGCATGTAATGGAGACAATCTGCAAGAGATCAAAACATACAATTCGCAATCAATCACAAATTATTTGATTGCTTATACAATTTAAAAAGAAATAAACAAACACAAACTTTATCTTCAGAGTTAAATTTTTAGTCTCTGCAACCAAAACAAACTCGTAATTTATGCATTCTTCGCAGCAATCAAATTCAAAGGAAATTAAGAAATTATTACTTGACAGACTAAACGAAAGACATTTTTTTTTTTTTACAATAGTGAGAGAACACAGTCTAAGCTTATAACCCCCCCCCAAAAAAAAAAAAGTCCTAAAAATTAAATTTACATTAAAAAATTGATAATAAAAAAAGCAAAGCTCAATTAAGAACAAATTTTCCACTTTCAAAGAAAAATGAGAAAATATAACTTTACAGACTAAACGAAATGACATTTTTTACTCACAATAGTAAAAGAACACAGTTTAAGCTTATTGTAACAAAAAAGAGAATCCTAAACATTAAATTAACATAAACACTGATAATAATAAAAACTCAATTAAGAACAATCTTCCACTTTTAAGAGACAACGATACTAAAATTAGAGAGAGAGAGAGATAGTGCCTGGTCGCGGGATTTGCCGCCTATGATGACGAAGATGGAGCGCAGTAGCGGTTTATGACGCCATTTTCGATCAGGGTTCTGATGCGCTCATCAACTTTCTTCCTCTCTCTCTCTCTCTCTGGTTTGTTTTTGCCTATGCTTAGGGTTAGGGTTAACGTTCCTTTCTCTTCTTCTCAGGTTGCTGTTTCCTACTAGGGTTTACGTTAGGGGTTAAGGTTATACAAGGTGGCACTGGCGGGAGTGTTGAACTTGAATGTAACGACTTCGTTTTTAGTTTAAAATGTTTTTTTTTTTAAGGAAATGCATTTTTAATACAAATAATACCATAACTCCCCTAAAAAAATCATGATAATTTCAAAGAATTTTGGGACACAATAATAAATATAATACAACATGAGCAAGACTTAGGTACAACATTTTTTTTTTTTTTTTTTTATGAGTAAGTATAATACTTAAGTATTATTCTTTAGGTTTCTTTTTTAATATTCATTTCTTAAGATTCTGTCATGTAGCTTTTTTCTCATAAATAGAAGAGTATTTTTTAAATTAAGTAATCACATGGCAAGATCTTAAGAGGAGAACTTAAGAAACAATGCTTAAGTTACTGTAAATATGTTTTGTCCATACAAGATACTCTCTTAAATAATATGAGATAATAAATTTTATTATTTTGTCAAATAATTGTTGAATTTAATTCACTATTGAGAATTTAAAATATATATATATTTACATATATGGGAATATTTTTCTAGAGACAAAAAACATAAGAATGTTATATTATAAACCTTATGTTTTATTTTAACTAATGGTTATGAATATATATATTTTTTTGATACGTAGAATTAGCATTGTTGAGTCACCTTGAATAATGAAATCTGAAAATAAACGAAGTTCCAGAGTGCGAGAAAAAAATTAAAAAAAATTAAGGGTCTGAAAATCCTAGAAATTTAATAACCAGTGTCCCTAATTTTAAAGCTAGGAGGTGGCCAAATTTAAATTCTAAGCATATCTCTAATATATAAATTAAACTTGAATTGAATCTTGCTGTAATATCATATGGCATAATCTTATTCTTAGGTTCTAAAAGAAGAGAACTCTTTTTTTAATTTTTTAACGTTTTAACTTAAGGTTGCGACTTGTGAGTGTTGCATACATTACTCATCATGATTTTCCATAATAACAAATTATGATGTTAGCCACATTGTGTAAATGTTTAATTAGACGGTTATTCTAGGAAAAAGAATACCATCTCAAAACGGTTAATTAAGTGAAAATATATATAGTATATAATAAAAGCTCGTTTAGATAAGCTGTTCACAAACCCTTAACGCACATTTGAGCCAAAACGTGATTTTGCAAACTATTTGGCTCCAAATATTTAGCATGTTTTCGTTTTTGAAACCTGGATTTTTCACGTTTTTGAAACACTCCTTCTCTTTGCTTTTTCAAAAATGCAGATTAAATTACCTCTAATTTTTTCTACTAAAAATCAAAATAACACCTAAATCTACTAACTTGGAGAAAGTCAATGCAGTGTAGACGGTTATTTTGTAGATAATCCTTACTCAATATATTTTTATTAGAGATGAATTTTGACAAATTCACCATTGAATTAAATTTTCTTTTTATATATTTCATGCTTGCAAAATTTCTAAAAAAAATTAAAGATTAATAGCTATATCATCAATAAATTGTTTAAATTGCAAGTTTTCATATTTCTAAAAAATTAAAGATCAATAACTATGTATCACACTATTTTCCAAGCCCTAACTATCTCAATCTCATTTTTTAATCTCTCATTCTCTCTTAACCCGCCGCCTCCCTCAACTCCTCAAGCCCTCACTCTCATCGACCCATTCTTACGGCCTCGCCGTAGCCCCCCCTCAATCACTCTCACTCTCCCTCCTCCTTGCGTCTCCACCTCGCCGTCGATGCCAACTCCCTCTTTGTCACTGACTCGCCATAACTCACTCTCATTGACTTGGGTTCATTCTCCACCTTTTTATTATTTTTTAAAATTTTGGGGTTGTTGCCATTCCTATTTTTGTTATTGGGTTCGTTTCCTACATGATGGGTTGTTTGATATGTTCTTTTTTTTTTTTTGTGATTTGTGATAGCAATGTTGTAGCCTTATATTCCTTACTGTTCATTATCCTGTTGCTATTTGTTGTAGAGATAAAAACTTAGTTGAAAGAATCAAAGAATTGTTGCTGCTATTGCACTGGATCTAATTTTATATTGTATTTTTTCTTAGTTTATGTTTGATTTGGGTCACGGTTTGGGCCTTTAGGAAAACATAAAATTTGATTTTTAATTTTTAATTTTTTTATTTTATAGATTGGGTTACAATTTGGGTATTCAAATTGGGCGCTGAAGGGGCATGCAAGGGCCATAAGGGATGGGTATAGGGCAAAAAAATAAACCATTTAGTTAACGATTTGGGTAACAGGTGGCGGGTGGGGGGCAGGTTTGGGATAAAGAAACCTGCCCCGAACATAACCCGTTGCCATTTTTATATGCTATTAGTTCATAAAAAAAAAATACCATTATTAGCAAGAGAGTTACTACATTACAACATTTTCACAACAAATTATGTGGCAAGTAGTTATTGGTTTTAATTGAATTCACAAATTAAAATTATTTTTTTGCCCACCCATTACAACCAATAACTACTTGGCACATATAATTTGTTGTGAAAATGTTGTGTACATAATATTTTCCTTTTAAAAGAAAAACTTATTTAGAAATAGTTATGCACATGTTCATAGAGTCTTAACTAGGGCTGTACACAGTGTGGTGCGGCCGGTTATGGGGGGAATTTTTGCACCGCACCTATAGGGTGCGGTTTCCCTCATGTCTGACCGCCCCTCACATGTAAAGGGGCAGGAACTGGTCTACTCCAGTTTCAGTTCACCCTAGCGGTGTGGTGCGGTTAGTTCGGTGCAAAAATAAAACAAACATATAAATTTAAAAAAAAAAAAAATCAATCCTCAAACAAGCCACACAAAATTATCAAACAACCCAAATATTTTTTTAAAAAAAAGTTCTATATATATATATATATATATATCTAATTTCCACACAAAATTTTCAAACAAATTCCCAATATTTATAAGGCATAGCAAGGAGCCAAGGAGAGGTAGCCTAGGTATTGAGCATTATACAAATTCACATGCCTGTTATTGAGCATTAAAACATACTCTAGAAATTTCTATATAATAGCCATAACAGAGGAGAGAAGAGAGAGGAAAGCTTGCAGAACATTGCCATCAAGCTGTATAAGACGTTGGTGAGTGGTGGCGAGCGGTGGAGATAGGTGGGAGATAGAGAGAGAGATAGGCGGAGATGTCGAGATAGAGACAGAGAGAGAGAAGAGGCGGATAAGAGAGAGTGAGGAGAGGTCTAACAGTGTGTTTGGTTGGAATGAAAATAGGAATGATGGAAAATAGAGGAAGGAAAATAGGGTGAAAAATGCTGTTTTCACCCGTTTGGTTGGGGAAGGAAAATGTAGAGGATGGAAAACTCGGGAGAAAATTTTCTCTCCCGAGCCCACATTTTTGTTCCTCCTAAATTGGGAGGAAAAGTTGGGGAGAAAAAGTGCTGTCACAGCACTATTACACAAATACCCCTTTCCCACATACCCTCATTCATGAGCTAATGTCTCTCTCACCTACCCCACCTGATGACTTTTGCCTAAACCAAATTCTCATCTTACCTTTAGCACACCAACGTCCAGCGGTCTAGGTTCTCTTCTCTCTCTCTCTCTCTCTTTTTTTTTTTTTTTTTTTTTCAACATGACCTAATCAAGTTGATACATTCCTTTGCCCAATTAAATTTATATGTACACTATTGTAATTTTTACATTATAATAATAAAAATAATAATATAAATTTATATATATGATGTGGTAAATTTTATATTATTTAAAGAGTACAAATAAATCTATTTTTTACATATTATGTAATAAGAGTATAATAGTCAATTTATATAAATTACATTTTCCATCATTTTCTTTTTCTCTCCAACCAAACAAAAGGGTTCTTCACCCTCTTACTTTTCCACCCCTCCAACCAAACACATAAGAGGGAAAATTAAATATTTTTCATCCTTCCACAATTTTCCATCCTTCTACTTTTCCACTCCTCTAACCAAATAGACCCTAAGTGTCTAATTAAATTTTTTTCAAATTTAACCTAACCTCTAAATAAAATGACGTCATTCCTGGTGTTCCTTTTTTTTTTTTGGGTAAACTATATATTTGGTTCCTAACCTTTATATCATATTTCAATTTAGTCCATAACCTTTCAATTGTGTCAATTTGATCCCTAACCTTTCAATATCGTGTCAATTTAGTCCCTGATCTTATATCTTAGATGAAAATTGCTAACATGACAAATGGCCAAAATAAAATTTAAGTTTATTGTCTCATCAACGTAAGCTAATTTTTTGTTTTGACCATTAGACATATCATAAATTTTCATCCAAAAGATAACTGTAAGGACTAAATTGACACAATACTAAAATGTTAGGGACCAAATTGACACAATTGAAAGGTCAGGGATCAAATTGAAATATAGTATATAGGATAGGGACTAATTACGTAGTTTACTTTTTTTTTTTAATTTAATTCTGACATTAAAACGACGTCATTTTGAAGTTGGTAGTAAAATTTTAAAATGACTACAAAATGGCGTCATTTGAATCAGATTTAAAAATAAATAAATAAATAAATAAAACGTCGTAGTTTTTACCTAACTTAACCTAAACCCTATTTTCTCAGACGCTTGTTTCTCTCCGCACATGCCTTACGCCTCAAAACACCTATTTATACTAATAGGTTTGAGTCTCTCTGTTCTTAAACAGGTTTGAATCCCTCTCTGTTCAATTTTCTCTCTAGTTCTCGATCAGATGCCTCCTACTCCTCCCCCTCCTCCTCCTGGATGTGCAGTTTGCAAACGCTGCAAACCAAACTGTCCTTTCAGGATGGTTCTTCCCGAAGAGAAGTCAAGGGACTATCAGTATCTTACCATTTTTTTCTCGAAAAAGAATTTAGAAGATATGTTCAGGAAGGTGGAGTGTAATAAGAGAAAAAACATATTAGACTCGCTTATGTACGAGTGCAAGTGCCGAACTGCTGACCCGCAGTTTGGCTGCGTCGGAACACTTCTAGAATTGAAGCAGAGATGTGATTATCTCGAAAGGGTGGTTTATAATCTTCTTGCTCACAATCAGGAGGTGCTTATGTCAACCTTGACTTGCCCTGAATCACATCCTATTGATTTCTACCAATCGAATCATCAAGTGCCGCATATTCCTAATATTGAAGGATTTGGATTGACGCCAATAGTGTTCCCACCCCTCTTACAAGAATATCTGCAAGCCCAAAACAACCACAACAACAACAATTCTGGGTTTGATGGCGGCAACAACAACAACAATTCTGGGTTCGACGGTAGTATTCCAATTGGATTCGACGGCAGCGTTGCTAGGTTCGACGGCGGCGGACTACGAGCAGCGGACGTCGCAAGCGGCAGTGGGTTGAATGACTACTCTGGTAGCGGAGTTGGATTCATGGACGTGGAAAGGGGAGTGAGTACGAATTTTCCTTCAGAGATTCAAAAGTGATTTTTCTTTCTTCTTTTTGAACAATTGTTGCATCACTGGAATTTTCTCAAAATTGGGTTTTTTTTTTTTTTTTTTTTTTTTTCTTTTTTAATAACGGATGCTTATTAAGTTTTACTTTTAGGATCTTCTTTGGAATGCAATTTTCGGGTTTTTCATTTTTTTATTTTTGGAGTTTTTCATTACTCTTATTAGCTTGAAATTAATTTCTGCCTTGCCTAGATAATCCTTCGTTTATAATAATTACCAAGTTATTCTTAATAAACAAAATGTATAAAAGAAAATGAAATGGATTGGAAAAGATACACGATGGCCTTGAAAATTTGCTTGATCTTGATGGATGCAACATTCCTTTGGGATGGCTGTGCTTATAAAGCTGCACCACTAGGATCTTCAAAAAGTAAAGGATTCTGTTTTAACAATTGATTTTTTAATAGATGACATGGGAAGAAATTGATTTTTTTTTTCCTTCTTTAATTTTTGGGAGAGTGGATTTGATTGGTATTTTACATAATTTTATTTGGAATCAAAATCATCTTCTGCATTGTCTCTTGTACATGATTGTTGAAATGTTTTCGATATTACATACCTTATTCCTTTGTGTCCTTATTGACAAAGATACTTCTTCTTTTGATTGAATTTCATTTGTTCTAATTCTAAAACATCCAGGTTGGCCCCACAATTGCACATATAGTGAAATTTATGCATAATCCAAATAAAATAAAGTCATAGCATGATCTTACATTTACAGACAGTTTTTTTATTTATTTTTTTTATATAATCTGCAATTAATTAATCAAAAGAATAGAAAAAAGGGGGAATCTTCCTTACAGGCTGCAAGTAAAGGCAGAGGGAAGATTTCCGGAATTTAAAAATCAAGAAGGAATGAACTTAAAGCAAACTTAGTTGCTGTATGGGCAGCAAAGTTACAAAGCCTATTAACCCAAAGGAAAGAACAAGAAATAAAAACATCAACTAAAACACGGATATTATCCACTAAGGTGCAGATGGACCAAGCCGAGATGCACAGGGGGGAGAGGAGATCGTCAAAACAAATCTTGGAATCCCCTTCGAAGATGACATGGCTCCAGTGCTCACACTTGGCAAGATTCTAGCCCAGACCTTGAAAACAACACCACGGTGATCTCTAGCAACAACTGCAAAAGCTGCTTTGCTGGTAGATATCGTTGCATCAACGCTGATTTTTATCAGGGGAGCCAACGAAGCAAGGCTGGAGGAGGTGTGGGATGCACCGGACCAGAATACACTCTTGAAACCCTGTAGCGGATGCTCTGTACAAAAGCAGGGATGTCAGTGTTGCCTCTGTGATGGAGAACCTGGTTTTGAGCTCGCCAAATCTCTTCGAGGGCGAGGGCCATGTTTAGGGAAACTGTCCACTGGTCATGGGCTTGACAGGAGGCAGCTGGGGGATTCCAGATGTGGTTGATGATGTCTTCGGAGGATGTAACCAGTTGCTCAATAGATTTAAAGCTCCAGCAGGAGGAGAACCATAAAGTTTTGGCAACTGGACATTTGAAGAAGAGATGGCAAGGATCCTTGATATCCTGATTACAGAGGACCAGCTGGGGTCATCTATGCCTAGGCGAAGTGTGATATTCTCTCTAGTGGGAAGGGCATTGACACGTAACCTCCATAAAAACAAATTCTTTCTTATTCATGATACAATACATGCCCCTTTAAAGCTCAGCAGACAGACTAAAGTGTCTAACAAGTTCAAAATACCTAAATGAAACAAAGCCAATTAGCCAAACTTACACAAAACAAAATGTAATCAACGCTATTTAGTATTTACACAACCATTTGAAAATACTGACACTTCCTGATTTGAGCCTAACCATTACTCTACTCCAAGCCTTTTCTTTTCCTTGACTGTCCAACAAACTCATAAACCTTTTTCTGTTCAGGAAGAGACTTGGCCAGTCTCCTTCTGCAGGCTCCTCTTAGCCAATGCAATAATCTTGGGGCACTCTGCCCCTAAGTTGATATTGCCAAAGATCTCATAGACAATGAACCAGCTGTAGAGGCAGAATTGTAGGAGCAGATATAACAGTAGAGACTTAATATTAGTTCTCTAATAGAATCTAGACATTACACAAATAAAAATATTATAGCTTCCAAAATAAAATCTAGCAAACCTAACGATTCAAACATATATAATAAACCAAACCAAAAATATTTTGCATAAATGATAAAACGTACCTTGTTATCAACAAAATCAGCCCAAAACCTTGCATGAGCTCTCTGGTAACTGGTAAGGATGAGAAGGCAGCAAAGGAGACTTATCCTTCCAGACCTCATCTATGTACTGAACAATGATGAGTGACTCAAACATCGGTTTCCCGTTGTGGATGAGAACCGGGATCTTCTTGTGAATGGGGTTCATCTCTAAAAGCAGAGGGCTCTTTAATGAACTTTTGTTCCACAACTCCTCCTTGCACTCATACTTGATACCCTTCTCGGCCAGTGCAATCCTGACCCTCATTCCAAACAAACTGGCCCAGAAATCCAGCAAAATCACCTCGCCCACCATTGTTACAGAACTACTCAAGGTATCGAAGCAAATGAAAGTAAGAGAAAATTATAGCTTATTTGTAAGGTGTTTATCAATAGAGATTAGTTTATTTCATAACATAAAAATGTTAGAAGTTAGATTTTTTTTTTTTTTTTTTTTTTTTTTAATGAGACAAATGAAAGAAACGCACTCTCGTGGAGCATTTTTGACTTTTCCTTTCTTGATTGTGACTGTCTTCCAAGAAATTCATTAAATTAATAAATTAAAAAAAATTGATTTGTAAATTAATTTTTTTTTTATCTTCTCAAAAAAAAAAAAATTATAATTTTTTTATCCTTTTTTTTTTAAAACTATTCCCCGTTATATAAATAACTTAAAATTTTAAATTAAAAAAAATAATAATAATGCAATTTTTTTCTGAAACATCTTATGGGTAAAAATAAAAAATAAAAAATAAAATGATCTCAACAATGAAATAAGTTGACAAAATTCAATCAAAACCAAATTTGACATATGCCCATCTGACAAAATCCAAACTTTCAAAACCAAAATCTAAAACACAATAAAGAACCACAAGTAAACCAGAAGCAAAGAAGACTCACACTCTGAACAGGGGTACCCTTCTTCTTGTTGATATTGTGGACAAAGAGAAACCTGTGAAGTAAGAACGTATCCGAATGATCTTGACAGTGACGAAGAATCCAACGAGGCTATGCACAGCATTGATGATGATGGATTATTTTTTGAGGTCATGGTCTTTGTTGTAGTGGTGGAGGATGAGGTTATGTGATTGATTAATTAATACACTACACAAGCTTATGTGATTTTTAATGGACATATGACCAAAAAGTTTATCGAGGAACTGTTAAGTGTTAAGATGTTAACCCTTGGTGTAAAATACAAATTTTAAAACTTCAAATAATAAAATTCAAAAACTCTTATATGTTAACTCTTAGTACGATGGTTACTCTACAAATATAAGTGCTTGTAAGGTGTGGGAGGCAAGGGCCGAAGGTGTAGTCTGTACTTTAGCTCTTTTTTTTTTTTTTTTTTAAGTTGCCACATAACTGTCAAGTGTTCCAACTTCCGTCTGCTATCAAAATATAGGAGACCAAATTAACTGCTATCAATGTTAAAATATTAAAATATAGGCGACCAAGTTGATCACTAATACTCTCTAAAAAAAAAA
The DNA here is from genome assembly GCA_023621385.1 of Quercus gilva. Classification (NCBI taxonomy): domain Eukaryota; kingdom Viridiplantae; phylum Streptophyta; class Magnoliopsida; order Fagales; family Fagaceae; genus Quercus; species Quercus gilva. The sequence goes on from CM042474.1 coordinate 15,582,930, forward strand.
GTTGAACGCTAGTACACTACGTGCCTGTTTGATTTGTGTTGAGATTGTATTCATTTTCTTTACTCATTTTCTATACTCAAATATTATACTCATTTTTTGTTTCTGTCTATTTTTTTGTTTGGTATCCTTTTCTGCTTTGTTTTCCCTTTTCACTTTTTATTATGACAACCACCAAAAAATAGAGAGAGGGAGAGTGTTCTTTGATGTGACAAGTTAGTGATAGTGAGACCCACAGATTTGATTTTTTTTACGAAAATGCCAAAGTATTCATTTTCAAGAAAGGTTGTGTTTGTTTTGGGTGTAAATGGATTTAGGAAAATATTTTACACCCTATGCATGTTTGGAGAAGGGAAAGTGAAGAAGACAACCCAACCTACCTTCGCCGGTCAAATTGTGCTGTAGGTTCATGCCTCAGCCTCATTGGTCCATCGGACAATCGTCGTCTTCACTTCAAATCTACACTGCCAGTCAAGGAAGCTCTTTCTCTTCTCTCTTCCTCTTTCTTCTCTCTGACCAACCAAATCTGAGAAGCTAACACGATCTCCGATCTACAAACCAATCTCGCTGTCGTCGCCTCCTTTAGACCTAGCTACTGATCTCACCGCTGTTAGACCCACCTGCCGATCTCACCTCCTTTAGACCCACTCGCCAATCTGTGGTCTTTTGCCTCTCTCTTTCTCTCAATCTCTCTCCCGCTCCCTTTCTCACGATCGGTGCTTATTTTTGAGAAAGACTAATTTTTTTTTTTTTTTTTTTTGATTTGGTTTATATATTCAGCTTTCCTATTATAATGTTTGTTTGGAAGCTGAGAAAATGTGAGAGAATGTGTTTTCTAGAGGATTTTCAAGAACACAACCAAACACCTTAAAATATTGTCCAAAACATTTTTCGTGATGCGACCAAACACCTAAAAATATTTTCATTTCTAAAAAATATTTTATTTTGAAAATATTTTACACTTTGAAATCATTTTTACATTGAGCTAAACACAGCCAAAATGAAAACACCAAAAAGTTGAATTCATTTTTCCTATTCAAATCCTATTTTTTAAAATGCTAAAAAGAAAAACTGAATACAAATACAAAACCAAACAAGTTTTTTAGTAGTGGATTCCACAAAAAACTAAAAATGAATACAAAATACACATTTTTTTTGCTCAAACCAAACGGACCCTAAATATTAAAATAATCTTTTGGTTATTTTCGCCAAATTATAAAAGTGTATAAGTAATACACTTCGAACACTGCTCTCAACAAATACTCAGCTCTCACCTGAGACCCTGGTTCAAGTCCCGGCAACGGAATTCTGTGTTTTTTTATTTACGCTTTTGCTTTTTTCTTTTCTCATCTTCCAAGTTGGATTTTGGTGTTCCCTTTTGGATTTTGGTGCAACATCTGGCCTAGTGGGCATTTCTATTTTTTGATTTGAGCCTACACGATTTCTCTATTTCTAAGATGATGTGACCTATTTCTATTTTTATTACTATTTGTTTCCATTCGCTTCCACTTGGTTTTGATGCTTATTATTTATAAATTTTTTGAAAATGTAGTAAAAAGCAGAGGTAAACAGACAAAACAGAGAATATCTATCATAACAGGAAACCAAAAACACTACTCCATACTGTTCAAACGAGAAAACTTTCACTACTAGCAGGTCATCATGCACACACGGCAGTTTTACTTTTTAGTCATCTGTGTGGACGCTGATAATGGTGTGTACAAGCAGGAATGCTGTGTGGCTAGAAGCAATGTGATTTTAAGGAAGCTGAACATTCATTTCATCATTCATAACGGAACAAACATGGAAAATTATTTTCCTCTACAAGAAGAAGAAGAAGGAGGGTAAAAAAAATCTTGCTATGTTCAAATAAAGCATAAAATAAAAGATTGAATTTGAGAGTGCCAAATTAGAATATGTTCAAGAACCCAGGCAGGTCATGCACACAGCAGTTTTACGTTTAACACATCTGTGATAATGGTAACACTGTACACAACAAGCAGGAATGTTGTGTCTAGCTAGAAGCAACCTCACAATTTGATTATAAAGAAACATACAAATGAACATTCATTTCATCATTCATAACAGAACAAACATGGAAAATTATTTTCCTCTACAAGAAGAAGAAGAAGAAGAAGGGAAAAAATCTTGCTATGTTCAAATAAAGCATAGAATAAAAGATTGAATTTGAGAGTGCCAAATTAGAATATGTTCAAGAACCAAGGGGCAACTTACATTACTCAAATACACGCCCCATCCCCCCATTTGCCTAAAAAACTTTACTCTCCTTTGATTGATGATGATGCATCATCTGTTTCTTGAGCATTTTGCTAGTATCTGGCCTCTAACAGAAAGTAAGCAGGATCAGTTTTTGCAGCATAACCATACTTTGATGTACCATACTTCCGGTGAACACCTGTGAGCTTCCCAGACTCAGCATTCTGATGGAAATTAACCATCAACCTTGAGCATTCCCTACACATGGATAAGATACACCACCATTCAGTAAAAATGCATCTAGTCTATATTGCATATGATTCGCAAACCTCGTCTAATGGTATAAAAGAAAGAATAAACACTAACTGCAGTTGCTCCTCCGAGTAGCTGGTGTGCCACTCACGGGTTGTACTCCACTGCTTAAACCCATAATGAGTACATTGTGCTCTATATATTGCAACAGCAGCCAACAAAGAAGGTGGAAACTTAAGCGTCTCATACTCAATGAGGCACAGCTCAATGATGAAGAATGACATAGCTCAAGCTGGTAGAGTTTATTTATGTCATATACACACCTTCTTGTCAGCTTGAGCAGCTTTGAGAAAATCATAAACACATATGGTGTGGGAATTGACAGATTGAACTGTAGGGTATTGATCATGAACTTCTCCTGCAGGCATACAAGTAAATCATATATTCCAAATCTGATTATGTTTAGAAAATGTAAGAGATAAATGCTTTTAGTTATATATACCATTTCAAGTACTTTTCTGCTATAAGCCTTGTCAGATATCACAATAAAATCCTCCACAACTGGAACTGAAACTTCTTCATATTTGCAAGCAAGAAGCATTACTGTTACTCCAACCAGCTGAAGTTTCTTCCTCACCCCTGGTTGAGCAGCTTAGAATCTATCGAAACTTGATAACCTTCGAAACTTATACCGTGGAAAAAAAAATTTTGACGGCCTTCATGACCCTCAAAATAAGTGCTCTATTTTTTTATTGAGGATTGCGGACCCTTGAAAAAATTATAAATAACCAAAGGTTAAAAGATTTATGCAACCCTTGATAAATAAGGTTATTTAAGGGTCTCCTGACCCTCAAAATAAGATTTTTTTTTTTTTTTTAACCACAATTTCAAGGGAACTACATCAAAATATCTAATCAAACAAAACCCATAAAAAGCAAGCCAATCTAGGGTAACAATTACTTCTACCTTAATGCACCTATCTCCTATTTCCAAATGCAAATGACAAATGAGACACTCAGTACAAAAGCTAAAAACATTAAAGATTGAAACACGATTGATTTTCTAATCCAAAAATCAAGAAAATATAGAAGATAAATCCATTTAACTGAAGAACTGAATTAACAGTTTTCTAAGCCACAATTCACCATCCTTATTATAAACACAAACCAATTGGCAACAGTAAACAGTTCATGGACTGCAAAGAAGTCCCCAATAAGCAGGTAAAGCAACAAACTGCATTTTAAAAACCTTCATCAACATAATATACCTTTTGCAGATATACAAGCATTAAAACTAAAATAAACTTTGATAACAAGAGATAAGCATTATATTCCATAATACTCAAGCTGACATTGCTTTCTTTTACTTTTACTAGAAAATAGAAGACCCAAGGAACATTTGTATCTGGATTGAACTGAAACTATTAATAATATCAATGCAAATTGTGCAAAGAATTTAAAGCTCCCAGATGAAGTTAAAGGCAATTCATTAGATTCTACACCCAAAAAAAAAAAAAAAAAACCTGAAATTTTTAAGTTTGTTTCAAATGTGTAATGACAGCAAACAATAAGAACACTAATAAAATCAAAATGCCAGCTTGAACACATAACTAATAGCAATTACCAGAATGGTAGATGTCCAAATCACATTACAATGCTATGATAACAGTTAAAACCAACTCCTTAGACAATATCAAAATTAACCAAACTCGGTGGATCCAAAATTCAAGATTGACAGTCTAAAATACCAGTTCTTCCAACTTCATCACATAATTTGCCATTCCACATAAAGCCAAACACATGGGAAAGTTCCAATTTTTTTCAAAACACAAACATTCACAGATTAATCCAATTCAAACACACCCCACAAGTGACTAGCTTGAGTTGATCTTCATACCTTAGTGATCACTACTAGATTGAGCTGATTATGAGGTGATATAACTCAACATTTGCATCATCATATTGTCATAATATGTTCTTTGTTCTACCATTTGACTAGCTTGTTGTTTCTCAAAATGTCTTCTTTGTTCTACCATTTGAATAGCTTGTTGTTCAAGCATGCTTTTCAAGTGCTTTACTTTTTTCAACTCTACATCAGCCTCTAAACGTTTGGTTCAGATTCTAAAAGTTTGTGGTTAGATTCTTGGAGTCGCTTCTCAAGATCTTGCATTCTAGATGAGGAAGAACCCCATAACTTGGTAGGAGTGACTCCAGCCCTATAGCCACGAACTTGTCCACAACACTCAAGTCCAAACACCTCCACAAACATTTGGTCTTGAGATATTTGCAATGCCCCCTCATTCACTTCAGTAGTAAGATTCCTCAATGCCATCTAAAAAGAAAAGTAACTATATAACTTGGAAAAAAAACCACATAAAAATATACTAGCTGTATTAATATAATTAGAAGATTTCATACCAATGCATCTTGTGCTACTTCAGTTACCGCTTGCCCATTAGCTTGAATGTGGGTGATGTCAAATAATTTGATTCTACTAGGGTTATGACCTGTCTTCTCTTTCTATCATTTGACAAAACGAATAGAAAGCATATAGTAATTAAGTACTTAACTAGGAGCAGATAGAAAGCATATAGTAATTAGGTATTCCAATAAGAAGAGAGTTGATTCAAAGATAAGTCGAGGGTTTTGAGTATTGAGGCACATTCCCTCTCTCTTCTCCTTTGGCATTCTGTCACCTTTTGCATTAGTTTTCACATGTACTGTTTACTGTTCACATGATCCTAGAAGCTTAAACCTTGCAGAATATGCATTAAAGTAAATTGCAGAACAAATTTCTCAGCCAATCTTAATAGATGCATGTTAGCAAGCACAAATTTTTTTCTCTAAATATACTATGAATATATACTCTCTAGGATCCTAGGCTAATGTCTTAGTATATCAATATGTCCACCATGCACATCTAAAGTAACTTGTTAAAAATGAATGCTTTATGCTTAATGCCAGAAAAAGTTATTATAAAAATAGATTTATCAAGGACTGGACTCGTAATGGAGAAAAACAGTGCAAGGAAAATAAATAAATAAATAAATAAAAACTTTACATATTTGAGTCCATTTAAAAAATGAATAACCCCAAGACATCAATTTTGAATCATAGAGTACCAAACAGAGGTTATTGTATATCATATTTGAAGAAGAAAACACATGTAAACTTGATCTATTATATGCGTAGTGTAACCAAAAAAATAATTGAGAAAGGTGACAAGAAAAAAGATTAAGCCAGAAAACACATTTGATGTATTTAACCAGAACCACTTTGCATGATATTGAATACATGTATAAATTAGTTTAATAAAAAGGCATAGCTCAAGCAATTCATGTTAGAACAACATCTAATCTAACAAACAAATCAACTAAATTCATCAAAATCCAAACAGTAAATTCACAAGAACTCATTAGAAATGACATTTTACACCAAAAACATGCTTTTGAACTTCCCAATATCTAAGAAATATTTGAGGAATAACCATCATGAAACTTTACCTCCTTTAAGAATCCACAAAAATCTCTTTGCTCGTCAATAGATAAAGACCCAAATCCTGAATCATCTTCTTTGCCTCATATAATGAATTTTAGAAAGCGCATCATTTAACAATTGAAGCAACAGAGTAAACGATTTGTTTGTCCAACCACTAAGGCATTTAATATGAAGTAACTTCACAATGAAAGACAATTTTGTATACTTGCAATCATGAAAAAGTTTCTGCTTGTTATCCCTGAGTTTTAGAAAAAAGTTAGCTGCATCATCATTAGACTCTTCAGGAGTACCATCGCCACTCGAATCTCCAGCTACACTACTGGTTGCATTAAAGGCTGCACAATAATCTTCTACCATCTCACTCAAGCCATCCCCATCTGACTCATCATCACTATCCAAACTATCACATGTTTGAAAATGTCTCTCCTCACCATGTCTAAACCAATGAGTAAAACTTGGGAGAATACTAGTAGTAAGCAAATCAGCCTCAACATCATCTCTGGTCCTTGCAAAGTAGTTATTACATTTCTTACACGGACAATAAATTTTATCCCCCATTGTTGTATGCTCAAATGCAAAATCAAGGAAGTCTTTAATTCCTTGTCTATATTCAGGAAGAGCTCTATTCTTGAGCTTTACCCAATTCCGTTCCATCTAAAGTTGGATTAAAAATTTTTAAAAATCTTCAATGAGGGACACACCTTAAGCTGTCCTCAACCAGAAAAGAGTAATAAATCCAGCGGAAAAGCCTGCATGAAAAAATATTTCAACGTTAGAGTTTGAGACATTATATAATACAATAAATAGATGATATAATGAGTTCTAACCAAATCCTCATATTTAAGAAAATTGCACTCAATATGGGCAAACTTGTAAGTTGCATCTATGAGAGTAGAAAAATTTGTATGATGCATCTCCAAACAGCAGGTTTCCATTATTATAACAAATAATAACTTTGAAAATGTAATTAAAAAAATAAGTACTAATAGTTCAAATGAACAGAAGTAGCCGCATTCAGCTTCCTACGTCAGAGGTCTCTGAGATAAATTATGCAGAACACGCTCCTCTGGATAACAAAGTCACAAGGCCTATACATTACTGCATAAATGAATAGAGGATGCAGAAATTGAGGATGCAGAAAAAGAACTCACCTTAGAATAACAAAAACTGCACAAATTGAAGCTGTGGTAATGATTATATGAAGTAAAACAACAACTTGTAATATTAAAGTAGAAGTTAACTTTTGAGGAGTAAACTTAATATGTAAAGAAAACCCAAGTACCCGAATGGCAAGAAAAATTCTGTGGCTACAATTCATTTTCATTGTAAAGAAAAACTATTGATCTGCAATAATTAAACTTGAATAACTTACAGGTTCAGAGATATACTTCTGTTGTACTAACTTTTCCACAATAAAAGCGGCAGCTAGGAATATTGGCAGTTTAAGACTGCAATAAAAGAAATATAAATAATAAATGATAAGCTACTAAACATGCAAGTATAAAAAAATCATAGTGATCCATAAACCATCATTATCCCACACAACTGGAGGGGTGGAATCTAAAAATGCAAACCATTTCTGAAGGCAGTCAAGAGTGCACAAACATGAGGTCACTATTTTATACAATTAAGATAAAATTAAGATCCCCATCATCACAATAGAGTACATGCACTTGATCAGCTATAAAGATGTATATATAGGTGATACTATATGATTTCTGCCATGGTTACAATCATAAGTGCATATTGGCCTTTGGTTCCTGTCCTTAGATTCAAATCTCGCAACTGTTATAAGCCTAGGAGAGGTTGAACTTGAGGAAAATCTGGATGGTGGAGCAGGTCTAGGTTGCAGGGTTTGCCAAATAATATTTAAAAATGTATTATTAAGCAAAATAGGCCTATTCATTTTTTTTTTCTATTCGATCATGATAGTTTCAGCATATGTCAGTGAGAGCAGCAATCTAGAAACTATTGATTTTTTTTTTTTTTTTTCGATCATGATAGTTTCAGAATATGTCAGTGAGAGAAGCAATCTAGAAACTATTGAATTGTACCTCATGGCAAATTTTAATTTACCAAAGCGAAAACATAAAAAATTAAAAGGCCTCTCTAAAGCCTTTGTTAAGTTCAACAAATTATCAACTGAGAATTACTGCTAATTTGTATGTTCCTAATTGGCAAAGGAGATTTTCAAAAACCAAAAGTGGAGCATGACAAACTACACAGTTTCTACATAAATTAGCGTTAAGGCCTAAGAATGAGGAATCAACATTCTTATCATAGAAACAACTAGCTAAATACAACCAGCTATTGCATAGAAAGAATTCAAACAGACCATCCTAAATACAACCAGCTATCAAAGAAACAAGAAGTTTAGATTCTACAAAGGAATTGAAATTTTTTTCATAATTAACCTCCACAAGGTGATTACAAATGATGACCAAAAAAAAAAATGATTAAACCAGAGAGATAAAAATTCATAACAGTATCAAAAGCTTAAACCAATAGAGTTAGCCACCAAAAAAAAAAAAAAAAGGCAATCGCAATCACAACGGTATAAGTACTTATAGGTAGTGCTTCAAACAAACAGGAAATTTGTGAAATGTTAAATCGTATAAACAAACACAGCAAAATCTCCTAGATATAAACAACACACTGTTAAAATGATAAATGACATCTAAAGCGTACTCTTCAAATGAGTGGTGGGTGTCTATCAAATTCTTTAACTTCAAAGCCAATTTTTGGTCCCCTTGTATTTTTGCTTTTTGTTGCAATTCCACATATATATATGTTGAATTTGGATCAAATTCTATGCCATACAGAGTACCAAACTGAGGGTTTGGTTTAGTGAATTTGAATGACTCTGTTGTTTATGGGCAATTGGGTTTGGAGGTTTTGAATGTGATTGGTTGGTTGTTTTTCGGCTTAAGTGTGAATGGGTGGGTGGGAGTATTGTGAGGGTAAAGCTAATGATTTGTTCAATTCAAGGAAAATGTAGGATTTTGATTATGGTCATCTAGCTGGCTTTCAATAAAATGTGCTCGAGCTTTTTTTTTACACTTATATACTAAATGTTCTTTACTTGTATTATTTATTCAAAAAGTTTCTCATTCTGTCAAATGCAATCTGTGTAAGCTAAAGATTTTGCTTGTACATTTTAATTCTTCCATTGCCTTAAATGCCTATCTTCTTACTGAAAAACTTCGAAAATTCAGCTCTTTTAGCTGGTATTGATCATGATGACCTGCTAAGTCACATTTTAATTGATTATGACATGTTGATCCTTGCCAATTTATGTTCAACATGTGCTTATATTTACTCTTGACTCCCTAATCTTCGTGCAGTATGGCTGCTATTCTTGCTCAGAGTCGTGCTGAGTTTGGACCTAGTCCCATTGAGAATTCGGTGTTAAGGTTTCTAACAACTCATCGATCGTGCGCTGTTTGGGAAGGTAAGGTAAAATTAAAACCAACCACGTGCTGAGTCCTTTTACATTATGTTGATTTTTTTTTTTTTTTCCATTTCTAAAATTCTAAGTTTGTCAATGGTATTACCAGGTTTGAATGCATAGTCATGCCCATTAGTTGGGTTAAGTTAGATTGGTTGACTATTGCTATGAGAGAGATGATATATATAAAAGTGGGACCTATTTGCTATGAGAGAGATGATATATATACTCGATATAGGATATAATTCTTTGTTACTTGGAGTTGGATGCATAAGTTGACGGCTCATATATAATAATTAACATCCCTCATCCCTAGTCTTTGTAAGTAGATACAGTGAGAAACTAAGAATACTGTTTATTCTCTTAATATTGTTTAAAGACAAGATATTAATTTTGTGGCCTGAAAGAAAGCTATCTATGAGCTCCAAGTTATTTTGGTTTAGTTTTAGAAACATTCCCATGTAGGGTCCCTAACATATTATAGCCCCCAAAGCTTAACTTGATTTTTTATTTTAAAATAAAACATGTGAGTCGTATATTTTTATCTCAACTTTTAAGAAGTATAAAAAAAGAAAAGAAAAAGTGATGTTAGATATTTTACAAATTTTATTTTTAAGTCTTAAAAATTGTTGTGTCACCTATCACATTAACTAATTCAAATATTCATTTATTATATTGTAGTTGTGGAAGTGCCACCAAGTTACATTTTTTTTTTTAGTTTCTTAATTTTGTTTCCACAACAATGTGTAAGCTTTTTGTAATAAAATTTGTAAAGATTTGAGATTTGGGAGATATAGTTGTTATTGCTTTATTGGTAGCTAGTTGAGTTTTATAAATGCTATTATGTAGCTGCGCAAGCAATACTTATTAACTGTAGTTGAAGAGATTGACCTAAACTTAGGTGTAGTCTTAGGGGGAGTGCAACTCCACTTTCAAAATTACATAGGTCCCCCACGAGTAACAACAAGAGCATAGCCATGAATTTTTATTTAAGAAGGCCGATTTGTAACATTGACTCTTTTAATATAATTTTTGTATGTATGGGACAAGAGAGTCGAGCATAAAACATTTTTCCAAATTTAATTCTGAGATTATTATATTAACCACCACTTAGAAAATTGAAACAAAAGCTCTCAATCTAGCTGGCAACAATAAAACCAACATTGAAAACCTTCCAAGTTCTAAGTTCTAACACTGACTAGTGATAATTAAGCATTCAAAACTCCATTAATGCTGGCTATATGTGGTCAATTATTTTATTTTATTTTTTTGAGAGGAGAAAAAAATTATCATACAATTGTTTGTATAATATAAAATTGTAAGATAATAATTTAAAATGGGTCTTTCTATAATTAAATATTACATGAATAATATTTGGTTATTAATTATCAATTTAGTAAATGTTTGATAGCAACAGTATCAAGTGCATTCTATCAAATGTTTGATAGTAAAATGTGCACTAGCATTTTATCAATTGTATCAAGTGCATTGTATCCTTTTATTTTGCTCCCGTTGTTGCTTTTTTTTTTCTTTTTTTTTTGGGATGATATTTTAATTTCCCTTCATAACAGCTTTATTTTTGTTTTTTGGGATCAATAGCTACAATCGCATATACAAAGGTTATGGAATATTGCATCTCATCACCATGGTCCTATCATGTGCAGGATCCGGGGGCACTGAAATGTCGTGGTCGTAATGACGAGCTCCGAAAACGACGCCCCATAGTAGTGGATGATCGCGTCATCGACATTGTGAAGAGAGTTGGGTTAATTGGGCTGTATAGGACCCCATGTAGAAAGATTGATAATAACTTGATAACGGCCTTGGTTGAGCGATGGCGGCGTGAAACCCACACCTTCCACCTGCCATGTGGTGAGACAACAATCACATTGCAAGATGTGGAAGTTATTTTCGGGATTCCAATCGATGGTGAGGCAGTTGTTGCTAAAACTGACTTGAAATGGAAAGTTGAATGTCAGAGTATGCTTGGAATTCCTCCTAATGGAAATGTGCTTAACAGACAAAGGATCCTAATTAACAAGCTACTAGAAAAAATTGACCACGGGTTGCCTAATGATGTAGCAGAGATGGTTGTGCATCAATATGCACGGTGTTATATTCTAGCACTGCTGGCAGACACAATTTTCACCGACAAGTCTGGCGATAGGGTGCATATGATGTGGTTGCAGATGTTAAGGGACCTTCGCAATCCAACTCAGTACAGTTGGGGGAGCGCTTGCCTTGCATGGTTGTACAGAGAGTTATGCAGGGCAACCGACAGTGGTGCCAGTCAAATTGGTGGGGCATTGCTACTGGTTCAGTATTGGGCATGGTTCAAACTCCCTTTTTTGTGCCCAAGGAAGAACCTCCCACTAGATGATGCATATGGCCCACCATTTGCACCTTCTCCACTGTCCATTAAGTAAGTCTCTTTCTTGATCGATTCTGAAAATTGGAAATAGATCTATAATTTTAAACGACATGACACATTGTTAGACATAGAAAATAAAATTTTAACATTGATATTCCTCAAATCTTGAAAATTAATAGGATTTTTATTTATTTTTATATATCGTTTTACAACAACTGAGGTCATATGTTATTATTGATGTATAATACAAGTGTTATTAATTTCTAGCTCCACCACTAATCATATGTTTAAATAATCATTGTTTGGTATAAACTTAGTGGTATGTAATGTTAAATTTACGATTGCCCATCATTTATTGTTGCTGATTACTTCAAATTCTCAATTCCAAGTATTGACTCTCTTTTTCTTAATTGTAGGACTGTGTGGGTCATGACCACGAAAAATAGCCCCCAAGAAATCTGTCTAGTTCGGTACCGTCAGCTATTAGATTGTATGCGTCCCTACCAGGTACCCAAATTGTGTTCCTTCTATTGTTTATGACTATTGTATTTACTGCTTGTAAAATAGCTCATAGTTGAAAATAATGAAACATTGCATAATGTGCTGCCCTTTTATTTGGCTATTTCAGGTGGTGTGGGAACCATATCAAGATGACTTAGCCCACCTGCCTCCGTTTTGTGTCGCAGGAAGGGACGTATGGACGGCGAGAGTGCCGCTTGTATGCTTCTGGCTAGTAGAGAAACATACACCGGACCGTGTTCTTCGTCAATTTGGGATGGTACAAGAAATTCCCCCATATGTTGATACTGACGACGCCCTTCATGACATAGACTTGAGGGGGAAGATAGAGGTGAATTGGGGGGATAAACATTATGGCCATATTCAAGTATGGAATAGTCGAGCACGATTTCTATGTCATGGAGCACGACTACAGGGTGATATGTCGCCTGCTTATCCATACTTTAATTGGTATGATAGGGTGACTTGGAGGTTCGTCGACCACACTTCTGCTTCACTTCTTATTATGGTAATCGCTTCGACCTTTCTTTTCAATTTTTGTTGCGTATCACCATTTTTTTGTTAGATGTACTAATTGTATTTTTGTACTTGCAGGTTGCCAGTCACAAGCAGATGTTGACGCAATATACAGTAGGCAGTCCCATGTACAAGCATATCTTAGTTGTACTTAAATATGTGGAACGCCTTCATCGTATGACTGCCCAACTTCCCTTGGAAGAGACCGATGGGGCAAATCCAAATGCTGTAGAAGATACTGGACGACCAGGCACGAGCTCAAATCGTGCCAGCCATAGCCATGGTCAGCGTGGTGCACCCCATCAGGTTGTAAGTAGGCCGGATCCTCTTTCACCCCCACATGCATCTCCTGCGCCAGAGTTCCCTCCACCTCCACATGCATCTCCTTCCCCAGAGATCCCTTCACGTACTACTCATGCAGTTCCTGACCTAGAGATCCCTCTACCCACTACTTGTGCATCTTCTCACCCCGAGATCCCTTCACACACCCTACGTACATTTTTTGACCCTGCTCATCTTTCATTTACTCCGCCATCCTTTGATCTCGGCTATGATTTCAGTCAGACCCCTCCTGTCATGCACACTCAATCCCCCTCGTACAGCATTGGTCATATTCACCATGTGCCACCCCATAGTCAATCCATGTCATTCATGCCCACTCCTGGACTGCATATAAATCCCATGACTACGGGCCTCACTCACATTTCATCTGCTACACCATCCTCCCCCGCAGTTGTAGGATCTTCAGTTGTTGGGAGTCGAGCAAAACAGCCAAATGTGCATGTTGAGAATGAGCAGGTAGTTGTTGGGTTACAGTCACCCCCACAAGGTCGACCTAAACGCACAACAAAAGCACCTTCTTATGGGACAGGTGGTCACAAAGCAGGACACAAGGCTGACCCCACGGTATGACAACTCATTTAATGTAATGAATATTGAGTAATTGTTGTTAATGCTATTATAATTCATGTAATCCATTGTTTGGTTGTAACTCCATCTTTGCAGCAACAAGAGGAGCCTCACCAAGGAGATGCAGTACCCCCTCCCCCACATACCAAACATTATAAGAGATAGCATAAACGTAAAATGCATTAGGACCAGCACCCCATCTGAATGTGTATGTGTATGTGGGTTTTCAATTCATTTATTTTAGGCTAAATGTAATATATTGTTATCTCCAACATTTTTAAGGTCAAATATATCTTTTAAATCTTTATAATTTCATATGTTATACTGTTGCTACAGGATATTGTAATTTGTAAGTTCATATATTATAGCATTATTATATGATATATTGTCCCTCTAACTTCTTTTGTTCCCTTAACTGAATTAACTCACATTTTCTTACTGGTGTATTAATTTCTCTCCTCTGCACATGACTAAATTAGAGATTTTGATGCTCTTCTTCCTCACTTCATTTTGATAATTATTTATGTAGGCAAAATTTGATCAACTTAAGCTTATTGGCCCAGTTATACTCACTGGAATCCTGAAGTCACTTGACATTTATTCAGATTCAAAATCAGGTCCTGCATTTGAAGTTCTTTGAACTTCTTATATATATATATATGTGTGTGTGTGTTTTATTAGGCTTTGTAGAACTTCATTCTGATTGATCTAGTGTACTAAATTCACCCAGATGCTACTGCTAGGGACACCAAGACTTTTGCTTTTCAAGCAATTGGGTTGTTAGCACAGCGCATGCCTCAACTTTTCAGGTTCATCACCCAACTCTTCTGCTTTCTTCTGTGACCCCCCATTAAGCATTTCTTAACATTGTGTACGAGGGGAAAAAGTTCTGATGGCTATTTTTTTTCTCAGTGGTAAGATCGACATGGCTCTACGTCTTTTTGATGCATTGAAAGTAGAGGATCAGTCTCTTCGTTTCATTGTTCAAGAAGCAACCAATTCCCTTGCTGCAGCATACAAGGTTTGCTAGTATTTTTTTTTTTCTCTGGGTTGAATATATCATTAATAAATTCTCTTTCGCTGATGTGGCAATTAATTCTCAAAGCTGTTGTTTCTCATCGCTACTTTAGTGAACTTAATTTTAGCAATTCTGTTGTGGTTTTCTCAATTGAACTATTGCTACGTGATACTGGTTGGTTCAGTGGCAGGGAAGGTTTTGTTTATTTATTAAGGTGTATTTTTTAGTATTTATATCTACCCTTGCTATTTTCTAAGGAAAATGCTCATGATGGGAATCATGTTTAAGACTATTCCTATATTTACGGAATACTCATGCTCCAACTGATCCAAATGAGAGAAAGGATGTCTGAGATTCATTTATAATCCTGGACAAACTCATTTATAGACAATTGAGATTGTCAGAGAGGTTATCTTTGAGATCTGTGACATAGTATGGAAGTATTAAAAGAGATCCATTATATTAGTTAAAAAGATATTATACAAGGATTTCAAAGAGAGCCATTGAAGTGTATACGTTATATGCCCAAAAGTTACCTCAAATAAATTCTGATGTAGAATTAGATATAGTTACCATCATTTAGTCACTATGACCTGTCCAGAACAACAAATGCAATAGGGCAACATCTTTAACTCACTTGATTGACAATACATTATAGTGGAAGCCACGTTTATAATGAGATTCATTGAATTTTAAAAAAAGGTCAACTATAAATTTATTAAAAATGTATTTTGAATTTGAATTTTCATATCAGTATCATTTACATTTACTCCAACCAATCAATTCTTTGGTCTTGTCCTCAAGATGCATGGTTTTAAAAACCAAACCAGACTGGACTGGCCAATTCAATTGGGAACCGGACATTAATTCGGTCCGGTTATTATTCAAAACCGGAAATAAGAGTGATCATGACATTTCTTTTTCTTAAAAAAAAAAAAAAAAACAGTATCATCTTATTTCGTTAATATAAAAACATGAAAATGAGCATAAATTTATATATAGTTATGAATTAAATAACCAAATAATTATATATTAACTAAAGATTAATATATTATATATATTTAATTAATTCATATACTAAATAAGTCTTTGGTTGTATTTTAGTATTTTTATTTTGTAAATATAAGATCTAAAAGCTTACTTAAAGCATTTAATTTTTTTTTATATATTTTTAACTAAACATATTTACTACTATTAGCTTATTAGTTATATAAAAAGACTTATTATTTATTTTTATAATTTAATTAAATTATTTATGACGTCACTAGTCAAACCATCGGTCCGACCTTGGTTGGACCACAAAACCGATAAATTGTCCCTTTTCCAGTTTTTTGTCCGTTCCGGTTTTTAAAACCATTTCAAGATGTGGAAAGTGAACCATTCTTTCCAATGTGTTATCACTGATTGCAGTCCCTCTTCCTTCTTAGAAAGAGTGGTATTTATACCCAACTGCTTGATTTGGATTTTACTATTCATATCTTCTTTTGCAATACAAGTTATAACCTACAATCAATTTAAGTATATTATTGTTTAGTGCTCTAAAGCTTAAGTTAGGTGTCTTTGTAGAGATGGAGATTTGTTTGGGGTGGTGGGGTTGCAGGTGGAAGGCCACTAAAAACTGAAAAACTGAAAAACAAGAGTTAAATTCTGTTTCTTTGTCATTATGCACTCTCAACCTTTATTTATGCTCACATCTTCCTCAGTGCAGTCAGAAATATTCCAAATGTTTATTTGAGGCAAAGATGGGTGGGTTACTTGGCTTGAATGCTTCTTGTTTGTTGGACATTCTCTTTCTATGCTTTACCGTAAGCATTCACATTTTTGTGAGTACAATTAGCTTGCTGATAAAGCTGACAACTTACAATTCAGAAGTATTTGACTTCTTGACCACTTTGCACCTGTACCTCTGAGCCATGTTCTATGATATTAACTTTTTTGTTTTGATTATTCTGCATCACATGCCCTTAATAATAATCTAATTAATGCTGCTATATTATCTGAGAATCAGGAAGCCCCTGCAACAGTGCTAAGGGATTTGGAAACTCTTTTACTGAAAAGTTCTCAAGAGGTATCACACTTTTAATTTGTTGACTTCGTTTGTCTGTTGCTCTTCGTTCTTCCTTTGAGGATAAGAGTTTCTATGCTTCATTAAAGAAACTCTGCTCAACCATATATGGCTAATTTATTGGTGCTGACCAGGAAAAAAGTGAAGTATGGTTCTGCGCTCTGAGATGGGCTACTTCTTTGTATGATATGCAACATTGCCCAAGTCGGTTTATTTGTATCCTTGGAACTGCAGATTCTAAGTTGGACATAAGGTACTGTAAATTTTCATTTTGTATTTGGAATGGTCTCTGCTTAATTTGTAGAAAATTCTCTCCTTATGTCTGTTTTTCTGGCTCTCTTTATATATATCTGTGTGTGTGTGTGTGTTTACAATAATTTAAAATAAATAAAATTTACATTCAATTTATAATTCAACTTCTTTATAATCTTGCTTTCGGAATGAAGTGATTGAATGGAAAACAATTTATGCCTTTCTGTTTCATATTGTCTTGTACGTTTTGATTCTTATATCTATATCTCATCTTTTTGTATTATTTATTTCTTGAAATCTAACAATTTTAACTTTTGCCATTATTTTTTTTGATAAGTACATGATGATGATGTTTTGTTGTTAATGTAATTTCCTTCTGTTAGATGAAGAAAGAACTCAGATAGCTCACATCCTACTTAATATTTTAGGGAAATGGCACTTGAAGGCCTTTTTCCTGTTAAAGATGAAGGACGGGTAATGACTCAAAGTCTTGATCTTCGATACCCAAAACTTGGTGTCATGCTAGATTATATTCTTAAGCAGCAACCAAAGTTGTTAGAGTCCAATCAGGGCCGGCTCATTGAATTCGGGGGCCCTAGGCGAAAGTTTTAAACGAGGCCTTTTATTATATTTAATTATAAATTAATAAATTTTTGCATTCAAATTCCGCTAAAATTTCTTTTTCAATTGATAATATAGCTAATCCACTTAATCTTTCTTGTGACATAATTGATCTTAAATAGGATTTTATTAATTTTAATTTTGAAAAACTTCTTTCTGCGGTGACATTATATGTTTGAACAATATCACGACCACCTTCGTTATTATCATTTTGTTGTGTATTTTCATTATCTTCTAACTCTTTTTGATGAATTTCTTGTTCATTTATGAAACCTTCACTCAAATTTTCTGCAAGATTTTGTTTTTTACTAGTAATAAATTTGTCCATAGCTCCTTTTTGAGATTCAATTAGTTCTTCTCTGTCTTTTTTTTTTTTTTTTCTTCATATCCAGATAAATATTTTCTAGTAGACATTTGTAATTAAAAAATATTTAGGAATAAATGAAACACAATCTATAATAAAAAAAAATTACAATTTAACTAGAATAATATAAATTTAATGTATAAAACAATAGAACCTGTTTTATCAAATGCACAATTGTAGCTTTACTTAATATGATCACTTTACACTTTAAACCTGCACAAAAAAATTAAAATTAATATTAGTACAAAGTAAATTATTCTAAATTTATAATTTTGTTATTAATACTCTTTCTTTTGTGCAGCAGTAAACTTTTTTTTTTAGTATAATGTGTAGGACTCAACTTGATCTACTAAGACTAAAACTTGGCCACTATCCCTCTAAATCTGATTTCTTAAAAAAAAAAAAAGAGAACTTGTAGGACTAGATCACTGGATCAATACCTTAACAGTTAACTCCCATACCACTTATCTGATTTCTTAAAAAAAAAAAACAAAAAAAAAAAAAACAAAACGTGTAAGACTAGATTATTCAGACTATTCAAAACTCAAAAGGTGTAAGACTTCCCATCGAAAAAAAAAAGAAAAAAAAAAAAAAAAGGTGTAAAACTATTCAGCCTAAACGTGTAAGACTTTAACTCTTTTCTCTTTATCACTTTATGGGTCTATTGAGTATTGACCATTCAGACCATTCAAAGAATCAAAAGGCTTCTTCTAGAGAAATCTAAAGGAACCAAACCAAAGTTCAACTTCAGCCAAAAAGCTCTGCTCTACTCTGCTCATGCCTCTCCAAAAGAAAAAAAAATCTCTGTTCACACCTCTTCAAAAAAAAAAAAAAAAACCATGAAAAAAAAACCGAGACACCCAGCAGTAAACATGAAGAAGATGAAAGAGACAAAGGAAGAGAAAACAAAAAATGAACCTTCAGTGAACACACAAGTCTATTGCCAACACAGTTGATGAGTAAGCCAACTAATGAGTGTTTTTTTTAGAATCAAGATAGTCAGATAGAGAGAGTCAAAGAATGAGTTTTTTTTTTTTCTTCTTTCTTTTTTCTTTCTTTTCTTATTTGCCTCTTCTTTCTGCTTTTGTAATATTTTCTTCTGCAAGCTAATAATTTTTGCCGTTTGTAATCTTTTCTTATGCAAGTTAAAGATTTGGTGATGGCCTGATCTGATGGAATTAGTCACATTGTCAGTTTGTCACTTTAGCTTTTTTCTATGTGATAAACGGGCCTCTGTGAGAAACGGGAGATTTGGTGATAGCCGTTTGAAATTAATAATTTTTTTTTTTTTTTTTTTGGGTGAGAAATGGGCCTCTGAGAAACAGGCCTTCATGGTGATGACCGTTTGTAAATTTCTTTTTTTTCTCAGATGGGAAAATAATATTATATACTATATTATTATTATTTGGGGGCCCTCTAATAAGTGGGGGCCTTAGGCGGTGGCCCAGCTCGCCTATAGCTTCAGCCGGCTCTGAGTCCAATGAAACAAAGGAACATAAGCTTCTTTTCCCATCAAAAACATATGTGGCTATGATTAAATTTTTGTTGAAGTGCTTCGAGTCAGAGTTGGAACTGAACAACTCTCTAGAAGGATCATCTGAATTTCAGTCTTCAGTGGAAGCAATGTGTTTATTAGTAGAGCATGCTATGTCATTTGAAGGCTCTGTTAAGTTGCATGCCAATGCTTCGAAAGCATTGATAGATATTGCATGTCACTTTCCAAAGGTTGGTTAGCACAGATTCCCTTGCTTTGTTTCTTCACTGGTTCTTGTTGTTGCATCTTTCTTTTCTTAATGATTATGTGTCTAGTGTCTAGTGTCTTTCTCTTTTAATCGTATGTAATGCAGCAGTTCTTGAATTAGTAATGGTTCTATGAGTTTATCTTGTTGCTGCTATCTACTTGAAAATTTGTTCCAATATATTAACACTATGTTTTGTGAAATTTTCTCTTTAGGAAAATTGTGGCCTGGATAATGGTTCAATTGTTTTTGGCTTTGCTTTTGTTGATTGTGCTGCTTTAAGAAGTTGGGTTGGTTCCATCAATGATGATGTGTCCTCTGCTGCTCTGGGGGCTTTACTAATGCAAGTATGGTTAACGTACTGTTCCCTTTGTGTAATCTTAGGGTATGTTATTCTTCCATTTTTAGTTCTGCCTATTGCAAAGCATAAGCTAATTAAGTTAAACAATTCACACTTAAAGTAGACAAGCTCAAAACTCTCCTGTCATTCTGCTCTTAAATAGGAAGAGGAAGAACAGGTACTTTCTGGGCCCAAGGAGGACAGTCGAGCTTCAGAAGCATCTCGAAGAGTTGTGCAATAAGATCAAGAAAGGCTGATTTTGCAGAAAGCTCGTCTCCAAAAAAAGCTGGCTGAGATCAGTTAATACATTAGTTGATACCTCTTTATAAAAGCGTTCTAATTGTACTTCTATTCACTTTGTGCTTAACTGCATGTCAACAAAAATAATAGAGCCTTGATATATGGTGCATGCTTGTGTTTGTCTGTCTGGTAGTGGCCAAAAGTGGTTTGAAGTGTATAACCAACGATGTGGAGCGATGCTTGTCACTGGTGAGATGCTAGATATTTGGTCCTTTTTCTTTATTAAAGCTTACAAGTTACATGTTTTCTTATGCAATGCAACTAAACCTTCAGTGCGTGGAAGAAAGAACGCGCGGACTAACAAGTAATCTAATCACACTGTCAAAACAGGTCAGGTTTTTTCCGCTTTTTTTATTCTCACTTCAATTATCAGTGATTAAATGGTTTTGAATTTTAGTGGATCATTGTAGCGGGTTGATATTGAGAAACCAAGACACCGAACTGTTGTCACCTAAGATGTTCAACAACAAATCATGACAATGAATAGGAAAGCTAGGGAGGAATGGGAAAAAAAACAGGCTGAAGCAGAGAAGCTGCGGAGACTTAATGATGTGAGTGCCCCTGCACTTTATGAGACGACGAACTGAATTCTTAAAGTATCCCTTCTTTAAATGAGCATATTGCAATATACTTCTTTTGAATGTGGTAAAATACACACAAAATGTTTACTTTGGGTCTGATTAAAGTTCTATATATTTGATATTGTATGATATATCTCTCCAAATGCAGCCTGAGGGTAATAATGGAGTTGATGGTGATATATTCGAATTATTTCTTGCTTAAATGAGCTACGGACTACCATGGATGTGGCAAATACATGTATACATACATGATATATGTTTATTTGTACAGATGCATTCATTGATATTAAGGTCATGACTGAAAAGTTCAATTCTTAGTGCATGTGCGCTTTTTCACTTGTGGTTCATGCTTGCATTTTAAGTGAGAATAGCTTTGTCTCTTAGTTTAGTTGATCTGTTCTTCTCTGTGCAAAACTGGCCTAAAAAGGAACAAAAAAAAAAAAAAGAGTGAAAAAGCCTTTGCATGTAAGTCATTAAGAGATGCAGCTGTTACAGATTCACTAATTTTATATAAGGTTTAGAATCTGTATTTACATGACCTTCCTGATAACTACTCAATATGGGCATCCTGGCCATGGAACATTTGGTGCAGTAGCCTACTTTAATCTGCAACCCATTTTGATGTTAATGATTTGTGATTCTCTTGTTGTGTGCGTTAGATAAATTTTGTAAAATGCAACAATTGATACTCCTAACTGGCAAATGCATATTTTTGGTTGTGTGCCATTTGAGCTGGAGTGGGATCTGTGTGTGTGTGTGTGTGTGTGTGTGTTATTTGATTATGTAAGGATATTTCTAATCCATTTGAGTTTATTTTAATTGACCAACATATATGCTAAACTTTCTTCTTCTTCTTCTTTTTTAAAATTGAGAATCTAATATGCTACACTTCTATGATAACAAAACTAGAAGAAAAATAATTTTGGTTATAATTATCAAAAAAGAGTGTGCATTTGCATATGTAAACTGCAACAAGTCATGCTCCTAAAGTGGCCAATACATATAGAATATGTGTTTGTCTGATTTGGTTAAGCTAGAGCATTGCCAGTCCATTTGAGTCAAGCTAAATTGGTAAAAAAATTATGTATGCTTCTCTGATAACATACTGGAAGAAAATTAATTTTTGGTTATCGATGTGAAGGTGAACTTACATGTAAGCTAACTGCCCTGCTGATTGTGTCATGAATTTGGTATCTCTCACCAGTAGCTGCTGCATGTTACTCAGAATTTTTTTAATAAAAAAAGAATAGAAAACGCAAAAACTGTATGGTCTGGTTGATGAGCTTAGAGCAGTTCTATAGATGAATATCTTTGGTTTTACAAATCCCATTTGCCCAGGCATATTCTTGGATGGGATGTGGTTTGCATTATGATATATTGTTAAAGAGAATACTTATCAAAAAATATATTGTTAAAGAGAAATAAAAACATAACTCAGGACCAGCAGCACTGCCAATTAAGTTTGTCATGGCTAATAACATTTGCAATTCAGCCATCACTTTATAGGTCCTTTGCAGTGAGCCAAAAGCTTAATCTTTTCTTTGGTTGTATCTTCAGAAGTTCCACTGATCTATATCTTTGTAAGGTAGGCTTTTCTATTTTCTTCCAGCCCAACACAACCGGAAGTTGTAATGCTTCATAGCAGAAAGTGCAGCTAGTTATTTTTACAGTCAATAAAAATATCCTCTAAGTTGTCAAATTCCAGTCCTTGGTCTTCTGGATGCATCCAAATGCCTGCAATTGCTACAATTTCTGGCCATGCTGGCCCTCATATAGCTAGATATCTCTTCATATATAAATTATGTGCATATTCATAACTGATTCCCATTATGTGCATATTCTTAACTGTGTCCATTTTTGTTCTGGGTTTAGGAACGTGAAATACCTGAAGATGATCCACGACTGTTGCTTGTTTCTAAGACTTACGACAACCTTCGCCAAAGATCTGGACCAGGACCTCGACGACCTTAATTGGATGATAACGAAAGATTCCTTGGAGAGTCTTTGGCATGGATTTTTTGGTTATATTATTTATGCTTTGATGCAAGAGATACAACTACAAGGATTTGTGCAGGCCTAATCCTCTGTTGTATCAAAGATCATGTAGAATTTATAATGGTCTCAGTATTGTTCTTAGCTTCATACACAGTTTTAATCAAGTTTTAGAATGAGAAACATGAGGAATAAGGACATTGTAGTATTTTGATATTTCTTCAAGTAAAGCATCAATGTGTTGGCTGCTTCTTAGTTCTTGGCTTCTTGCCCCTTTCCTTCCACTTTCTATTCTTGTATACAGCAATGAGTTGCAGGCAGGTACTCATTCGAGGTTTCAATTGATTGGCACCTCCTCTCCCATCTATCGGACTATCTAAAAAAAGAAGTTTGGTCATATATATGGTTCTCGTATCAGATCATTGCACATCCTTTAATTCTCAGTCTGTTACAATGAATGCACCTATATGTACGGGCCTTCCATTTAATTTCCTTGCTTCATGCACCTTCATTATAGTGCTTTCTTTTATGGTTTCATTTAATTGATTAGTTGGCCTTTTTTTTCAACCCTTGCAGTGCCACCAACAAAAGAAAGTTTCACTTTTCCAACTGCAATAAACTTTTGCTCTGCCCCATATCCGTGGCCAATTGATGATTTAAGTTGGCTAGGTAGTAGGTACCAGTGTACCATCCTTAATTTGTAACTAATATTCTTTTTCTACTTTTTTTGGCCGGAGAACTGCTTAGAACCTGTTATCCTTCACTTATACGGATTAGAATTCTGAAGATTCCAAATGACTCCATAATATGCTTCTTGATTTCTAGTTATTTTGGTTATTACCATACCAATTGCATGTGCTTCTCTTTTCCCCTAACCATAACTGATGTTCTACCATTTGCCACTTCCAAATTTACATTTAGCACAATCTAATATTGAATTGGTTTCCAAGAATGTTCTAACAATTAAACTCATTCGAAGTGCACATGAACCGATTGTGATTTTTCAACACTTTAAAAAAATAATAATAATAAAGAAAAACCCTTAATGCCACCAACAAGAAAGAGAAGAAAATAACATGCATTGTGTTCCTAATAAATTTCATTTTTAATTCTTAAGAGGCTTCATATTAGTGTTCATTTTCCACGTTTTAAATTCATTGGTTATTAAATAATTAAGTTTGCTTAAAAAATGAGCTTGAGATTAAGAGTAACAAACACTGGTTTAGATGTGCAAGAGTGCAAAAACAGGGTGCAGAATGCAGATAAAATACCAACCCTTCTACCAATAATCAACTTACCATACCAAGTGTTGCTATAATAAACACAGTTTTTAACATATGATCCTGCAATCCTAAATCTTTTTAGCTCAGGAAAAAATACATCCACCCAAAGGAAGGATTTTCAATTTCTAACAGCATGAATAAAGTAACACCCGCTCGCTAAAATCTCCTTCCATAGCTGAGTGTATCACTATATTCACCAAAGCCCCTTATTCCAGTGGCAAAAACATTGCCCACAATCAAATCGTTGAGACAAAATGACAAATTCAGTTCCTCAACAAAATTTGTAGTCTCTTTCACACAAAATAGGAAAAACAAGTTCATTAAATTATCCAATGATAATTCATTGGATATAGAATACTTCGATTACAAGTTCATTCAATGATAAACAAAATAATAATTGTCCGCATACAACATAGTAGTAATAATTGTCCGCATTCAACCTAGTAGTAAGTTCAAATACACAATAAACCCTACCCCAATTTACATCTACAATGCCATTCCAAAATCGAGTTTCTGCATGCCTGAAAAAATTCAAATATTGTCATTAGATACCAAAAGCCAAAACATATGCACTAATCTATGCAACTTGGCTAATTGATACAATCATGGCATTTTATATAAAAGCATCCCTAGACTACCTGTTATGTTTTGTCTTCATTTTTAATAGTCAGTGAGTTTCTTGCTCTGTTGATACCTGTTTCCTGATTTTTGTGGTATAAATATGCTCAGCAATCAATGTACTACATTGCAATGCCTTCTACTCTGAACAATATAAATTTATGGCACTTTTGGCAACTTTGCTAATTGATACAATCATGGCATTTTATATAAAAAGCATTACTTACCTAGTTTGGATCGTTACTGCTTGTCGAAGCCCCACGAGAAAGCGGACATCTTCTACGGTTATGCCCAGGTTGATGACACAGTCCACAGCTCTGTTTCTGTTGAATCTCTCTCAAGTCAGAATCTGGCTTCCAGCTTCCTCGTTCTTGCCGAACCCCATCCATCTCATTCCGTATCCTAGATGCCACAGGTCGACCTTTGCCCCGCAACAAGTTTGGGTCAGGCACCCACTTTGGACCGTCCACATCCCTCCACAATGTCTCTAACAGTGGCACCAGAAATGCATGTGAGTAGGTGCGAATGGCGTTCTCCAAACTATAACATGGGTCAATATATGTAGTCGCATCTTGCCCCACGTGCTGAATAGCTTTAATTGCATGTGAATAAGGGATCTTTCGATTTTGCCACTTTCCACAACGACATGTTCTGGCTATTAGGTTTACTTCCTGACTATGGTGTCTCCCTCCAGAGTTATAGATGTTGTACGCAGTAATTACTTGATATATACCATTCAGATTATTAAACGCTGAAATTTGGTGTGAACAAGATTTTTGCAGGTTTTTTTCATAGATTTGTAAGGCATATGTACTCCATACCTTGCCATTTGAGAGATCATGAGTAATTTCTTTGTGTCGATCATGGAAATATGCAACAAGTTTGTTCCAAGTGAATTCAACCATTGCAGCAATGGGTAGGCCATGGGCACCTTTGAGTACTCCATTGAAGCACTCCGAGACATTGGTTGTCATAGCCCCATAACGGTATTTACCATCATATAGCTAGGTCCACATTTGTAAATCAATGGTCATTAGATATGTGTATGGCATGATGGATGAGTCGGGTTCACTTTCCTGTCGCTCGGTTCTCCGTTTCTTCCTAAGGGCCTCGTTCCCGGCTTCCTTGATAGGTTGCATGTGCAACTCAAATTTAGCTTCCTGAGTAGCATACCCCGCTTGCAAGGCCAATAACTTTAAAGTGGCGTCCTAAAAATGCGTGTTGAAGTTACTAGCAACATGTCGAAGGCAATATCTGTGAACTACTTGTACTCGTCTATCATCATCTCTAGGCCAGTTTGCAATTGCATTTTGAATACCCAGATGTCGGTCAGAAATTATGCAAATGTCCTTATCTACTATCACATCCCCCAGTTCATTCCTGAGGCGTTCTAAAAACCACCTCCAACTAGGCCCTGACTCTTTGTCCACAACAGCAAATGCAAGAGGCAAAACCTTGTTGTTGGCATCGGTGGCCATTGCAATCAACAACACCCCTCGATATTTACCATACAAATGGGTCCCATCAATACTGATCACTGGCTTACAATATCTGAATCCTTCAATCATGGAGCAAAAGCCCAAAATATATAGCGCAATATTGTATCACTGAACTCATCCCTAGGTATGGTATGACACCAGAACCGGGTGCCAGGTTCTTGATCCAAGTATGTAAACAATACCTTTCTCAACCTTTGGTAAGACTCTTCCCAACCCCCAAATATCTTTGCAATAGCTCGTTGTTTCGCATCCCATATCTTATAGTAAGAAAGCTTATGCCCATAATACTTCCCTTTAATGAAATTTCTGAGATGATACAATTGTTGCCGTGTGTTTTTCTTGCAACAATGGAACAAATTCTGCTACAAGAAAATTACAATCCATCATTCTACCATCAAGGGCCGTGCCAAGGGGTATACAATTGTGAGGACCCCTATAAGATGTGACCATCCATAGACCATATTGAGGCTTCTCAACTGCCCTAACGTACCATATGCATGACTCATCGACGCACTTCACAGACAGTCTACTTCTAGTTGATCTAATAGTGATAATGTTTCTGTTATGCTTTGCGGTATAAATTGTTAATGCACGTTTCACCGCCTCTTTATTCGCAAAAATCAACCCTTTCGCAAAATTCATGTCTGGATTCCAAGAAGAACCAAATGCTTGCTGAACAACTTCAGGATGAACCATATTTTCCCAAGTATTTTCGTAAAATGATGAGGCAAGAGATTTATAAACGGGAGTCGTATTTGTAACATGCTGAACTCTGACATTAGTGTCCGCATCATCTTCATCACATTCAGCCATATCATCAACATCAGGAATTGGAGAAATTTCATGATCATCAACACCCCTGTCAAAGTCGTCATTGTCAATCCTCTCTTCGTACTCATCTCTATCGTCAGGATCTTCCTCAAAACAGTCTTCGTCTTCATCTTCAACTATTGGAACTGTAGACGATTCACCTCGATGTATACAAAATTGATTTTCATATCTATTTCCAAGTTCGCTCTCAATTGTTGCTGGTGTCTCTTGAAAAGGGGGTGTATAGCCTCCCAATGTGGTGCATCGATCATCTAGGACTGCAAACTGTAGAGATGTAGTTGTTTGTACCATTTCTTCCTCTACGCCAACTTCCGCACGCGGCTCCAAAGTGACGTACAACTCAAAATCTGCTGCTTTTTCCCATTTTTGCATCTTACTAAACATGAATTTCACAAGTTTGTCCTCTGTTATCTCCATATATATGTAATTAATGCATTGATTGAGGACTTCATATGGAGAACGGAAAGTAATATGTATGTCATGCAAAGTAGGGTTCAGTTGCAATTCTTCCATGATTTTTACTTTCAGCTCAGTCAGGGTCTTTAGTTTATGGTGTATCATCATATAGTAGCACTGGATACCCGGACCTTGAAATGAGGCTCCGTCATAAGGGTTGGTATTGGTAAGGGGTCCATCGTAATATATATTTATAAAGATCATTGTCAACCTATATAGATCATCAAGTGCAATTGTGGTAGTCACAAATTTATAACGCTCAATCAACATCAATCACAAAACTTTGCGTATGAAATGCCAACAATACTAACCTCAACCAAATTTGCATATACTCACCTTTAGTAATCTTACAAAAATAGTCATTACCAAATTCATATCCATTGAAATCTCTGTTACAAATCCTAAGAGGTATATCTTGAAATAATTTATGGTAAAAAGACTACAAATACTATCTTAGGTATCAAACTCATAATTCATTTCATATTCATGATAAAGACCTAAAAGTACTAAATATTCCTAACAATTGATCACAATATTTAGTACTAAATATTCCCAATAATTAATCACAATAGTAATTTTAAAAAAAAATTTAGCATATTATCACAATATTTACACTAACAAACAAAACAAATATTCCCATATGTTGTAATAACATAATTAATCACACAATATTTAGTACTAAATATTCCCAATAATCACAATATTAATTTAAAAAAAAACATAGCAAATAATTTAATCACAATATTTACACTAACAAAAAAAAATTCCCAATATGTTGTAATTTAATCACAATATTTTAGTACTAAATATTCCCCAATATTTAATCATAATATCTAGTCATTATAGATATTTTTTTCTTAAGTGGATTCATGATCATATAAATGTGTATATATAATGTGTCCAAAAAAAACTAGCAAATAATCACAATATATTAACAAATAAATTAATCACAATATTTTACACTAACAAATAACAAAAACAAAACTTTTCCTAATATGTTCTAAATTTTTCTTCAAAAAAATACTAGCAAATAATCACAATATTGTAAACACATTACTTGAGAAGAGTGTTCTGTGAGTGCAAGTGAGAGTGAGTAGGAAGGTTGTTTATGAAGAGGAGTTGTTTGTTTTATGAAGAGGAGCTGTTGTTATGAGGAGCTGTTGTTGTTTTATAGAAAAAAAAGAGTTGAAGGTGTTTTATGAGGAGAAAAAAAAGAGCTGAAGGTGTTTTATGAGGAGAAAAAAAAGAACTGAAGGTGGACCGGGTAAGTAGAAAATAGGTTCCAGCGTTCCCATTGCAACACGTGGAGGCATGGGAAGAAAATAGGTCCCAACGTCCCAGCTCAGTTCGCGTGCGTCTGCCATAAGATGAGACTGGGATGAGACTGGATACTATGGGAAGAGACTGGACAAGAGAAAATCGAGTCCAAAGGACTCAGTTTTTGTACATAGAAACCGAGTCCAGAGGACTCGATTTCCATGTATAGAAATCGAGTCCTTTGGACTCGTTTTTTATGCATATAAAACGAGTCCAGAGGACTCGATTTCTGTACATAGAAATCGAGTCCTCTGGACTCGGTTTCCGGCCTACGTTGCGCCCTCATCCATCAGCTGCTGACAAAACAGGACATTTAACTACAGTAAAATCGACTCCAGAGGACTCGAATTGTTAGAAATGCAATTAGTTTGAAAGTTTGCCTAACTAATGAAATAGTTTGGGTTTGATGGTTATTTTCTAAAATAGCCCCACACAAAAGACTAAAAAATATCCCCTTACATAACAGATCACTAGCACGGTTGTCTAACTAGCTACCTATATTCGCCCAATGTCATCCGCTCTCGCCTCCAATCGACGATCTAGGACCAGCTCCGCTCAACCAGACTGGTATCTCCCTCGTAGAAGTAGAACTCTGTTGAATATCAATTCCTTTGTCTCTCTCTTCGTGTAATACGTTTGCTGATCATGACATGAAATCTGTGTCAATGGTGTCCAACTTGTAGGCACTTTAAGTTTTATTATTATTTTGGCTAAATTTCACCAACTCCCCCTAAAGGTTTGGACTAATGCCAAACAGGTTGACAACTTCTCAAAACTAGTTAATATAGTCCCTAATCACAACTTATGGCCTGTTTAGATGGAGGGGGATGGAGAGAGAATGGAGGGGAGTAGAGTAGAGTTGGCTAAAAAAAGATAATTTTGTGTTAAATTTACTCTACTCTACTTTACTCCCCTCCCTCTCCCTCAATCCAAACGGACCATTAGTCCCTAACGACGTTAGTAACAGTAGTTTTTCACTTATTCTCTCACTGTTTCTTCTCTCTCATCTCTCTTTCATATAACACCCTTTCCATTTAGCATTAAATATCTAACATTTTCGTTAGTTGTCAAGTTTAAAAAGAATGTTGGAAACTAACATCTTGAGTTTTTAAAATTAGAGATTAAATTAGAACTCGAGCTTCTAAAGCTTGATTTTAGTGTTTTTGTGGTAACCTTACGTGGACAAATTTTCCACGTGGAGCAAATTTAGCCACGTCGAAATCAAGTTTATAAGACTCGAAATCTGCAGAACATATACGAAAACCACACTTTCAAACGCCTCACTCAAACACTCTCAAAGTTCAAACACACTGAAACACTCTCAGTCAAACACTCACTCACTCAAACTTCGTTCCGTCCTCTTAAACTCACTGTCAAACTCACTCACTCACTCACTCTCAAGCAATCGTAGCCCATTGTCAACAAAATCGTAGCCCACCATGCCGAAGGTACTCACTCTCAAGCAATCGTAGCCCGTTTGTCAACAAAATCGTAGCCCACCATGCCGAAGGTACTCTCTCTCTCTACTCAATATGTTGTCATTTTTGCTTCTTAGATTCCTCTCTCCCTTTGTTTCTCCAATTTTAGATTTTGGAATTTCATGATGTTACCTAGGGTTTTTTGTTTTTCAATTTCGGATCTTTTTGGGTTTTGGTGATTCATGTTTGGTTTCCGAGAAAAAAAATTGAGATTTTAGGTAGGAAATGATCATTTGTCATTTCAGTGAAGAATGTATATTATTCTGTTTGGTTGTTTGGAAAATGAGTAAATAGAAAAAAATGATTTTTTTTTTAACAAATTGAGCATTCAAATTGTTGTTATGAATTTAGTGTGAATTTTGATAGTGTAAAAAGTGCTAATATCTGGATTACATTGATATTTAATCTAGTTTGATTTTTTTTTTTTTTTTATCATTGCTTTTATTTTATAATTTTCTAATTCTGCATTTATTGAATGTAAATTTGAATTTTTGTAATTGAATTGACATTTAATCTAGTTTGAAATTTGGACTCTTTAGCTCATACATTGCATTGTTTCAAAATTCAAAGGTGGTTCAGCTGTAATATTTCAAATCTTTTATGCAGTGAACTATTTTTTATATCTTCATGTGAAATCATTGTGTATTGTGGTAATACCTAATTTGTAATGACTCTCACACCAAATAATGTATGTCTGCCACTATGTATGATCTCACAATAGCACACTTTGCAGTATAGAGCCTCGGATCGATGAGGAGCTAGAGATCGTTCACCCTGGTCCAGAAGATGATTCATTGTTGACGCAACAATGAAATCATTGATCAGAGGACATTTGGAATGGCGAGATGAAATATCTAGTTCTAACAACCGCTTTAATTTTTATGTTGTCATTGACTTTTAACAAGTTCTTTCAAAGTTGTATATCTAGTTTTAACAACCGCTATAATTTTTATCGATTTTGCAGGACCTGGGCCCACTTACGTGCTGTGGTCGTGCTAAGGAGATGGCAAACATAACGATGCAAGATAATCGGGTGATTGACATTATCAAGTTGGTGGGGCTAGAAGGATTGTTTAGGGCCCCTTTTAGAGAGATAGATCATTGTCTAATATCGGCCCTAGTTGAGCGATGGAAGTCGGAAACTCATATGTTTCATCTTCCATATGGTGAGATGTCAATCACCCTACAAGATGTGGAGGTCATTTTCAAACTTCCTATAGATAATGGAGTCTTGGTTAGGCCGACTGCTGTGGTGGATGGGGATTGGAGGCAACTGTGTGTGGAGTTGCTTGGTTTTGGAGTTCCAGCGAATGACAAAAAAACTTTGGTGGGGCAAAGAATTCTCATTAGCCACCTTGTTGACGCCATTGCAGAGCCACTAGCTCATGACGCAACGGAGATTCAGATACATTAGTATGACCGGTGCTATATTTTAGCACTACTAGGGGATAAGCTTTTCATGGACAAGTTGGGAGATGGGGTGCATATGATGTTCTTGGAGTTCTTGCAGAACCTTCATGATCCGCCATAGTATAGTTGGGGTAGTGGTTGCTTGGCATGGTTGTACAGAGAGTTGTGCCGGGTAAGCGATAAAGAGGCATCGCAGATTGGTGGGGCATTGCAATTGGTGGGCATGGGCGAGGCTGCTATTCTTATGCCCGAGAATAGAGCCCCCACCTAGATGTGATTATGGCCAATGGCCAAAAGCTCCACTTGCATTTAAGTAAGTGTTTTCCTGATATTTAGTGTGTTATGCAATGTACTTTTCTTAGTAACTAAGTGGTATTATCTTATCTTATATTATTCGCTCGTAACTGTAGGTGGGTGCGGGTGCCAAGCCCAAAAAGTAGGCCATTTGGAACAGTGTTGATCCACTATCGCGAGTAATTAGTTAGAATGCAGCCAGACCAGGTAATAATATACAAAAATTATGTTTGGCTATGTTAATTTTCCTTAAGAATATGTTAAAATCATTGCTTTAACATATCTTCTGTTTTAATTTTTTTTTTTCCCTTTATCTATGTATTCTCCCTTGTTTCACATTTTAAGATGTTATGATAATTGTTTTTTGTTTCTATTGTAGATTATGTGGTAGCCATATGAGGCAGACTTCGGCCACCTTCCTGACTTTTGCATTGTAGGGAGGGATACATGAACAGTAAGGGTGCCACTTGTGTGTTTTTGCATAATAGAGACACACCACCCAGATCATGTCCTTCGACAGTTTAGGTTGGCGCAGGAGTAACCCGACCATGTTGTGTACGATGATAGACTGCATAGAATAAACTTGCGTGGGAAGGTGGAAAAGAATTGGAAGGAGGAGCATGAACCGTATATCCTTACATGGAATATAAGACAACAACGACTTTGTCATACACCTCCTCAGACTGGTGAGATGCCCCGCGATCATGCCTATTACCACTAGTATCGTCCGATCACTCGAAAGTATGTCGACCGCAACAACGCTAAATTAGATATAATGGTAATGTGTTCTAATTATATTTTAAGCTTTGTTTTTTCTTCAGTACATGTACGAACGTAGAATCAATTGATTTCTTTTTTCAGCAAATTTGAGATGATCTGACTGACATCCAATTAAAAAGAATTTCTGTTACATATAGTATTCTAATAAAACATTTAGTTCTCAGTTGAGTATTTGAGTAGATTAATAAGTACTATATTATCCATTCTATAATTGATACATAAATTTCTCAAATTTGATTGTACTGGTTCTTTCTTCGTTTCAGATAGAAAGCCATTTAGCGTTGTTAGAGATGCTTCCTGTAGGCAGTCGAGCACATAACCATGTCCGGCGCGTCCTAAATAATGTGGCTGGGCTTGGTGGTGGTCCTGCAGCAAATGGGCAAGCAAACAATGGGCATGAGACTGAATCAGCAGCTACTGCAACCCCAAGCACAAGTGTAGCACCCCTAACTACACTAACCCGTGGTCGGTGTGCTACTGCAAGCCCAAGCACAAGCCCCACTAGGGACCGTGGTCGGCCTGCTACAGTAAATCCAAGCATAAATGCAGTTAGGGGTCATGGTCGGCATGCAACAACCCCTCAGGTTGTAACTAGTCCTGAGATACCTGCACCCATCCAGCATGCATCTCCTCAACCCGAGGTCCATCCACCCATCCCAGATGCATCTTCTTAGTCCGAGGTCCCTCTACCCATGGTAGATGCATCTCCTCAGCCCGAGGTTCCTTCACCCACCCCACCTTCGCAGTCAGTTTTAATCTCGGTATTGATTTTCATTTGACCCCTCCTATACACCCTGAGACACCCTCATACCCACCCACCATCTCTAGTGCATCCACTATGCCCATAGACCCACCTACCTCATCCTCATCTGACCCTCTAGGACCTCCGGTTGGAATTGACATTGTACAGCCAGCTGCTAATGTACCGGACAAGCATCCCCCTCATCAGCCCTCACCCCCACAAGGTAGACCGTAACGTACTAGAAGAGCACCCATTTGTGGGACAAGTGGACACAAAATAGGACATGCAGGCAGCTCTATGGTATGATAACATTAATTACAATGTAATGATATATTTTGTAGTTCACTTTATTCTTATCATTACATCGAATATTGATTGTATGCATCTAATGTCTTTGCAGCACGATGATGAGCCTAAGGATGATGCCCTGCAGCTTCCTCCCTCGCCCAAACACTATACGAGGGTTAAAAAATGCAAAATTGGTTAGTCTACCATTATTATCATTTTATGCCAAATAGGTGATAATGATGTATGTTGTGAAGTAAAAAGTTTGTACACATTCTTTAGCAATAAGTTCATTCTATTCATATTTCATTCTTGTTGAAGAGCTGCGTTCTATTTGCAGATGATTGACATAGTGTACAGGACATAACTCCCCCTCAGGCCCATTGTTCATCACACTAGTAGCGTGTGTACAAGGATTGGAACTTGTTAGGCCTTGGGCCTTGGGGCATTGCATGTGGTTGTGTGTTTTGCTGGGCCCACAAACTTGGCGATTTCAGGCTTTGACCCTTATCCAAAGCCCAAAAACTGTAAAATGTCCATCATGTCTTGAGCGGCAATATGAGACCCTGCCGGCCAACTCCAACCTGATCGGGGAAGGCAATTTGCCGGGAAGGCAGTTCACTAGGAAGGCAAGTTCTTAGATGCTCAGTATTGCCTTGGGGAGTATCGCTGCCAAGCATATCCTCTAATAAGGGAACCAGTTCCAATGCCACTCCTACCATACTCCACTAAACACCCACTTAGCAATAATAATATTGGACCTCCTTCCCTACTAACCCTAAGAGTGATCATGATTCTTCCACTAATTTGAAGCTATAAATAAGAGAAACCAAAGAGCGAAATGGTTGTTGAAAGGCTTTGGAAGCAACTTATAGTTGAGAGCAGCAGAGTTACAAGAGTGAGAGGGAGAGAATTCAGAGGTGTAGTTGGGTCTCTGAGTTAGAATCACCCAGAGTAGGAAATCTAAAGCCCACATTACAAATAGATTGTGAGCCCAAGTGAGGATCGACCCATCAACCTCGCTTTAGGCACGCACAATTGGCGCCGTATGTGGAAATCTCCTACAAAGCCATGGTTCAACTGAGACTCACGCTCTGGAGAATGTCTGAAAGACGTTCGGGAAGCTACACTGAAAGTGGTTTCGTGGGATCTTCTCAGGGATCCACCTAGCGGGAATAAAGGCACAAAAGGCGTGAAGATAGGAATCATGAACAAGAGGAAAAAGGGTCCGGCCTTGGAGAGGGGTTGTACTAAACCCACCGAACAATATTAGGTGCTTCAGGGCACGGGCAATTTGATGAGAGAGATGAGGAACTAGAGTGGTTATGCAGACTGGTGAGAGATTTGGAGTTGGAGGCAAGGGGTAGGCACTAGAGAAGGGACTAAGATGACCGAGAAAGGAGAGCTGATAGTGGGGAAAATCGATATGGGGCGGGGTCCAATTAGTCTGGTTCCTGTAGACATCGGGATTGTTCGCATTCATGGGAGTCCCGTCGACGTCGGGACCGCTCACATTCACCAGAGTCCCATCGACACCTGGACCGTTCCCATTCCCGAGAGTCACATTGATGCCGGGACCATTCACGTTCACGGGAGTATGCCGACCGGGGTTCAGACTCCCCAGAGGAGCAACGGCCCCATAATGCCGCTATGGATGCTATGAGCCACGCCTTACCCAGAGTCGTTCGGTTGCAGTTTTCGGACGACATTGAACAAGCCCCAATGCCGAGCAGATTTACACGGCCATCATTTAACTCATACGATGGGAAAACAGACCTGGTAAAGCACGTTAGTCATTACATCCAAATGATGTCTATGCACACCTATAATGACGCGCTGATGTGTAAAGTATTTCCCTCAAGCCTCGGGCCTACGACATTAAGATGGTTTAATGGATTACGGAAAGGTTCTAGTCACAGCTTTGCCGAGCTGATTTAGGAATTCAGTGTCCAGTTGTAACTTGCAGCCGGGTGCCACAACCAGTAGACGCGTTACTCTCCATGAAAATGAGGGTAGAAGAAATCCTCTGCAGTTATGCTAGTCAGTATTGGGAGTTATACAATGAGATTGGCTGATGCAACGAGAAGATTGCAGTGAGCACCTTCAGGATGGTGTTACCTGAGGACTCCGAGCTACGAGAGTCATTGACGAGGAAGTCTCCTGAAGATATGAGGCAGCTCATGAGGCGTATTGAGGAGTATAAAAGCCTTGAGAATGATCAGCTATAGAGTAAGGGTAAGGCCCCGTTAGTAAATTGTTCTCGGCAGGGCAGTTTTCAGCCAAGGCCTCAGAAGAACTTAAGAATACAAGAGCCGGAGGTATAAATGGGGGAGGTGAACGTGGCATTCAAATAGCTGGTGCATAAGATCGTAGATCGAATTAAGAACGAGCCGTACTTCAGATGGCCGAACAAGAATGGGGTGACCCGTCCCGAAGGAATTAGAATTTGTATTGTACTTATCACAGGGATAAGGGGCATACCACTGAGTAATGCTGAGTGTTAAAAGATCATCTAGGGCAGCTGGTGAAAGCAGGCTACTTGAAGGAGTTTGTAGTAGATTCTGGGAACCATGGTACCGGGCAAGGGGCTCAGCAGAGAGGAAACCCTCTCCTACCGCCGTTAGGAGTGATTGAAGTCATTCACGCTTTCCCGAGGGGTACGACTGCGACTAGAAGAGGAGTGTTGACCGTAGCACCCGTGGGAACTTGCTCGGGTAAGCAACCCCCAGACAAGAAGATGAAGATTGGCCAGGAGCCCATCGCCTTTAACGACGACAATTTAGAAGGAACAATTCAACCTCATGACAATGCGTTGGTAGTCACGACCCGGATAAGTAGTTTCTTAGTAAAAGGGGTGATGGTTGACCTGGGAAGTAGGGCTGACGTGATGTACCCAGACCTGTTTAAAGGACTGGGGTTAAAGAAACAGGACCTTTCAAAGTATGACACACCGTTGGTCGGATTTGATGGTAGAGTGGTAATTCCTGAAGGGTCAAATTTTCCTTCCTGTAAATATGGAAGGGAAGGAGATGATGGTGGCATTCATAGTGGTCGGTTCGTTTTCTCCATACACGGCGATTCTGGAAAGGCCGTGGATTCATGTAATGGGAGCTGTTCCATCCATTTTACATGTGAATGTTAAATTTCCTACCGAGCAGGGCGTTGCCGTAGTAAGAGGAAGCCAGCAAGTGGCTAGGCAATGTCTGGTTGCTGTGGTTGATTGGAAGAGCAAGTAGGCTGACCGGAAGGAAAATGTCGAGGAGGTCCCATTATAGCAATTACCGGAGCCTCAAGAAGAAAGGGCGGCTAGTTGTGCTGAGGAACTGGTCAGAGTAAAGATATTATTGGATGTTGACAGGTATTTTCAAATAGGAGCGAGTATGAAAGATGAGGATAAGGTAGAGATGTTATTATTTCTTGTATAGAACGTGGATGTATTTGGGTGGAGTCCGTATGAGGTGCCCGAGGTAGATCCCGAGTTCATTGTCCATAGGCTTAATGCAGACCCGTCATTCCCTCATAAGAAGCAAAAGCTGAGGAGATCGGCCAAGGAACATGTTGAGGCAGTACAGCTGGAGGTTAAGAAGCTGAAGGAGGCTGGGGCAATAAGGGAAATCTTCTTCTCGGAGTGGTTAACGAACACTGTAGCGGTGAAGAAGAAGAATGACAAGTGGAGAGTTTGTGTAGACTTCACGGATTTGAACCGAGCATGCCCAAAGGATCTATTTCCCATACCAAAGATTGATCAGTTGGTAGATGCCACATACGGACATTCAAGGATGAGCTTTTTAGACGCCTTTCAGGGGTATCATCAGATTACCCTAGCAGCCGAGGACTAAGAAAAAACAGCATTCATCTCCCTGGATGCTAATTATCATTATATTGTGATGCCTTTTGGTTGAAAAATGCCGGGGCCACGTACCAACGGATGATGACGAGAATGTTCCGGAATAAAATAGGGCGGACAATTGAGGTGTACATTGATGACATGGTAGTGAAGAGTAAACAAGAAGTACGACATGTAGGAGATCTTCAGGGGGTGTTTGAAGTGCTTCGGCAACATAAGTTGTGCCTTAATGCGGAGAAGTGTGCTTTTGGGGTGGGAGCTAGCAAGTTCTTAGGGTATTTGATCACTAACCGTGGGATAGAAGTCAACTTCGATTAGATTGAGGCCTTGCAGCGCCTCAAACCGCCGAGCAATCCAAAGGAAGTGCAAGTATTGACCGGGATGTTAGCCGCCCTTAACCGGTTCAAATCTAAGTTCGCCGACCGTTGTCGCCCATTCTATCAACTTTTGAAGAAGTGGAAGGGGTTCCAGTGGAATGAGTAATGTGAAAGAGCTTTTCAGGATTTAAAGGAGTATTTGGTACGGGCACCCATGTTAACAGCCCCAGAACCAGGGGAAGATCTGTTCATGTACCTCTCAGTGTCTGATCATGCGGTGAGTGTCATGCTATTGTGGGACCAAGGAGTGTAGCAGCCTGTGTATTACATCAGTAAGACCTTGGTTGATGTTGAGACAAGGTATTTACCCCTAGAGAAGTTGGTGTTAGCACTCGTGCACGCTACGAGAAATTGCCGCATTATTTCCAAGCTTACATCGTCTATGTCCAAACCAAGTACCCTCTACAGTCATTGTTGAAAAGATCTGACTTCACGGGTCGGATAGCTAAATAGGGGACCTGGTTAGGTTCCTTTAACATACGGTACAAGCCACGAAGTTCAGTGAAAGGCCAAGTGCTTGCTGATTTCATTACAGAATTTTCTCCTAGAAACAAAAGGGGGATGGTTTGTCATGTGGAGTGTCGCCCGTAGAAGGTGTTCGTGGACAGCGTATCAAGTGCCCTGGGGGCTGGGGTTGGGGCCGAGATTGTCATTATCACTCCAGAAGGAATACAGTTGCAGCATTCTTTTAGGTTGGGGTTTAGGTCATCAACAATGAGGTAGAGTACGAAACTTTGCTTGCTGGCTTGAGAATTGTTTTGGGGATGGGTGCCCGGGATGTAGAGATTTATTTAGATTCACGACTGATGGTTAGCCAGGTGCAGGGCAGTTTGAAGCCTGGGATTCTTGGATGAAGGAATACTTACAGGTGGCAAGGCAAATTATGAGTAAGTTTTGTACGGCTAAGGTGACCCAAGTGGCCCGAGGACAGAACAGACATGCTGACTCTCTAGCTACATTGACATCGTCAATGACGGAGGATGCGCCTCAGTTAATCAAGGTGGAGCTCATAACGGAACCAAGTATAAATACAACGATTGATGTTGGGGCCACTGGAGTTGGTGTTACAATGATTTCCACGACCGGGCTATGTTGGATGGACCCGATCATTGATTTCTTGGCCAAGGATCAAGTTCCAGATGATGAAAAGGAGGCTAACAAAGTTCATCGAATAGCCGCTCAGTACTGGTTATCGACAGATCGGAAGCTATACCAGAGGTCCTTTGGGGGGCCATACCTTTTGTGCTTACACCCCGAGAAGGTAAATGAACTCTTGGCTAAGTTACATGATGGGGTGTACGGCAGTCATGTGGGGGGACGCTCGTTGGCACACCGAGTAATGACACAGGGGTTCTAGTGGCCACAGATGCAAAAGGATGTTGCTGAGTATGTGCGTAAATGTGAACAGTGTCAAAAGCATGCCCCTTTGATCCACCAACCAGCAAGACACCTGAATTCGATCAGCAACCCCTGGCCCTTTGCACAATGGGGGCTGGATATTCTCGACCCGTTTCCTCGAGCAACTAGCAATCGAAAGTTTGTTTTAGTGGTTGTTGATTACTTCACCAAATGGGCGAAGGCAAAGGCGTTAGCCAATATTCAGGATATGGATGTTAAGAAGTTCATGTGGAAGAATATAGTCATGAGATTTGGAGTGCCGGACTCTCTTATATTCAACAATGGATTGCAGTTTGACAACAAAGCCTTTCAAGAGTTTTGCAGTGATCTCGGTATTAAGAATAGATACTCCACTCTGGCGTATCCTTAGAGCAATGGCCAAGCTGAAGCCATTAACAAGGCAATTGTGAATGGATTAAAGAAAAGATTGGACGGTGCAAAGGGTAAGTGGGCTGAAGAGCTGCCCAACGTTTTGTGGGCATACCAAACGACTCCAAGGAGGTCTGCGGGAGAAACTCCGTTTTCCTTAACGTACAGGGCAGAAGTCGTGATATCAGCCGAGGTGAACCTATGAAGTGCACAGATCGAAGGATTTGCTCCCGCCCAAAATGATGGGTTGATGGTGGAGTGTTTGGATATGTTAGAGGAGTTCCAAGAAGCGATGACCATACGGCTAGCCGAGTATCAATAGAAACTTGCCTAGCGATATAACTGAGGTGTGAAGACAAGGGAATTCAATGCTGGGGACTTGGTGCTACAAAAAGCGGTAGGGAACATGCGGGATACGAGTGCCGGGAAGTTAGCCCCGTCCTGGGAAGGGCCTTATAGGGTAACCGACATCCCAGGTACAGGAGTATACTACTTGGAGGATTTAGATGAAAGGCCACTACCTCGGCCATGGAATGTCCACAATTTAAAGAAGTTTTATCTCTGATCGGTTGTACATTGGGGTGCAAATTGGATGTAACAGTGTATATATGTTTTATTAATTAGTATGGTGGTATTTATCCATGCAGGTGCATTTAATTCCATTACTGTTAATCTATCATCCTTAGCCAATAAAAACAAGAAGAGTTTAGAGGACTAAGGCAGTTTGTTCTATTCTAAGTACAAAATCCTGTCCTCGGTTCGATTTCCATCACCGGGCAGGTGGAAACCTTTCTATAATTTACCTTAGGACAGAAACCTGTCCCCGGTTCGATTTCCATCACTGGGTAGGTGGAAACCTTACTATAAACTATCCAAGGACAGAAACCTGTCTCCGGTTCAATTTCCATCACCAGGTAGGTGGAAACCTTACTATAATCTACCTTAGGACAGAAACCTGTCCCTAGTTCAATTTCCATCATTGAGCGGGTGGAA
The DNA here is from genome assembly GCA_023621385.1 of Quercus gilva. NCBI lineage: Eukaryota > Viridiplantae > Streptophyta > Magnoliopsida > Fagales > Fagaceae > Quercus > Quercus gilva. The sequence goes on from CM042474.1 coordinate 15,623,905, forward strand.
ACCTTACTATAATCTACCTGAGGACAGAAACCTGCCCCCGGTTCGATTCCCATCGCCGGGCAGGTGGAAACCTTACCAAAAAACTATCTTTGGACGAGAACCTGTCCCGGGTGCAATTCTCGTCACCAAACAGGTGAAAACCTTACTCTAAGCTAAGGGACCTGTCCCCGGTTCGGCTTCCACCACCGGGTAGGGTGAAAGCCTTGCACTAACTATTCATGCCAATGCCCTTACAATTAAAGCTGAATACACTGAAAGATTCCATGCCCGATCCATTACGTACGCGGTTAGTGCACACATTTTCCTAAATTAAGTGTAGTACGACAACTACAGCTTACATGAAGATATTTTTCATACATGTTAAGTCTCTTTAAGCCAATCCCGGTCACCATATGGGAAAGGAAACACCCGTCCCTATGTAGGGCTAAGGACATAGTTGAAGTCATCAGTCCCAATCGCCATGGACCTTCTGGTCTAACTCTAACTCTCAAAGTTTATGATGCAGTTTATGCTCAAAAGGGCATATTGAAGTCCGGCCACCCAACAAGTTTTAATGATGAGTAAAAAATAAGAAAAGAACCATCACCATGGTAAAGCAATAGATTAATGAAATGCCCTGTCTCCAAAACCGAGAAACAGAGCAAAAACAAAAATGAATTAAAATCCAACCATTGTTCGGTCATCACAGCTTGGTGATCATAGGAAGGGAAACCCAAAAATAAAAAGGAATTAAAGATAAGGAAATTGTTTCTTCACCACATCCAGGTGATTATAAGAACATAAAACTTACGCTCCGTTTGTTTCGATGTAAAATATTTGCAAAGGTAAAATATTGGCGTAAATGCACTTTTAGTCCCTACATTTTGAGGTCATTTCTATTTTGGTCCCTACATTTCCATTTCACCACTTTTAGTCCCTAAACCAATTAACATGTGTTATTTTAGTCCTTTCCGTTAGTCAACAGACGGAAATAACTAAATTGACTAACGGATGGATTAAAATATTATTAAAAATTTACTGTAGCACTCATCATATAAAAAAAAAAAAAAAAAATCTAAAGAACCCAAAGAACACCAAAGAACAGAAACCCAGATTTTAAACGTAAGAACACTGGCACAAAAAAAACCCAAATAAAAGACATCAAACCCAATAACGACATCAAACCCAGAATCAAAGAGCAAACCCAGATTGAATATCAAAGACATCAAACCCAGCAACAACATTTTCCTTTATTTGAAATCCAAATAAAAAACAAACAAAATTTTTACTTTTTTTTTAGTTTTAAAGTGAACACCAGATTTTCACTACAAACACCAATCACAACAAATTTCAAAGCCACTCATACCAATTTTGCAAAAGCATTTGCCCAAACTTACCATTCCATCCGCAAATAAAAACCACAGAAACAAAGCATTCAATATATTCACCAAAACAATCCACGGTATTCAGGTTGGAAATGTTTGCTGGGAGCTTTACTGCCTTGAGCATGGCATCCAGGTATACTTCTCTTCTTACTCGCTGTTTATTTGCTCTGAATTTGTACAAGTGTGCGTGTATTTGATTTCTCAAATCTGTGATTTTCGAACTTCACTGTGGTATGAAGTAGCATTTTTATTGATTTTATATGAGATCTGACAATTTTCAGCCTCTTTTTGCAGTTACGATTTTGCTGCTTTGCTTTTCCATTAGATCTGCATTTGTTTGTCAATATGATTCTCCTTTCTTGTGCGTTTGTTTGGTTTTTGTTCGGATTTGTGCCTTTTATCACTGACATTTAGTCACGCGCTTCGCATTTTTCTTGTTTCACTTCAGATCTATGATTTTCTCTGAATTGTTTTTGAAATTGAGAGGTTTTAGTTGTTTCAAATGTTAGATCTGTGGTTTTAAGAATCAAATCTATTGTTTCTGTGAATGTGGAGATCATTTTCATGGTTTGTTAATGAAATTTTAGGATTTAGTGGAAAGCAATGAAGGAATGAAAGATTGCGTTTCATTTGCAAGATCGGTGTTTTATCTATGAATTAAGGTCTAAATTGTTCTGAACACTGTAATCTATTTGCTTAGATAATGTTTAATTTTACACAATTCAGTTCAGTGATAGATTGTATCTTAGGCAAAATATAATTTCTATATTTTGTGTTATTAATGACTGTTTTTATGGTTTTTGAACTATAATTTTTATGTAAAAAAATTTTAGTGTTTGAATTAGTTCTTGCTCAAGCTTTGGATGATTAATAAATCGCTGAACTATTATTTTATCTGTGTAGCCTGATGGCCAAATGCCAGGTGACAAAATTGTTGGTGGAGGTGACAATGCCTTCAACACCTGTTTTAGTGAAACTGGTGCTGGGAAGCACGTCCCTCGTGCTATGTTTGTTGACCTTGAGCCCACTGTTATTGATGAAGTGAGGACTGGTACTTACCGCCAGCTCATCAACGGCAAGGAAGATGAGCATAAATGCTTGTTTGCAATCTATGAGTTTTGGTTTTTTTTTGTGCCAGTGTTCTTACGTTTAAAATCTGAGTTTCTGTTCTTTGGTGTTCTTTAGAATTTTTTTTTTTTTATCTGATGAGTGCTACAGTAAATTTTTAATAATATTTTAATCCCTCTATTAGTCAATTCAGTTATTTCCGTCTGTTGACTGACGGAAAGGACTAAAATAACATGCGTTAATTGGTTTAGGGACTAAAAATGGTGAAATGGAAATATAGAGACCAAAATAAAAATGACCCCAAAATGTAGAGACTAAAAGTGCATTTACGCTTAAAATATTTTACATGTAAAATATTTACAGGAAAATATTTTCATTTTACAGTGTTTGGCAGTGCATATGAAAATGTTGTGTAAAATATTTTCCGATGTTTGGCACAATGTAAAATGAAAAAAGAAAAGAAAAAAAAAAGAAAAGAAAAAGGTAAAAATTTAAAATTGTACTGAGACATCACCAATGGCTAAAGTCCAGAGTTTAATAACTATGGAAAATGGCATCCGTTGAATTTCAAGTGTTCAGTAATGAATAGAATAGAAAAAAAAAAAAAAATTAACAGTCCAATTTCTGTCCATAAACAATGACATTGGGGTCATTCTATAAATGTTTCACATACTCGGTACAAGTTAGACACTGTAAACATAATATATGCACGGGTAACTGGTCTCAGTTCTACATATACACCCAGATAAAACCAAATTCTTGATGCAGAACTAATACAAATATTCAATTCCATAAGATTCCTCACAATCTAATACAAGTACAATATCTAAATGATTTTTCCAAAAATTATGAATTTTAAAAAACGCAAGTGTCTACAATAAAAGAAAGAGCAAGACATAAGTGATCAAAGGCACTTATCTAGTATTATCTTCATAAACACATCATCTACTCAATTACATATCCAGGTATTGAACATGGGTCAAAGAATGTACTAGATGAATCATTGATAACAACAAAGATTCAATATATCAAAATATCAATATATGAACGTGTCAAAGAATGTGCTAGATGAATCAATATATAACAACAAAGATTGAAGACCACAGCTGGCACCCAATGTTTCTGGCCCCGTGCAAATATCTAGTGAGTTCACTTCTTGTAATAATCATGACTAATGCAGCTACACAAGGAGTTCAGCAGCGCAAAATATCATTTTGCCTTCTAGTAGCAAAATGTCCATTTGGGTCATGGAACATGTCCACAATACTGAATTGAAGCCAAAAATTCTATAAAGCATTTGAGACGTCACCGACATGCTTTCTCTTTTTCTGGCCCTTGCCAACGGAGAAAGAACCAACTGCATACCATGAATTAACAAAATGAAAGAACCTGCAGAATAGTTTAGAAACCAATACAGCAGAACCTGCAAAAATATATCTGGACAAAATATAACATTATCATAATCATAATGAATCCAAAATATAACATTATTCCATAATAACTCCAAAACATGTCAATCAGTGTTGCATAACCATCCATAAGCACACTTACAATAACAAAACCCAAAGACCATGACAATATAGCTAACATTAACACATAATCTTCCAAAATATGAAATTGTTCCATAATTATTAATAACCTAAAAAATACCATGGTACCACTAACATGTTTCACACAATGTATCCAGCAACTTCAAGTTAGAAGGTTTTGTTGAAAAATTTCTTCAACCAAAGCTTTCTCATCCTATCATTTTTAGCCATAAAGGCCCTTCTTGCCTTTTCATCATTAACCAAATGATCAAAAGCTTCATCAAGCATATCTTCTTCAACATTCATCACTATTTTATGAAGCTCATTTGTATTAACTGGGCCATGACTTAGAGCCTTCAACACACATATCCTAATGAAGGCAGCAACCAAGACACAAAGTTAGGAAGATTAGCGTGGATAATTCTGAACAGAGTGTGAAGTGTGGCAGACATTCCCATTAAATTTAATTATTATCATTCTTGTCTGATAATACATTGTCTTGGTTGCCGATAGCAAGCAGGTGAAAATAATAACAAATTGAATATTACAAAACGTAAAACAGAATTTATATAAATGATAAGAACAATATGTCAAAAGCTTAATTCCGGCTAAAATGTTGATAAGTTTGGTCAACGGATTATGGAAGCGGCTCCTATCATGTGGAACATGATGGAGCTTGAATTCATCTTGATCTATTTCATGTATTTGCATATGGTTAAGTTGCTTCCATGTGAGTAATTTTGGAAGAGCTTTTCACTAATGTTAGAGTTAGTATCTTACATGTTTTTGAGGCTTGGCTACCTCGGATTAGTCACATATGAGGCCTGGCTACCTTGAATTAGCCATAGATTTTGTGCTTTCTTCATAGTATGGTTGCTACTGCTTTAGATTTCGTGTTTTCTTTTTGATTTGGTAGCTGCTGCTTTCTTTCTTTTCGCAATGGGTGGTTCCACTTTTTTCTTCATTGAATCCAAAACGTTTGATTTTTCTGTTGAGGAAGGGGGTTCTTATTTTTTATTACGGATCTTTGAGAGAGGTCTTACATCAATGCGCTCTGTTTTTATGGGGAAGGAGAGTGCAAACTAATTCTTGTTCCATTTGGAGGAACTACTGTCAAAGCGATCACCTGGTCATTTTGCAAGAACAATTAGAGAGGGTGACATTGTTTTCATCCTTCAATTGGGGTCCAACGACCATGGCACGTTTTTAATGATTTCTGAACTTCTTCATGGTCGACGGAAGGGTAACATAGTGATACCGGAGGGAAGGTTGGGTAGTGGCTGGCGAGGCTTTGGCTTAAACCTAAGGAAAACTTTAAAACCAACTTCCTTGAGTAGTCATGGATCGCTTCATAGAATCCAAAGTGCACCGAAGGCTGATGCGGCGGTGGTGGTTGGTAAACCTCATAATCACGGCGGTGCAAAAAATACAGATAAGTAGAAAATTACGGTCTTTCAAAATTTGAATCCTTCAAATCCCAGTAATTTAGTCCGTGATCAAGGCAGGAGTTATTCTGGGGAAGATACGGCACAATTCGGGGTTGATATTTTGTCTAATATTAATGTAACTGCCAAAAGTGATTTGCTGACTCTAGACATCACTTTACGTGTGGAGCGTGGGAAAGAGGGGCAGTGGTTTGTAGTTTCTTCTTTTATTAAAGATGTGGGCTCCAATCATATTAGCCATGGAATGAGGCCCAATACTTTCAAGGGCCGTAACATGTACACCCAAAACTAGGCCCCCAAACCTAAGCCCAAAGCCCAGCCTCAGCAACCTATTATTTCTAAGCCTAAAGCCCAATCTCAGCAACCCAATATTTATAAGCCTAAAGCCCAACCTTGGCAACCCATTATTTCCAAGCCTAAAGACACCCTCTCTCAGCAGAGTACAGATAAGATGTCGATGAAGCTCATCTCCCCCTCCATGCATCCTTCAACTACCTTTACCACCAACGGCACTTCTTACCCACCGAGGTGCACCACTAGTACCGATACTGATATGCCTCCAATGTCCACCATCATCAAGGACACCACGTCCGACATCGTCATCTCCCCACCGGTGAAGAACAATCCCACTCCTCCATCGACGGCCGACATCAATTTCTCCCCACCAGTGAAGAACAGCCCCACCACCAACAGCAGCAGCTCTTCTCCACTATGGGCTGATTCTTTACAACTTGGGCCTGTGTCGGCCATCAACCTACCACCGTTGACCAACGGCATTTCTCAATCGAGCGCTATTGCTCTCTCCGATTTGCCAGTTGCTCCGGTGCTAGTTACAGCTGAGGATTGTCATGTTGAGCCTCACCCCTCCATTAAGAATTTCGTTGAAGATTTGGAGCACACCTGGGGTAATTCTGAGAAATGGGTCTTAAAGCTTAGTGGAGGTAGGCGGATAGCTATCCCTCTCTCACTTTACCACTCACCTGGGAGCTTGTCGGACTTTTCCGATCTTGAAGGAGCTATGGGACAGGGTAACAACACTTTCAAGGAAGAAGGGCATATTGTTAGTTGGGCGGATGAATGTGAAGGTGCTCTGGATAATGTTTCTCTTGTTTCAGGGTTAGATTGTGAGTTGGGGGAATTTGATGGGGGTCTTGTAAACTGGGAAAATGATAAAGAACCATTGGTTGTGCAACCTTTGGCGATGGCTAACCCAGTTGCTCTACTTGTAGAAGTGGCAGATACTTCCATTCAATTATCACCATAGGTTGAGAAATGAATTAAAGCCTTTAGGAAATCTGTGGGTACTTCCTTGGAAGGCTTCGAAGCGGAAATTACTGGGATTTTCTTAGCTTTGGAGGCTAGGAAGAAAGCTAAAATGCAGGTAGTTTGCTCTCAGAAGAGAGAGCCTAAGACAAGTTCTAAAGGGCATCGGGAGTTGAAAAGTCTGCTAAATTCTTGGAATTTTGAGAATAATTCTGATTTGGTGGGAGATGCTAGTGGGGAACGAGATTCTGTGGTGCCTCAATGAATCTGAAAACTATCTCTTGGAATGTTAGGGGGCTGAATAATTGTGAAAAAAGACTTCGAATTCAGAATATGATCAGAGGTTGGGGTGCAGACATTATTTGTCTGCAGGAAACAAAAATGGAATTGATAACAAGGAGAGAGATTCGGAGCTTGTGGGGTTGTCAACATTTGGATTGGCTATATTTGGGCTCTATAAGTGCTTCGGGGGGTGTTTTGGTGATGTGGGATAGAAGGATGGTGGAAAAAATTGATGAAGCAGTGGGAAGGTTTTCTGTCTCTTGCAAATTTAAGAATGTGGTAGATCATTTTGTCTGGGCTTTCACTGGTGTATATGGACCAAACTCTGATCGTGACCGGCGACTGCTTTGGGAAGAGCTGGCTGGTATTTATAGTTGGTGGAATGTGCCTTGGTGCATTGGAGGCGATTTTAATGTCGTGCGATTTCCTTCAGAGCGACTTGGTGCAGACTCTTTCTCATCAGCCATGCTTGATTTTTCAGATTTCATTTCTCAACACAATCTTATTGATTTACCATTGGAGGGAGGTACTTTCACTTGGTCTAATTCTGGAGCAGTGACTTCGCGGTCTAGGCTAGACAGGTTTCTTCTCTCTTTTGATTTGGAAGAGCACTTTCCTAATATTCGTCAAAAAAGGCTGCATAGATTACTTTTAGACCACTTTCCAGTTCTGTTAGAAGGGGGAAATTTTCATAGAGGCAGCCGTCCTTTTCGTTTTGAGAATATGTGGTTAAAGGCAGAGGGTTTTGTAGAGAAAGTGAGAACTTGGTGGGAGTCCTATCATTTTCAAGGCTCCCCTAGCTTTCGGTTTGCAAGCAAATTGAAAGCTTTGAAGCTAGATTTAAAGAAATGGAATGTAGAAGAATTTGGCAATGTGGAGGATAAGATGAACAAGTTATGGAAGAACCTTGAAGCACTGGACTTACTGGAAGATAGTCGTCCTCTGTCATATGATGAGACTTTGGAAAAAAAACGGCTTCGCATTGATCTCGAAAAGGTAACTCTTATGGTTGAAATATGTTGGAGGCAAAAATCTTGGGCCCTTTGGATCCGAGAGGGGGATAGAAACACTAAGTTCTTTCATAGAACAGCAAACTCCCACAGAAGATTTAATACGATAGACAATCTGATGGTGGAAGGTGAATTGACATCGGATCCTAATTCAATAGCAGCTTGCATCTCTCACTTCTATAAACAATTGTACTCTGAAAATGAGGGCCAAAGACCTGTGCTTGATGGAGTGGATTTCTCTATGATTTCTAAGAAGGAAGCTGCTTGGTTAGAAAGACCATTTGAGGAAGAGGAGGTATATGGTGTCATTCAAGGCTGTAATGGCGATAAATCTCCAGGACCAGATGGTTTCTCAATTGCTTTCTTTAAGGCTTGTTGGGACTTTTTAAAATTCGAAATTATGGAGGTTCTTGCCAACTTCCATTCACAAGCTGTCTTTGAGAAAAGCCTTATTGCAACTTTCATTGCTCTCATTCCAAAGAAAGTAGATGCTGTCAGTGTGAGAGACTTTAGACCTATTAGTCTTGTGGGTAGTATTTATAAAGTCATTTCCAAGTTGCTGGCTAATAGGCTGAGAAGGGTGATTACTGGAATTATCTCTGAGTCTCAAAATGCTTTTGTTCTGGATAGACAAATCCTAGATTTTGTTTTAATTGCTAATGAGTGTTTGGATAGTAGGCTCAAGGCAAGGATACCTGGGGTTTTATGTAAGTTGGATGTGGAGAAAGCTTTTGATTATGTCAGCTGGGATTTTCTTATGTATATGTTGCGGCATTGCGGATTCTTTGAGAAATGGAGAAAGTGGATTCTGTTTTGTATCTCCACAGTGAGATTTTCGATTTTGATAAATGGCTCCCCTAAGGATTTCTTTAGGAGCTCTAGGGGCCTGCGCCAAGGAGATCCTCTCTCCCCGCTTTGCTATTGTTATGGAGGCTTTAAGCCGTTTGTTGGATGGTGCAGTTTTGGCTGGACACATTTCGGGCTTCACTGTTGGTACCAGGTCTAATACCCCCCTCATGGTGACCCACCTACTCTTTGCGGATGACAATTTAATTTTCTGTGATGCTACAGCAAGTCAGATTGAATATTTGCGAGAGATTTTAGCCTCTTTTGAGTCAATGTCAGGGTTGCATATTAATCTGGCTAAGTCAGAATTAGTTCCAGTTAGAGAGGTGACTAATATGGGGGAGCTTGTGGCATTGCTGGGTTGTAGATAGTCATCTTTGCCAATGACTTACTTGGGACTACCTTTAGGTGCTAAATTCAAGGATAGGGTGATTTGGAACTCTATCCTAGAAAGAATGGAGCGAAGGTTAACGAGTTGGAAGCGATTATACTTATCAAAAGGTGGTAAGATTACCTTAATCAAAAGCACTCTCTCAAGTTTGCCAACTTATTTCCTATCTCTCTTCCCTATTCTTGCGGATATTGCTATTCATATTGAGAGGCTTCAAAGAAATTTTCTTTGGGGTGGGTTAGATGAGTCTCCTAAATTCTGACTAGTAAATTGGGCCCAGGTTTGTTCTCCATTGCAGTATGGTGGTTTGGGTATTAAAAATTTGAGAACCTTCAACCAAGCTTTGTTGGGGAAATGGTTGTGGAGATATGGAAGAGAGACAACCCATCTCTGGAGGCGGGTTATTGAGGCTAAATATGGGAATGATTGGGGAGGTTGGTGTACAAAAGAAGTCTCTAATCCTTATGGTGTTGGTCTTTGGAGAACAATAAGACAAGGCTGGCCAGCCTTTTCAAAATCCATTCAGTTCAAGGTTGGTGTTGGTGACAGAATTAAATTTTGGCATCATGTGTGGTGTGGGAGCTGTACTCTCCGGGAGGCTTTTCCAGAACTCTATAATATTAGTTGTAATAAGGAGTCTTCTATTGCAGATGTTATGCACTTTCCTAACCAGAGGCTTCACTGGGATCTTTTTTCTAGTGCTCCCCAAGATTGGGAAACAGAGCATTTTTACACTTTTCTAGATCTTATCAATTCACTGCCCCTTAATGGTGAAGGTTAGGACAAACTATGCTGGAAACCAACTGGGAATAAGAATTTTAAAGTGAGTGAGTACTATCTCTCTCTTTCCTCTACTCTCGACATTTCTTTCCCTTGGAAGCCAGTGTGGCGTTCAAAGGTCCCCACTAAGGTTGCTTTCTTCTCTTGGACTGCCTCATTAGGTAAGATTTTGACTACTGAAAATTTATGGTATAAGGGTATCGCCGTTGTAGATTGGTGCTATATGTGTAAAAAGAGTGGGGAATCGGTGAATCATCTTCTTCTTCATTGTCCTATTGCTTATGAATTATGGTCTATGGTGTGGGCTCTATTTGGTCTTCAATGGGTTATGCCGCATGGGGTCTTTAATTTATTTTCAAGTTGGCAAGGGTCTTTTGGTGGGCATCGGAGCATTGATTTATGGAGGGTTGTCCCACATTGTGTCCTATGGTGTATTTGGCGAGAACGGAACTCAAGATGTTTCGAAGGGAACGATCGGTCTATTTTAGAAATTAAATCTCTTCTTCTCCACACCTTGCTAGAGTGGAGTTCTTCCTTTAATCTTTTTCCTTGTTCTAATTTGTTAGAAATGCTTGATCTTTGTAATTTTTGTGTTTGATGTACTGTTTTCCACGTACACCCCCGGTGTACTTGAACTTTTAATTAATACAATTCCGTTATTTATCAAAAAAAAAACAAATGCAAAATCAAATCTAAAGATAAAAAGATTCAGCTATTTTTTTCATTTATAAGAAGTATATATAGCCTTATACATAGGTCCAGGATCAAGTTAATCAAATCAGAAAAACACTAATTAATCCAATCTAATCTCTTAAACAACCTAGCCATTTCCCAGAGAGAGAGAGAGCAGCAACCAGGGCCCCAGGCTGCCAATGTCAAAATCATCAAAAAAATAAATAAATCTCACACAACCAAATCAACACCGAAAAACCCATATCAAAAAACATACGAAATCAAATATTTACATGCTCTTAAGAGCATCATTCAAAACACTCACTCGCACCATTGCTGCAGCTACATATTTTAATAACCATATCAATGATTAAAACAAGGGCCTGGCACACAAAGCAAATATGCAAAAAGAAGTAGACACACACACACACACACACACATAAGGAAAAAATATATCAGAATCAAGTATGAAACATTCCATAAATATATGCAACCTGGTTTGTTCTTAAATTTTATTTGGTAATAGATTGTGTCCTATTTATGTGTGTGTATATATATATATATATATATATGTTTTTGGGTTCAATTCAAGCTAGAAATTGTAGGAATGCTGTCAGTAAACTCCGATCCATGTTATTTAGGTCCTTCCCTTGTCACACTGTTATGTTGAACAGTAGTTAAAAGAAATTCACTCAAAATGCAGCTTTGTACATATGCCTAATACATAAAATTTATCTGTCAGCAAACTGCTATCCATGTTATTTAAGTCATTCCCTTGTCACATCAGATAGCTACTAATGCAGATAAAAGGTAGCCCTCCAATCATACTTTTCTGTGATTCATACTAATTATTAAAAAAGAAAAACCACTTTCCTATAAATCATATTCTTAGCATTCCAACAACAGAAACACACAAAGCACAAATGTTCCTTCACTTTCCCTTATTCCCCTGACTATGCTATGATTAAGGTTTTTAAGGAACCCAAAAACTTATGTGATTTTAACCTTGTTGATCCTGGTAAGACCTTTTCTTTTTCTTTTTCTTTTCCGATTCACTTTCAGAAAAATATGACTTGGTTGACCTGATTACTGGATATATGTTCATAGCTTTCCCAGGTAAGGCAGGGAAAATATTGAATGCAGGGCGTAGAGTAAGTCCTGCCAACAATGATGTTTTATAACCAATGAATCCTTTACCTTACATATATTTACCAAGAAATGAACATAAAACCACAGTTGAGAGAAGTTTATGCCATTAAGAACAAATCAATTATAACCTACTCTTGTGGCCAATCATATACATCATATAGCAAAACCCAAAATCTCAGAATTGTTACAAAAGCCACTAGCTTTATATCTTATGGCAAACCCAAAATCAAGCAATCATCCAGTTTAACAACCGTGCCCAGAACAATGCAAAACCAATTATATAACACACATCCAGTTGCTAACAAAACGTACAAAATTAAAGAATAAATGGAAGCAAATATTTCTATTATACATGCTTCCAAAAAAAAAAAAAAAACCATTTGCCTAAATCAGTTGTACTCTAACCCCACTGATCACTAATCCATTTTTAGATTGAAAAATTCAAACAGGCACGCACATAGTATTGACTAAAAATCAAAAACCAAAAACCCAGTAACAAGAAGCGAGCACAAAAGCCAAAAATGAAACAAAACCATACGACACACATAGATATATAATAATAAAACAACAGATCGAACCTAAGAAAAACCAGAGAAAGGTTAGAGATGAAGCAAAATGAAAAGAAAATGAGAAATCTAATCTAAAAAGGCAGAAAAGTACTTGGTTTTGCCGGCGATGGGCTGCGCCGGTGGAAGCTGAAGCTGGCCGGTGGTGCCTTGGACCTTAGAGTCGGAGATTGGTGGGAGAGGGGACCGAAGGTGGTTGGGTTTTTTGGAGAGAAATTTGAGAGGGTGGCTGGATTTTTTTGGAGAGATATACGAGAGGGAGAGTTTTAGCGCATAAGTGCAGAAGTGATTAGTATCGGGTTGTGAAGGATTGAGCAAATGTAAAATATTTTCCAAAATTTTAAGTGTAAATTTTACATAAATTTTCTTAGATTGATTTGGTTGATTGAAAATATTTTACTTTTGACTAAATATTTTATTGTAAAATAAACACTGTAAAATTATAAAATATTTTCTTAAAAATATTTTACATTGAAATAAACAGCAGGAAAATGAGATTTGAGGAAAAAGTTGAATTAGTGTTTTGTCATCACATCCCGATGACTGGGCAAAACCAAATAAAGTAAATATAAAGGAAAAACATTGTGTAAAAATCAAATAAATTATTAAGCAGTAGGATCGGTCAGGAAGAATTGGACTGTATCATTGGCGGGTTGATCTAGAGCGGCCTCGGCTTGTTGGACTTCCTCATCGATTGGAGCATTGAGGTTGCTGGTGGCCTCGAGATCTACATGGGCATCAATGGCCTTCACCAGCTCCCTTATACTGCGGGTGTCCTTTTCATCAGCAGCATCAGCCTGGCTTTGGACGGGGGGAGCAAGGGTAAGGCGTGGAATTTGCTCCGAGTTCCATAGTTGGGAATCCCCGGGCACTCCCATTGCCTGAAGGGCAACCAACCACCCTTCCTCGAACCCCTGGACCCGAGCTTGGTGGACAACGGGCTCTACGGAGTTCTTGACATCCGCGAACCCTTCTTTATACCACTTATTCTCGCAAGCCTCAAGAGCTGCCCTCAGTTCCGCCACCTCCTCGGTATGGGCCATATTTAAGCTTGCTGCTTCAGCCAATTTAAGCTCAGTTTCCCCCAGCTTTGTCTCTATCTCTGCCGACCTCTTCTCAGCCAGCTGCTATGCTTTCTCCGCAGACTATGCCTTATTCTCAGCCACCTTAGCAGCCTTGCCTTTGTCCCGGGCCGTGGCATTGGCAACATCCTTCAGTGCCTTCTCCTGCTCTGCCTTCTCGGCTAGCTCATTCAGCCTCTCCCCGAGCATATGAGTTATCTGTGCAACCTGATAACACCACCAGAATAGGATCAAGGATATGTAAGGAGGAAAATTATTCATACCAAATAAGTAAAGTAAGGAAGAGTTTACCGCTATAGTATGCCACTGCAGTCGCCACACGATGGAGTCCTTGGAGCCGTCCGAGAAGAATTGAACATCCTTTGGCAATAGCAAGCCGCTCACCAGACTTTGCGCCACCTTCCCTCCCTCGCCTTGAGCCCACAACCTTACGCTCGCCATGGCTGGTAAGGGCTCGCCACCGAGCATGAATGTAGGATGCTAGTTGGGCGCCGCATGGGACAAAGAGGCCGCTTCAGTACCACCTCGGGTAGCAGGTTGGGGACCACTCACCGGTTCTCGGAAGTGGGCCAAGGGGGAGTCCTCGCTGGCGCATCACTTACCACCCTGAGTGGAGGATTCTTTACCCGCTGTTTCTTCTTTTGGTGGCTTGACTGAGGGGGAGGAGGGGGAGTACGGTCCTTGGGCTGACTCTGTTGGGGCTGAGCTGATGAGCGAGAGTTAGACAAAAAACGATTGGCAATTAGCTTCCTTCTTGTCACCATTTCTTCTTCTTGTTCACCCTCAACCTCTTCTTGCTCGGCTGCCTATGCTTGATCTACGTTCCCTTCAACAGGAATGTGTCCTTGCTCCTTTAAAGCTCGGGAAACTCGCTTAGCTGAATCGTCCCTGACTGGGGCAAGATCTTCAGCGATTATGTAGCGTGGACCAAGGTCGTGGGCTTAACCGGAAGTCAATAAGGGGAGGAGGAAGTTGGCGTGTTGTATGTCTATGTAAGACAACAAGGGGCTGTCTACCAATAGGGCTTGGCTGAAGGGCTGCCAAGTCTTGTACACGGGAACGCAGTCGAGTATGAGGTGTGACACCTGGAGCTGCCCGTTAGTGTGAACAAAAATTTCGAACCTAAGCACAAAATTCAGGTCCTTTACTTACACTACTCTAAGATCCTGGATAAATACTTTACCGTCTGCAACAAAGAAATACTATGAGTTAGCATTCAGATAGGCAAAACAATCATAAGCAGAAAAAGAAGCAAGCTAGTGATCGGTACAAACCAACTTCGCGCTACAAGAGTGGGCAAAGTATTTCGTCGACAAACCAGTTGTCGCACACCAAGACGAACTCTCCGGCAGAATTCCTATTAGAATCGGGTAGGCATGAAATTAGCCATACCCACATATCTTTGACTTTTAAATAATAGTTGGTTTTCTTATTCTCACACAAACTGTACATGAAGTTTATATCGTGATGATTCAACTGCAAACCGTATATCCTATTCAACCTACTGATACAACTAACTACCTGGTAAAAGTTGGGAGGAAGTTGGTCTGGACACAAGCCATAAAACCTAAGGGCATTGAGTAGGAGGGGATCCACAGGAAACCTAACCCCACCCTCCAAGATTGCCATAAAAGGAAAAAAAGTAGTATTAGCCCCTCTGTGGAGAGCAATTTTGCTCTCGTGGCAGTTTGCCACATCCACATCCTCTGGGATGTTGTATGTTTGCCTAAAGGTGACTAAGGAGGTCTCAGTTTAGAAGGTGAGCATAACCCATCTTAAATTGAGGGAAGAAACTTGAAGGAAGAGACTAAAATAAAAGAAAGAGGTAGAGAACTTACTTTGGGTTCTAGGAGTAAAGAAGATTCTGGGTTGAAGAATGAGGGCACAGAAGAATGCACGGCAAAGAGAAGAATTTCAGAGTGAAGGAAAGCAAAAGAGTAATCTGAGGAAGAAAGGGGAGATATTTATAGAGCCAATGTAATCAATAAGGTGGAGTTAATGGGGGAAGAGGCAAGAAACCCCTTTTGTAATCCCCACATGCGTGGCATTGGGACGCGAACCGTCAGGTCATGATGACGGTTCCATCTTGACAGCCTAGTGTAACGCCTCTTTCTAGGGCGTATTAATGATCAGCCTGTCCACTCAGTGATTGACCACTGAACTTACCAGGGGGCGTCTGCGCTTGGTGTCCTTGATTCGTTCTCGGTTACCGGGCACGAATCAAGGGGAGGCTATTGTACGGGATGTAACTCCTCCTTAGGCCCATTTTTCATCACACTGGTACCGTGTGTACAAGGATTGGAACTTGTTATGCCTTGGGCCTTGGGGCATTGCACATGGTTGTGTGTTTTGCTGGGCCCACGAACTTGGCAATTTCAGGCTTTAACCCTTATCCAAACCCTAAAAACTGTAAAATGTCCATCACATCTTGAGCGGCAAATATGAGACCCTACCGGCCAACTCCAACCTGATTGGGGAAGGCAGTTCGCTGGGAAGGTAGGTTCTTAGATGCTCGGTATTGCCTTGGGGAGTATCGCTGCCGAGCATATCCTCTAATAAGGGAACCAATTCCAATGCCACTCCTACCATACTCCACTAAACACCTACTTAGCAATAATAATATTGGACCTCCTTCCCCACTAACCCTAAGAGTAATCATGATTCTTCCACTAATTTGAGGCTATAAATAAGAGAAACTAAAGAGGGAAAATGGTTGTTGAAAGGCTTTGGAAGCAACTTATAGTTGAGAGCAGCAGAGTTACAAGAGTGAGAGGGAAAGAATTCAGAGGCTTGAGAGGTGTAGTTGGGTCTCTAAGTTAGAATCGCCCAGATTAGGAAATCCAAAACCCATACTACAAATAGATTGTGAGCCCAAGTGAGGACCGGCCCATCAACCTCGCTTTAGGTATGCACACATGGTATCTCTAATGTGCTACTTGGTGCGAATAATGTGCTAGAGTTGATGACAGACAAAAATGTTAGATACCCTTTTGATAATTTTGTTTGTACTTCATTGATTTCTGGGTGTTGTAAGATTGGGAAACCAGAACTTGCTGTGGGGTTTTTTGAAAATGCTGTGAGTTCAGGTGCTTTGAGACCTAATGTGGTGACTTATACAGCTCTTGTGAGTGCTCTTTGTAAGTTGGGAAGAGTGAATGAGGTTGGTGATTTGGTTTAAAGGATGGAGAAGGGCCAGGTAAGTACACCTGGGCTAATGGAAATGTTTATGTAGGGAATATGAAAGGTGGGAAAATGTCGGGTAAAGGAACCGTTACTTGGATGAATGGAGACTCATTTGAAGGAAGCTGGTAAATGGCACGATGCATGGATTTGGAGCATATACATGGAGTGATGGAGGTGCTACGTGGGAACTTGGACACGGGGTTTGAAGGATGGAAAAGGATCATTTTATCCAAAAGGTAGCCGACTCCCTGCCGTACAAGAATTTTACCTCAATGCTTTGAGGAAAAGAGGGCTATTGCCTGATTTGAGAAAGCAGAACCCTGCACATATTCATCATGCTTCTTCTGTGGATATGGTAAATGTCAAGGTTGGTGGGACCAGAGATCTTGTCGTGCTTCATCTGACCAAAAGCTCTCCAAGGGAAGCCTGTTAAATTTAGAGCAGTCTCGCAACAGAGGATTTCAAGTGGAAAGATTATTGCCCAATGGTTTTCAGGTTGGTAGTTGGCCTTTCTGTTATTGCTACTTAGGTTAATCTTCTATGCAGCTCATTCATTTTGTATGATGTGTTTATGAGGCATGCTTGTGATGGTTAATCCTAGTGTTTGGTAAGCTGCTGTGTTTCAATTAGGATCATAGCCAGGCTAAAGTATATAATTTAGAAAATTTGTTGATACAGTGTTCCTCTTTTTTTTTTTTGATAAAGCTGTTGCATGGTTGTCTCTTATAGGTGGAGTGCTTATGTCATCCAAATTCTTTTCATTCAAACATGGATAATCTTGATTTATATTGTATGTCCTATTTCTTTCCTTATACATACATAGTGCCAATTCTGAAACATAATACTTAAGCCTCCATGTGACTTCAGTCTTAATATAATATATTCTGAAACACCAGTGTCCCTGAATGCTAATTGCTAAATCCCGGCTGACCTAATGTGCCACAGTTGATACTGTCCTTGTGTAAAGTCTCAACACTTTTCTTTTTTCTTTTGAAAGTCCCAAAGCTTAAACATGAATGAATTGTAGCATGAAGGCAGCTATGATGCTTTTGTTTCAACTCTATGAGCACTTTTATAGGATGCTGACACACCATCCAGATTGTACATCCGAATCATGTCATTATTAATCTGGGAATATTTGAATTCTTGACTTTGTGCTTATCATCATTATTTTGGAGGTTACTCTACATTTACCTATGATTTTTTAAGTCAATGAGTTGGTAAAAAATGTATATGCAGATCATTATCATGTGTTCTTATTCTTTGGATAAAATAAAAAATTGGAAAACCCCTTCCTTGTAAATATAATTGCTGGTAACTAATTCCTTTTGATGTCTGTGTTGATCTTAAACTGCCTCCCCCCAGAAGGGGAGCCTCTTTTTATCTTTTTGTGCTGTTGATATTAATCAGTGGAAAAATAAAAGCAAAAAAAAAAATGATGTTGATATGCATGTCCTTCTGAAAATTCAATGTAGGAATTTAAGGGAATTGTTCAAGATTGATGCTGCTGATTGCATGATGTCCATTTGTGGGAATGATGCTCTGAGGGAACTTTCTTCTCCTGGGAAAAGTGGGAGTGTTTTTTTCCTGTCCCAAGATGATTGATTCATGATTAAGACTTTGAGGAAATCTGAAGTAAAGGTTTGTCCATTCCTCAGATACAACATTAAGGGAATTAACTTCTTGTTTTGCAATTTCTGGATTTTTGATTTCGTGATAGTCATTTATCTATGATGCATATTTCTTGGTAAGATATGAATTTTATTTCTTGGTAAATGAATTCTGATATCTTGATAGCCATAAACTTTCATTTCCAACATATTATTGTTTCCTTCTTTTACCAAAAATATTCATAGTTCTTTCCTTTATATAATGTCTTTGATCAGAAACCTATATCATAGGCTTAGGGTTATCTGTGAAACATAGGAGCATGAATTAAGGAAATTTAATTCTATTTATCAGCTCAAAAGACATCAATTTATGCCATTTTTTCTTAATTGCTGATGGATGTGGTCAATAATGGTTTGCTTATTGATTACAAGGACTAAATTTTGAACGTGGGAGTAGTTTTTATGCCTTTAATGAAATTGCTCCATCAATTTGAATTATATTGGTAACACATTTGCACATGTTGCTCCTGATGTTCCATAGTAGATGAAAATTTGCAAAATGATCATATTTTGATGAGTCAAAATAAACCTAACAGTTTTCTGGAAATACTCAACATTCATGTGTCACTTGATCTTATTAACCATTTTACAAAGACAATCATTTTGCTTCATTAAAATTCTTTTCATTTACAGAATTTCATATATTAGCTTAGAAATCACAGCATTTATTTGTGCTGGACCAAGGGATCATATTCGATGGAGGAAGTGCAATGCAAACCTCAAATTTCATGGCATCCATTGTTCACTTCTGTAGCCCTCCTTGTTGTGGGTTTATTGTAACCAGTGAGGCTGCAGATGCTACTGAGTATTGATTTGCATGAAATCAAAATTGAGTTTTGGAGGGACTGAATGGCCCATTCACTTCATAAATTCTACATTTTAGTCTCTTTAGCTGTTTGGATGGTCGCGCCATTTTTTTGTTTGACCTTGTGTCTCTTTATTATTTTGGAAGTGTTAAGAGTTAGCCCTTGTCGCCTCCTAGTTTTATTTTTTATATATATGTATGTATTTCCTGTGTAGATGGATTGTGCAACCTTTAGTGCTTTCCAACAATTGTACTAATCATTTGAGAAGGGCGGGGGGGACCAAGGTGACTTATTTATGTATGAATAACAGAGATGTCTGAAAAGGAAACCTCTGGGATCTTTAGTATTTCTCTGTTATTCATACATAAATAAGTCACCTTGGGATATATATTTTCTCTTTTGTGCTTTATTGTAACAGTTCTTAGAAAAAATCAGCATGTGTTGATATTTCCAATACATGATAGACATGGTTCCAAAGGGCTAGAGGCAAGTCCAAAGGTCTCTTCTTTAGAAAGTTTCCATACGTTGTAACACCCCATAATTTTTGACACCAATCTAATTAATTATACGTAAATTATAAGGAAGCCCACAATTAAATGGATTAAATTAAAGTAGGCCTAAGATATAAAAAAAAAAAAAAAGGATAAATACTTTGGAATATAAAGCCCAAGTGTAGTGGCATAAGTAAAAAAATATGGGCCTTGTTAACCCTAGCCTTTTACCTTTTAAGTTACACGTGTAAGTACATAAAGAAGTTCCTTTTTGTTTTCAGCCGCAACACATGTTTGAGCTGTTTCCTTTCTTCTCTACGGCTGTGCAAAGTGTCCCAGGTATGGTTTCCATGACTATCTTAATGGAAAAAGGACTCCTATGATTTGTTATCATACTTAGACTAGGCAAGTGCATATAGGCATGTGTCATGGAAAGGAACTAAGAGACGTTGGTCTCATGAATTTCTGCCTATCCTTACATTAAGTAAAAGATGTTCTATATTGTTATTATATTAGATTAGGAACGGTCAAAGAAAGCTGTATGTCAGAGAAACTTTGAAATTGTATCTAATAGGCTTGGACTTTAGCAATTGGCTTGTCACCATGCGAATAAGGAAAAGCTGCTTGTAGTCTACGGTATTATTGCACTATCTATCTAAGTTCCCAATTTGTTATTCACGCACCTGCCAAGATTCAAAACTTGTCCAGCGCATCAAGGGAATACTAGACAATTGGAAGGATGAAATTAAGGAATATATATATATATATGTTGGTCAGATGGTATGTGTATATATATCACGTGGCTTCCTATACTAGGTTGAATATATATATATATATATATATATATAATATTAGAGTGATTGGACATATATAATATATGGCTTCTTTTATTAGATGGATCAAACATCCCTCATTCAGCCTATATTGAGTTTTATTATAATTGAATCTATTACATACATGTGACCCTGCCATTAGGTTTGGCCATATTGAAGTTTCATGAATATCTATAATTACGTTAATGGAAAAATTTGAATAGGCAACAATATTTTAAGTCTAGAAATCTGATCAAAGCTGCAAGTGTATTGGATAGTTAAGTGAATAAATAGAGGATTTTGGATATATCAGTATTGTCTAGGATAAAACCGTGTAAGTGTGAAAATAGATTTTTAAGAGGGAAATTGTGTATTGATGAACCTATTTTTGGTGTTGCTAGGTTCTAATTCTACTGAATTATTGTGATTCGAGGGAGGTTGATTTCCTTTATTTTTGCAACTAAGAGGTAAGTGGTGTTTACTAATTTTGGGGGGTTTTCCCAAAGCGGTGTTGATTATTAAACTATTTTATATCAAAGAAACATGTTGATATTTTATATATGAATTGATATTTTATAAATGTTTGATGTGCACATTAGCTATTCGTTTTATGAAAATCTTGTGGGACAACCCGAATTTATTTAAACTTGTATGCGTGAATATATCTTTATATCCTTGAGAATTATGAATGGATTATTTTTGTGAGCATATTGAAATGTGTTTTGGAAACCTACGGCAAGTCGTGAATAGAAGCTCAGTATGGTATCTAGTCCTTAGCAAGGGACAATCATACTGCAGCTAGTCCTTAGCAAGGGATGGTCCCAGAAAAGGGGATAGTGCACATTTGATAGCTCCTTAGCAAGGGAGTATATTATTGAGGATCCAGAAAGGAAGCTTCTTAGTAAGGGAGTGCACCTTGAGGTTCCAAAGGAACTATCCTTAAGAAAGGGGATGAAAAGGAGGTTCCAGTCCCAAAAAGGGGATAGCACAACCCTGTCAACGGGGCGTAAACGTTGACCACGAGAAAAGCCTAGGAAATTGTTATGTGATTGTATTGATGTATGTATTATGATGGCTCACAATATAAAGATATTTGTTTTTATATATATGAAGTATTGGATGATGAATATTGATGAGTCACAAGTTATGAAATTGTTGTAAAAAAAATTAATTAATTGAAAGGTTTGTTCCCACACCCCAATGTTAGTGAATTCCACTTATTGAGTTATCTCACCCCCCTTTTATTTCTCGTTACAGATACATTAGAGGGATTATTGGAGTAGAGATTTTTGGGAGACAGCAGTTACGAACTATTTTGTGGAATTGAGGATTTTATTGTTATTTTTATGGCATTAAACATTGTATTGGAAATTATTTTGAGGATGTTTGTATTTGGTGAATTAGAGCTCTGATTTTTGTGATGAGACTCAAGGTTGCTAGTTTCTTTTATTTAACATATTTTATGAATTATTCAGATTAAATAGAGATTTATTGCTTATGATTTTGGGGCGTTACATACGTTATCAAAAAAAATGATTAACATGGTTCCAATATACTAAAAGACTAAGCTTGAGTAATTAATACAACTTTAAATTTCAGGAGCTTATAGGACCTATTTTAGTGTGCTTGTGAATCATGTAAAAGAACTCCATACTCAACCAGGAATGTAGTTCTGAAGAATCTGAACCATGATACGTCTGCTATAATTGAAGTTTTATATATATTTTCTCATCATATACCTCTAGGTTCTACTGACTGGAGCTTTGATGTGTAGGTTCTTCTAAGAATGCATCCAGATTATCATTATCATGTGAGGACATATGAAAACACGCTTATTACAAATTTTTTTGGCCTTCACAGAATCATACCTTCTAGTGGTCAAAAGGTAAGCAGCACAATGAAGCAGTCATCTATTCTAGAGGTATTTTTCCATGTATTTCAATGTCATAGCCATTTATTTGTTACTTCTTAATATTTATGATACAGATTTGAACTTCATTGAAATTTTCTGAGCCGTAGGCCCACATTACTGTGTTTTAGATCTGACTGTGCTATGATTTGTATCATGCTTTGGTTCATTAAGCCTTTGCAAGAATGTGAGATGCCTTCTGTTCACAAGAAGCTAATATTTGTAGTTTATTTCCTACCTTGCAGTTTCGTTTTGTAGTAATGGGAAATATGTTCTGCACAGAGTTGAGGATCCATCGAAGATATGATTTGAAAGGTTCGTCCCTTGGACGTTCGGCAGACAAGGTTGAAATTGATGAGAACACAATAGTCAAAGATTTGGATCTAAACTATCAATATTATTTGGAACCCTCTTGGCGAGAGGCTTTATTGAAGTAAGTTGTGCTTTCATAGCTGCCATGTAATTTCCTTTCCTACTTGGGAGTTAACATATCAAAGGTTGTGAATTGGTAATCTTTACCCGATGTGGTTGATGAATATATGAAGATCCCAAGTGAATAATTTTTTTATCCATAAAAAGTTGACTGTAATAATTTGTGTGGATGCCATAATTGTGTGAAAATTTTTGAAGTTCCAAATTCTATAATCTCTTGCCTAATAACAAGTAAAAGTTGGTTTTAGCTGGCACACAAGGATCAAGCTTCAATTGTAAAGTTCATATCCAACTGCTGATTTTACCCCTAATTTTGTTGTTTTAAATGATAGGATTTGAAATTGTGGCATTCATCTCATGCTGATTTTACCCCTAATTTTGTTGTTTTAAATGATAGGATTTGAAATTATGGCATTCATCTCATGTTGACTTTTTTTGTATGCAGCCAGATTGAGATTGACAGTAAGTTTTTGGAAGCACAGCACATTATGGATTACAGCCTTTTGTTAGGTGTGCATTATCGAGCCCCTCAACACCTGCGCTCTCTTATGTTCTACCTAATGTATAACAGCAGATGGATTGAAGCACCTTGCTGAAGAAGGTGCAGCTTATGTTCAAAATTGGTGCTCCACCATAATCTGTTCATGAAATTTTAGGAAGAATATTGATTCGGTTGTCTGGTGTCTTTTTATGGTTAGAAGATCAATTGGAAACAAACTGTGTAAAAACATGAGAGTAAGTAGGAAATTTATGACAAAAGCTAGTGTCAGCAGTTAACCTTTTTGTTAAGTGGTGTCTGGGGTTAGTTAGTAGGTAGTGCGATGTACATGCAGTGAAGTAATAAGTAATGAGAACGGTTTTCTTTGAGCTATTTTTTGAACTGAAAATAAACCAACACATTTGAGTATTGTTTTATGGTCTTAATTTAGTCCATGTAGTCCAGTGATAGTGGTCTTAATTTTCCCACCTTTCATATTCCCTACATGAAAATTTCCATTAGCCCAGGTGTACTTACCTGGCCCTTCTGGTGAACGCTGAATCCTGATAATTTATAGGCTTAAAATAGGCGGATGCTGATCTTTCAGCAACATCCCATCAACCAAAAGCTGCAGCAAGGAGGTCTAAAGAAGGAACTGGTGTGGATAATATTCATGCTGGATCCATAAAAAGGGTAATGGCTGGAAGTGGATGTGAAAATGCTGAAAAAGTCAAAACAGGTGATAATTGACTGCCTTTTTTCCTCCCCACCCCCCCCCCCCCCCCCTCTTTTTTTTTCTTTGTACAACTGCAGTTTCTGTCAATGCTTTTATATATATATATATATATATAGGAAATGTCAATGCTGATACCTTAAACTTCTAATTACTGGTATCCTTACACTGCATGGAGGTTTTGATGTGTTATCTTATTTTTGTTGTTCTCATCCCAGGTTTTAGGACAAGTATATGGTGATGTTGATGCCGCAATAGAGTTTCTGATAGCTAGACTGGTGATTTAGTAAGTTCTGGTTGGCTCATACAAGCATGGAAAAACTAAAGAAGCATCTTGGAGAAAGTCACAGCTCAAAGCGTTGCTTACTCTCTTGAAGGAGAAAGAGGGAGATATCTTTAAGGCTCTTATGCAAGACCTGGGAAAGCATCATATACTTCAGGCTTTTAGAGATGAGGTACAAACTATTCTTGTTCCATTTTAATACTCAACATTTTTTTTAAATGGACTACCCTCTAAAAAAATCATAATAGCTTTCTTGAGAGGTTAACAACTTCTTTTATTTCTGTCTTTAGTCCATTTTGAGTGCATGCTTTTGTGGTTGTCTAGTTTCTAGGATTGGCACGATGGTCAGTCAATCCTAGAGTTGTATCTCTATTTACAAGTTAAATGAAAAGAAATATAGAGGGAAGTGATCACTTAAAGGACTAGGGAGAAAGTAAGGAAATACTAAATTACAACCAAAGTAAGAACAATGGTTGCACAACAGCTTTTCTTTGCTGCTTTTTCACTAGCTCTCTAGAGAGAATTTGGGGTCCAGAAAATAGAAGAGGTTTCTCTATTTATAGGGGAAGGATTGGCTTAGCTTTAAAGCTAAGTTATTAGCTTTCTTCTAAAGTTAAGGGGAGAGATAACTTGTTTAAATAAGCTGGAACGGATTTGGTGTTGATCTCCATTTGAATTTTGAAATGATGCTACACCTGCTTCGTATTTTGGCTCTAACTTTCCGCTCAAAATTCCAATTGATTCAAGATGGGTGTTTTTTTAATGGAAATTCAATTATCTACAACTTTGTCAGAAATAG
The DNA here is from genome assembly GCA_023621385.1 of Quercus gilva. Classification (NCBI taxonomy): domain Eukaryota; kingdom Viridiplantae; phylum Streptophyta; class Magnoliopsida; order Fagales; family Fagaceae; genus Quercus; species Quercus gilva. The sequence goes on from CM042474.1 coordinate 15,648,948, forward strand.
AGAAAGCCAAATTTCAACGTTATCTAGGCCAAAAATGTGTTTCAAATTGCTGCTGAAAATAGTTACGTTTTTTGAGCATTTTTGAAATTTTTCACAGGATGTATCTGTTTCTTATCCTATTTATTTTTCAAAAAAAAAAAAAACTTTTCTTCTGAAGCTAAAGGAAGGGATAAGCCTATTAGATAAGCTTGAACAAATTTGAGTTTGATCCCCATTTGAAATTTTGAAAGATGAGTGAAGATGATGCTGAATTTGTGTTATCTTCTGCACCAGTTTTGTATTTTGGCCATAACTTTCTGCTCAAAATTTCAATTGATTCGGGATTGATTTTTTATGAAAGGAAATTTAATTCTCTACAACTTTTATAGAAATAGAGAAAACCAAATTTCGATGTTTTCCAAGACAAAAATGCGATTCAATTTGCTGCTAAAGATAATGACGTTTTTTGAGCATTTTTTTTTTTTTTTGAATTTTTCATGGATCATATCTCCAAATTTTTTTTTTTTTTTAAAAGAGCAGATAAGATGCCATAAAAAAAAACATTTTTTATTATTTCTTTTTTTAAAAAATGAAATAAAATGAAATCCAATAAAAAATTACACTTAATTAATTTTAAATTAATTCTTGTGAGAACCAATCAAAATTAAGTGTTTAAAATAGGACGTGATCGGGCCCATCATGTAGGTGAGCCATGATCATTGAAAATTGTTTGTATGATAACTTTTGATCAGGTGGTCCAATCAAAACCCATGACATACCATTATGATCGTTAGAGCATCAAGATTTGTTTTGTATCACAAATTTGAAGATCTACCGGTTGGTTAAATGCAAGTTGTAAAATGAGTTGTCTACAAATGGTATGACAGAGGAGAAGTGAGAGAGGAGAGAGAAGAGACTTGGGAAGGAGACAATCACGTAAGAGAGAGAGAAATAAATTAATAAAAAATGATAGCATGGTGCTACAGTGGGGTCTCAAAAATGAGAGCGCACTGTAGCAATATTGCAAAATTTTTAGCATATACAATCTTTGATGGAGCAAGTTTTGGGGTTATAAATGCTAAAAAAAAAAGCATCTTTTAGCATAGCAATCCTTAATGGAAATGCTTTGAAGGGTGAGAAGAAGAAAAGAAAAGAAAAAATTGTTTAATTAAACGGTGCACAGATGATGTTAGTGACTAAGGACCAAATTAGTCACTTTTTAAAACCTTTGGATGTGCTTAGTAATACTACAAACCTCAGGGGTAGTTAGTGAAATTTACCCTATAATTTTTTATTCTAAAAAGTTGTTATAGTATTTTATTATTGATTTAATTTTTGGATAGAATTTTTTTTTTAATTGAAATTAGGAAATAGTGATTTGTGCTTGTTTTGTACTTTGATAACAGTGACATGACCCAGTTTATGTGATTGTCTCCTAGTTATGTTTTTTATGGGTAAATTCCACTTACCTCCTTTGAGGTTTGGGTTAATGCCAATAAAGTCCACAACATTTAAAAAGTGACCATTTTGGTCCTTATTCCTAAACAGTTTGTAACATTGTTACATACACTGTCCTCTCTCTCACCCCTCTCCTAAGTCTTCTCTCTTCCCTTTCTCTGATTGCAAGTAGAAGAAAAATTGAAGAATAGAACCCACAAAGCCAGTGACCACCAATTATTGACCACCAGTAAAACCCACAAAACCATCAACCACCAACAAAACAATAGCACCAACAAAACCCACAAACCCAAAACCACTGACCACCAACAAAACCCACAAACCCACTAGCAATACCAATCCACAAACCTAGAACCAGCGACCACATACCATTGGCATCAACAAATTCACAAACATGTCAATCCCACAACGACATCTTAATCACATCTCTTCTTTGTGGCTTTGTGACCGTCCTCCACCGACCACTCCACAACAAACCCAAAACCAAAAAAACAAACCAAAACCTACAAAAATCCAACACACCCACAAAAAACCAAATTATCTATCACCAATCCAAACCAAAACCAACCCACTACAAAACCCACCACCACAGCGCCACCACAAAGAGGAAGAGAGAAGAGAAATCGCAAACCCACCACCACTGTGCCACTGCAAAGACGAATAGAGAAGAGAAATCGAGAACCCACCACCATGGCGCCATCGCAAAGATGAAGAGAGAGAAAAATAAAAATGAGAAAGATGAGAGAGCCATAGGTTATGGATTGATATGGTTAGAGAGAGAGAGAGAGAGAGAGAGAGAGAGAGGCGATTCTGGGTCAAATGAAGAAAGAGGAAAGAAGAAAGAAGAAAGAAGAAAGAAGAAAAAAAGTAACAGCATTACAAGCGGTTTGGTCGTTGGATTAGGATGATTACTTTTTAAATGTTGTGGACTTATATTGGAATTAGCCCAAACCTCAGGGGAGGTAAGTGTAATTTACCCTATAAAAAATTACAAGATCACATAGAAAAATTAGAATTTTTGTAACAATTTTCCACGTGATAGATGGTAACTAGCAAAGAAAAAGTTGTAAGTTTATGTAAAAATGATAGACAATCAATTATAGTCTATTATGTAAGATAGTTATGGCAACCTAATTAGGTGTGTGACATACTGTATGTAAGAGAATACCATATACCACCTCTGAAAGAAGGTATAGCACAACTTTAACTTGCCCCCCCCCCCCTCCTAGAATAAATTTTTGGCTCCGCCACTGATCTGGGGTGAAGTAATTTGCTAATACAAGAGCAAACAAAAAAAAAAAAAAAAAAAACTTGTAAGGCAGATATGCAATCAAAGAACTATTGTAATCTCCTAATATTAGGGCCACCAAAAAAAAGAGGAAAAGATTGAGTGCTGTACCAACCTAACTGAGGTCTTAAAAAACATAGTTTCTTTACTATTTATAGACACCATAATAAGGCCAACTTCTAAAATCAAATCCTGAAAAATTATAAAGCATGATATACTAATTTAATGTACTTTGCCAATTCAAGGTTGAATAATTTAGAGAGTACATACCTCCTCAGTGCTGCATAAACTTCAAAAAGTTCAGTGATACATGCATCAATTGTTTCACACTTCATAAGAATTCACCTCAACAAGATCACACTATGATATAAATGCAATACGTATAAAAAATTTGATGTATATTAAAAAAAACAGAGAAAGATAACAATTCATAAAAGTTAAATAGTATAAATAAACACGGCAAAATCTCCTTGATTTAAACAAAGTTTGGATGATCTAGTTAAATAATTATTTGAATTTTGTATTGAATTAAAAAAAAAATGGAGCATAAGTTATAGGTAATCATCCAAAAGCGCAAGAAAATTCTGATTGTATAAAGCTTGAAGGAGCAAATTAAATCACACACCAAATGCCTATATTCACCAAAATTGAACCTTAAATCACACATCAAAACTGAACCCTAATTGCCACATTCAATCAATAAAAACAACTACAGCAACAAAAGCAATGAACAATATTCAATCAATACGATTGCGTTGCGTAAATACTACCAGAAGATTTGCTGGAGGAAGTAACACAGAGTACTACAGTTCTTGTTGGTATTGCTGACCTAGCTCGCCGAATATTCCTTACTTCGACCAAAGATTCCCACATACTAAAATTTTTATAAAGAAAATGAAAGATAGAGTGATTGCTAGAGAGCAATCAAATGAAAAATAAAATAAGAGAGGAAGAGCGTAAACTCTGAGATTGTAGAAGTTTGAATGAAACAGAAAGGGTTTTTGTTTTCCAATCTTGGCTGGAGTTAGGATGACCCAACGTTTGCTAAATACAAACACTAGGCTCTTTGAATCAGTTTCAAGGGACAAATTTGAAAAATCTTTATAAATTTTAGAGCGGTAAACTCACGGGTGTGCTGCCCTTATTTCCCGGTACTTATTTCAACAGTCAAGAAACTTATTTCGAGAGTTGTGTTAGCATATTTCAAAGGTACCCGATAAGTCTAGTAATAGTCTAGTAATAATCACCTGAACGTGCCACATTAGTGTTTGTTTGGACAAACTTTAATGAATCCTTGAAAAAAAAGTAGCAAAAAAGTCAAGTTTCTTGTAGTGCAAGTATAATTTGAAGCTCTTGTTAAAAAAAAATTGTATAATTTGAATAGTATAATTATGATTTTTTTAGTTGTATCTATGTATGTGCAGTGAGTTACACACTAGTTTATAAATAAATAGCTATATTATCAATAAATCAATCCATATAAAATCTCAAAATTTCAAGGCATAAAAAATAAAAATAAAAAGAGAATAAACCAAATAATATATCCTACAAATTAAACCATGATGGATGATATGTGGACTAGTCAAAAAATTATTTTTCAAGTTCCTAGATGTACAAATTAGTGGTGGCTGAGCAAATGAAATGGACGTTTCCATCTCGTTGATGTCTACCTTTTATGCATCACATTTGTTTTTTTTTGGTAAAAGACGATTCATTAAAACCAACTAAAGGGGAACAACAGAAACAGGACAAAGCCTGTTGACAAACACCCCATTAAGATCATCCACAAATATATCCAACAAGTCCACAGGCGGACTATGAAAAGAAGAAAAAGCACTATCTAAACTAAAACTCATTTTAGCAAGGCTATCCGCACATCTATTAGCCTGGCGGAAGCAATGCTTAACACGCACCTAAGGAATGCGAGAAGCTAACAACCTGCAGTCGTCCAAAATAGGAGAAAGAATATTATTCACATAACCTGGCTTGTTCCAACAGTCCACAATAGCTTTGGCATCCAACTCAATTTCAAGGGAAGTAACATTAAGATTGCAGCACAAGATAAGACCCTCCCTAAGCCCCCATAATTCTGCAGCAAAGCTACTGGTGATACCGATGCACTTGCTGAACCCAACAATCCACTGCCCTGAATCATCTCTAATCACTCCCCCACACCCTGCCAAACCAGGATTCCCATTAGCCGAACCATCAGTGTTCAGTTTCATCCAGCCTTGTGGAGGCCTCTCCCAACGAATTTCCTTCAGCACTTTACGAGTTTGTAGCCTTGGGGAAGCAACACAGTGATAATACTCCAAAGCTTGCTTCACAATCTCCATAGCAAGGCTCGGATTCCTGTTCTTCCTGTTGAAAACCATATTGTTCCTACACTTCCAAATATTCCAAATAGCTATCGGAAAAACAACTTTCCAAGGGGGTTGGTTAGCACAAAGATTACTCACCATCCTACCATTAAAAGACAGCCAACTCTGGAGGTCACTCCTCCAAAAATCCTGGTTCGACGTGGAAATTCCTAGCTGATTCCACACACTCTTCAGCTGAATGCAGTCCCTTAACGCATGCAAAATGGTTTCAGAACCTCCCTGACAGATTGGACACCCAATGTCTTGGGTTATACCCCTTCTCTCCAAACAAACTTTAACTCCAATACTATTATGAGCACATCTCCAAAGGAAGGTTTTAATTTTTGGAAGTGTTTCCGCTTTCCAAATCCAACTTGCCGAAGAAGAAATAACTGTATCAAATCCCATTGCAAGTCTATAAGCACTTTTCAAATCAAAATTACCTTGGGGAGAATCAGCCCAAATCAACTTATCAGCTCCTCTATTCAAAATTGTTACCGGAATGGCTTGGATCATCCTTTTAATTTCAAGAGGGATCTCAAAAGGAATTTTCCCCCAATCCCAACCTGTGTCTAACATAATATCCTTGACTTCAAGAAGGCTAACTTCTCGGGTAATAGGACCGTGAATAAGCTCTCTAAGTGAACCCCCATTAGTCCAATTACTATGCCACACATTTAAAGCACTATCCCTCCCCACCAACCACCTACTCCCCTTGTTGAAAGTATCTCTACCTCTCTTCATCGCAGACCATATGGAAGAACAAGGAAGCTTATCAGCATTGGCAGCAATCCTTCTCCTCGGATTACAATATTTCAACCTCAACACCTTCGCCCAAGGAGCCTCTGATTCCGTTTGAAATCTCCAATTCAACTTAGCCAAAAGAGCAGTATTTCTACCCTTAGCTGAATGCAAACCAAGACCCCCTTCCTCCTTTGACTTTGTCACCTTATCCCAGCCAACCCAATGAACTTTCTTGGCTGAATCTGAAGATCCCCAAAGGAAATTTCGATTAACTCTATCTACTCCATCCAAAATTCTGCCTGGAAGATAAGCGCACTGCATGACATAAGATGGAATGGCCGCCGATGAAGCCTGAATGAGCACTGATCGTCCAGCCAAAGATAACATATTGGCCTTCCACCCGGAGAGTTTTTGCTTAACTCTATCTAGAATAAAATTGTAGTCTTGCGAAGAGGAGCCCGGCTGTTTAAGGGGGAACCCAAGGTACTTACCCAAGAAAGGGGTCGAAGCAAAACCAAGGATATCACAAAGCGATTCCCTAGTATCTCTATCAACATTTGGAGAAAAGTAAACTCTTGACTTAACTTCACTCACTGTTTGACCAGACAAGCTACAAAAATCATCCAACACATCTCTTATAGCTGAACAATTAATCCAATCAGCTTTAGCAAAGAAAATGAGATCATCCGCAAAAAAGAGGTGAGAAAACCCTGGACCACTTTGAGAAGCTTTGACTGGTTGCCACGTCTTCATATTACATTTCTCTTCTATAAGCTGACCAAGAAAATCCATGCAAATAATGAAAAGGTAAGGAGACAAAGGGTCCCCCTGCCTTATTCCCCTAGAAGGGAAAATAGGGTCTAGAACTTCTCCATTAAATAAAATGGATGTAGAGACAGATGTAACACAGCTCATTATGATTTCTATAAGATCACTAGGAAGATTAATCCTTATGAGCATATCCCGGATAAAACTCCATTCCAACTTGTCATAAGCCTTCTCCAAATCTATCTTCAAAGCCATATATCCCGTTCTCCCTTTCTTTTTCCCTAGAGAATGAATAATTTCTTGAGCAATGATGACATTGTCCAAACCTTTTCTACCCGGCACAAAGGCCGTTTGCATAGGAGATATAAGTTTGTCTAGGTAAGGCCTCAATCTGGCCACAATAATTTTAGTCACCACTTTGTACACCGTGTTGCACAAACTTATAGGCCTATAATTGCCTAAAGTCTCCGGCCCTTGAATCTTCGGAATCAAGGCAATAAAGGTTCTATTCAAAAATTCCGAGACCTTCCTACTAACAAACACCTTCTTAACCTCTTCAATCACTGATTCCCCCACCACCGGCCAAAACTTTTGGAAAAACCCCGCATGTAAACCATCCGGGCCTGGGGCTTTAAAAGGTTTCAAGGACCACAGGGCTGCCTTGATTTCTTCCTCATTCACTCCCCCACTTATATTATCTCTCTCCACCTCAGATAGTCTAGCCTGCCATCGAGAGGTAATAGGATCAACCCTAGCCACAACCACATGAGATGTTGAATAGATACCATTGAACCCACTTCTGATAAAATCTTTAATGTCCCTTTCCTCATAAATCCAATCCCCCACTGCATTTTTAATAGCAATAATCTGATTTCTCTTCCTTCTCACCAAGGTCGAGACATGATAAAAAGCCGTATTCCGATCCCCCTGGATCATCCAGTTCACCCGAGACTTTAAAGCCCAAAGCTCTTCCTCTTGATTAAGTACCAAGTCTAAATCCCTTAAAAGCTCATCTTCTAAATTTAGGAGGAACCTAGACGGTTTGGTAGCAATGGCTTTCTGAATACCATTAATCCTAGCCATCAGGTTCTTCTTTTTTTTAAAGATGTTTCCAAACTGATTTTTATTCCAATCCATTGCTTTCTTGGTAAAACTATCAATAGCATCCATAAGGTAGTTTGCACCTTCCCACGCCTGAGAGACAATGTCTGGAAAAGTAGCATCCAGCAGCCAACAAGACTGAAACCTAAAAGGTTTTTTCTTCTCTCCCCTTACACCCGGCTGCACTTCTAATAACACAGGACAATGATCCGAATGGCATCGAGTAAGGTGAGTAACTCTAGCCTCCGGATACAACAAACACCAGCTGGGATTGACAAAGTACCTGTCTATCCTTTCTTGAATCAGAGCCTGAACTTCCCTTCTATTTGTCCAAGTGAAACGGGGCCCCGCAAACCCGATATCAATCATACTACATTTGTCCAAACACTCTTTGAACACCAAGGACCTATTTACACTCACTGCTCTCCCCCCAAACTTATCACCATCAACCAACGGTTCATTAAAATCTCCCGCTATTACCCACGGCATGTTATGTAGGTCTGCTACATTAATAAGATTATTCCACAGAATATGCCTTTCAGCACTTCTAGGACTAGCATACACAGCAGAGAGTAACCAACAAGCATCAGAAAAACGTACCTTGACCGTGGAATGAATTTCTTGCTCAGTAGTGGCCAAAGGATACACCTCCACCCTATCTGAATTCCACAGCACCCACAAACCACCAGCATACCCAATAGTGTCAGTATGCACAGCTCCATCAAAGGGAAGCCTGTCAGTAATTTCCTTAGCTCTAGCTCCCCAACCCGAGTTTCCATAACAACCAAAATTGCAGGATTATAATTTTGGACCAACTCCCTAATGCGATTCTGAAAAGAGGGTTTCAGAGCACCCCTACAGTTCCAAATAATAACATTCATAAGGAAAAAATATAAAAAAGGAATGAGCCAAACATCAAGCAGAGGTCCCACCATCACCTCCTTCATCAAATTCCATCCGCACCGCTTCATACCCTTCTTCGTCTGACCCTCTTTGAACCAGAAAATCATTATGAGCTTCAAGACTCCCAATACAATCTTCTTTAAGACCATGCGTGAGCTGAATACCATTGTTAGCTTGAGAAAGTGTAACTGTTTCGTTGCTGGCTTGAAGATAGCGCTGAGACAGACCACAATCCGAGCTGGGTTTCCTTGGAGAATCACTAGCACCATCGGCGCTACCACTTCGACCTCTACAAGGATCACCCACCCCAGACACAACGGCGGCATCACGTTGACAGTGACTGGTATTCCTCGGCTTGGGAGACTCCTTACAAAGCTCAACCCCGATCCTCACATGCGTAGCACTTCCATTGTTTAATTTTGCAGAGGAAACAATGGCCCCAGCCACTTCAGCGGCACAAACTTTGGTAACTTGAGAAGCCCTTGCACGAGCAATGCCCTTCTTTCCCTTCACCGAGTTGGACTTAATTAAACTTTGGACAGGGCCAGCCCGAGCTGAAGAAAACACAGGTTCACTCACACTTGGGCTTTGGGACATACCTGACTCCCCATCAACTGTAGGCCCGGAACCAATTCTTTGAATAGACCTCTCCAATTGGGTTTTGTCCACAAGCCTAATAGGTGATAATTTTCTTTTGCTTTCACGGGGAAGCCCACTAGACTTATCATATCTATCCTCACGTTCATGAAACCGAATCCTCTGTGATGCTTCCACCTTACCATTACTCTTAAAAGCAAAGCCATTCCTATTCTCAGCAGAGGCCCCACCACTCCTATGTGGCTTTGTCCCATTCTTCCTCCTAGCCACAACAACCCAAGGGCCGTACACCCCTTCATGCGCATTCCCTTGCGCACTCTCTTGCTCAGTGTCCTGCAACAGATTTGCGGTCCCCACCTCAGTCCTTGACTTGTCAGAATCACACATATCGTGTGCGCTATCTTCTCTCAAACCCGATTCATCCTCCGTCGCCGCCTTGCACGGTGACTCTTGCCGAATAATATATGGGCAACTCTCACGCCTATGTCCTATTCTGCCACATCCAAAGCACAATCTTTGGATGCCTTCATACAAAACCGGTTGCTCTAACTTCCCTATTAAAATGGTGGTGATCAAAGGCTTATCGACATCGATTTGGATACATAATCTAGCGAATCTGCCTCTTGACTCAGCTGCCGTAAAAGTATCAACTCTTAGGACCTTACCTAACGCCTTACCAATGTGTTGCAACGCCTCAGCATGATAATATTCAATAGGAAGTCCGTTCAGCCTAACCCATACCGCAATGGATGATACGTTGGCTGTAGCAGGCTTGAAGTTTGGCTCCCAAGGTCTGAGTGATAAAAAATGGTCTCCAATGAACCATGGACCCTTCCTCAGCACATTCTCAAAGTCTTCTCTCAGAGACAACCTTGTAAGGAAGAAGCCCTGCTCTAAGTCTAGACAGTCCAGCCTCCCAACCGGTTTCCAAAGAGACAAAAGCTTAGCTTGTAGGAAGTTTAATCCAACAGTTCGACCATAAACCTTAACAATCAAGGCTCTCGCCCACGGTTTGCGTATTTTCTGTTTGAAATCTTTATCAAAACTCACAGCTATACAGCCCTGCCGGAGTGCTTCAACTTCCTCGTCCGACTCGCCATCGTCATCCATGAGATCCTCAAAGCTAAAAGCCTGCATATAAGCACCAGGTATCTCACCCAGTAACTTATCCTTGAACGAGATGTTATGGTGACCAACACCCCCAGCGTGACTAGGAGATGACGACCCCGAGCCTTGGCCTTCACAAAATCCTGCATGGTTGACATCCTTTACTTTCTTGGTACTGCGTGCAAGCTCTTCCTGTTCTTCACGGGAGAGAGAGCGTTCCATAGAGAGCCCACCTCTGAAGTACTCTAAAGAAAAAGTTATGCCAAAAGAAGTAAAGCTAATTGGTACTCTAAAGACCCCGAGCCCACCTCTGAAGCATCACATTTGATACATAATAAAAAGTGTTAATGGTAGTCCCATTTAAAAGTGATATGTATTTGTCCTTTACGGCAATCTATCTTTATATATTCCTAAGTCGGTTTATTTCCTCTGTATACCAAAAAATCTGATAGTAAAGCTAATTGGTCCTATTGAAACTAATTAATCACGAAAGAAGTAACTAACATTGTAAACCAGCAAATAAAATAATAATAATAATTAGGGTAAATTACAACTTACTCACCTATAGTTTGACCAAAATTAAAATTGTGTACTTATAATTTGAACTTTAAGTTGTTTACATGTGGTTTGAAATCTCATGATGCAAGTGCAAGGATAGATCTAGGATTTTAAGATAGGGAGGGCCGAAGTATAAGCAAAAAAAAAAAAAGAATTACAAATCAAATAAGAATTACATATATTATCTCTCACAAAATGACTAATTTTATTAATTCTAAATTTAATATTTTTAAATTTATAGATTTACTTGTTTTCAATAGTAAATTTATCTAATTTAAAATTGTTAGTTATAGTATGAGTTAGCAACGTGGGTTAGTGATATTTTTATTTTATTATGTATTTTTCTTTGTCTTTTTATCTCCATCTTTTTCTTTACTTTTATTTTTATTTTTTCTAAATTTGGTTTGTAATTGTAGGTAAAAACTTAAAATGGGTAATGGGTTTTAATTTTTTTGGGTTGGGCTGGGTTGTATAAGCTAATATCTTAGGGGTGGGGGTCCTGAAATTTTTAAAAAGGGGGCCTAATTAAATATATATATATATATATATCTAATAATTTTTTTTTGGGCCAGGGGTGCCCGGGCCCCCCTGGGTCCGTCCCTATCTATGGGTGAGATGAAGGAATAAAATATCTCAATCAAAGATTGAAAAAGATAGAAAACAAATGGAGTGTGTTTTTGATCAAACCAAAAGCTCTCTCTTTTCTTACAATTAAAGTGGCCTCTTTTGGATGTCTTATCTATCTTATCAACTACGGTTTGTTGAGACCATTTCATGCTAGTGAGCCTTTTCCTGATCCGGCCTTTCATGGGAAGTGGATTTGGAAGTTGGATACCTTTCCGAGGATCCAAACTTTCATCTGGAAATGCATGCACCAGATTATCGGGTTAAGAGAATGCTTATAAGCTAGGGGGATGCTAGTTGAAAACTTATGCCCTCACTGCAACAGAAGCTCTGAATCCATCCTCCACGCTCTTCGGGATTGCCATATTCTCAAGGCAATTTGGCATTAGTTGGGCATAAACTACCAAGATAATGCCTTCTACTCGGCCAACCTTCAAGATTGGATTATGGCTAATTGTAGAGACAAGGGGTTTCGAGATTCAGGGCAAGTTCCTTGGAACCAAACATTTATGTTTGCTATATGGATGATTTGGAAGGGCAGAAATCAGCTGGTATTTGAGAACAAGAAACTAAAAACAAGCCTAGCCATGGACATCAAACAACGTGCTCTAGAATATTTTCACTGTGTTGGTAAGCCTTTGATGGCCAAACGTAAAATCTTGAAGCAAGTGAGGTGGGAAACACCTTGTTGTGGCTGGATGAAATTAAACACTGATGGCTCATCCATGGGGAATCCGGGATTGGCTGGTGGTGGAGGACTCTTACAAGATGTGAATGGCAACTGGGTGGGGGGTTTTGCTAGAAGAATTGTTATAGCAAATAGCTTTACTGCTGAGCTTTGGGCACTTCGAGATGGCCTCCTTTTATGTCGGCAAATGAATGTCCAAGCTGCGGTTATTGAATTAGATGTTAGAGCTATTGTGGATGTTTTCAATCATCAAGCTAGAGCTAACACTGTTGTGTCTTCAATTATGGATGACTGCAGGTACTTAGTTACTTAAATCCCCCAAATGAGCATTAGACACATCTACAGGGAAGCGAACAGGAGTGCAGATTGGCTTGCTAACTTAGGCCTCATGTTAGATTCTGATTTTGAGTTTTTTATTGATCCGCCTATGGATCTTATTCCTATTTTGGTGGTTGATTGCCGTGGAATGAACTGCTATAGGCAATGTACTGAATCTGTTTTCTCTATTTAGTTTTAATGAAATTCCTTTTTCTACGGAGAAAAAAAAAAAAAAAAAAAAAAAAAAAAAAACTCTCTCTTTTTTGACAATCAAAGTAGCCTCTCTTGGATGTCTATTTTATCAACTAGGGTTTGTTGAGACCTTCATTCGAAGCCCTTGTCACGCATCACAGGTGTGTACACTAGCCAGGGAATGTGCAAAGAGCAAAGTATATAGATTGTGCAACTCGAGACCTTGTCGTGGCTTGGGGTCGTGAGATTACTTGCCTAATCAACACGCTGATGCTACCACGTGCAGCTTACAGGATACATTAAAAATAATAAATACTAAATAAAGCCAACAAACATTGACGTCTCACTAATAACATAAATTATAGATAGAGACTTAGATGAGAAAGCAGGAACTGCACTCACTCAACTTCTTTCACTTGAGGCAGGGTTGAGTGATTTCTTTAATGGTCTAGTGATTTGTAAATCATTATTATACATCGAATTTCTTTAATGGTCTAATGAGTTGTAAATCATTATTACACATTGAATTAAAAAACATGTGGATGATTATATGATAGGTAATAATTTCAATATTGTCAATACCAAACCAATAGTGACTTTAGATTGGTCAAGGAAATGAAGAACGAGGGTACAATTTTAGGATTACCGCCATTTTTATTTTAATAAATACATATTTATAAACTTAATATATACACAAATACACTCTTAAATAATACTACTAGCCTCTGAGCATGTGAGTGAGCGCGTGCTCAGAAGTTTTTTTTTTTTTTTTTTTTCATATTATTATTATAAAGGAACTGCTTTGGCTGATACTAGTAGTAGATAATAAATGTGTGTTGTAATAAAAATAAGATTAAAATACAAATTACACCCTATTCAAATTCACTTATCTAAAAATTTATGTACTCTAGTTTTAAATTCATTTAATTGAATTTTTTAAATGTTTCAATTTTATTCAACTAAAGTCTTTTTTATCTAATTTCATTAAAAAAATATTATCACATAAAAAATTTATAAAATATATTCTTGTGTGTATGTATCCCTAAACTTCCTCTTCCAAAAATATCGTTACATGAGAAGGATTATTGGTTATAGATACATGATACAAACTAAAATATCATTGGCTGCATATGCACTTTAAGAGTATCAGAAGTAGATGTGTACTACATTAAAACACCACCAAGCAATAAATAAATAAATAATATAATAAAATGGTTTATTTTCACCAATAGCTTTACTCAGAAACATAGAAAGTATAAGGGCCTGTTTGGTAGAAGAATTTGAGTAATGTTGTTTGTATTTTTTTGAAATACGTGTAAGTGAAAAAGTGTATAGAAATGCGTGTAATATTGTTTAAAAATTGAAAACATGTGTTTAAGATGCTCTACCAAATGGGCCTGAAGTTTCTTTATTCTAATTGTATGTGATATACACCTATCTCAAATCTTTGAGACTTTACTTTTTGAGAAGAGCAATCAAAAGGAATGGGCATAGATTTGGAGGTTGGTAAGGAGTTTTGATGCTAGTAAGCTAAGATGCACATGCAGATACGGGGTATAATTCAAAACCAAAAAGATTCTCTAAAAAATAAACTGAACCAAACCTTTTTAGAGGAAAAACCTCTAGGCAAAGAGTTGTCGTATGGGTGGCTGTATGGCTGTGAATTGCCATGGTTGTGGTTTGAAAAGAGAAATGGAGAGTAAAATTTTCCTAGAAACTGTTTGATTGTGGCCTTGTGGGTAACATTGAGTTTTTATTTTATGAGAGAGGTGAAGGTGGTAAAATTGATGTAACCTTTGAGCACGCGTGTGAGACTTTTTTTTTTTTGGTATAGATTGATAATTTGCATTAATTATAAATTGGGATTACTACACATTTACCAATCACAAAAAACATAGGAGTGCGATGCGTGTTATACGTTTCTACCAAATATTAAAATTATTAACATTTGGGACAAACGCATAACACTCATCACACCCTTAGATGTTTTTGTAATTGAAAAATGTGTAGTAATCTTAATTTATAATGGATACAAATTATTAATTCTTACCAAAAAAAAAAAAAGAGCTTCACGCGCGTGCTCAGATGCTAGTTTTGTTAAAGGAAATGCTCTAGGCTCCATGTTTCTTTATTTATTTATTTTTATTTGATGAACATGTTTCTTTAATTTTTGGTGCTGCTGCTGTTGTTGTTGTTATTTATTTATTTTTTTATGGCAGTTATCTTCTAAAATATATATATATATATATATATATATTTATGGTAGTTATCAATTTTTGTTTAATCCTAAAATTTAGCCACTTACTACACATCCATAATAAAAAGTTAAAAATAGCCTAAATTTAAATTTAGCTATTTTTAACTTTTTATTATGGATGTGTAGTAAAGTCACCCACTTGCACTTATCTAATATTCCATTCTAATATGCCCTATTATGCATACATCAACCTGAGAGAGAGATGAGTAAGGGTTAAATATTAGGTTATTATTACTTCGAATAAACCAATTATTTTAATTTTAAATTTCAAAATAAAAGAGCAAACTTTATAGTAGATGTAAAGACGTTGGTGCAGGGTGTATGTATCCAATTCATTCTCTAACTCATATATAAATAAATAAGTACTTTTTTTAGAGAAAAGATAGAATTGTATTGAATATCAAACAAAGAAAAATGTATGTAAAGTATGACCCCTTGCATAGCAAACACCTAGGCTGGAAGAAATAGAAAAAGAAATAACTTTGGAAATACAACCAAAAGAACCAATAACCAGAAAACTATGTCCAAGAAGCAGATTATGAATATTTTGGAAAGTAGCCAAAAGAATGACTTTTTCATAATTTGATTATATAAAAAATTGCAAAGCAAAAACACAAAGCAATTATGAAATATCCCAAAATCAATTGAAAGTATGAATTGAAACTTAAAACCAATAATAATCAAAGCAAAGTTAGAACCTATTGGGGGGGGGGGGGGGGTTTCAATCCTATTTTATTATTTATAGGCAATGTTTTTGCAAGAATTAAAAGACATAGTTTTACCAAATTATTCTTTAGTTTTGTCTCTACTTAAACATAAAGAGATAAGGGTATTTTGGAACAAAAAAAATTCAGTCCAAACAGAGAAAACCAAAAAAAAAAAATTTAGTAGGTAAATTGGGTATTAAAATCTAAAATCATGTTTGGGGCCTTTGGGCCCCTCCAAGAACTTATTAGCCCTACAAGGAAAAGAGAGACAGACGAGAGAGACTGAGAGATAGAGAGACTGGGAGAAAATCAACCACCAGCCATTGACCCACCGACCACGCCGCTGGCCTCTCCAACCTCCATCCCGATCTACCCAATTTCAAGTGTTTATTATCTCTTTTAAAGCCTAATACTAATATGATTTTTCTTTGATGCTCTTTCTCCACACCATACGATTATAGTTTGTGCGAATATGTGATTGTGTTTGTGAGGGTGTTTCTCAGAGATTGAAAATTATATTTGCTGTGAGTATAGTTATATTATATACAAAGAGTAGGGGGCTGTAAAAAATAATATAAAATAATGTTTATTTGTTTGACTGCACCAATAGGAAAATGCCCATGCAAAAACAGACCAACAGAGGGTAGTGATTCAAGAAAAAAAAAATCCTATAGTTATGAAAAGTGTGATAATAGCGCATTATAAATTCATAATGTTATTTTTTGGCGCCTATGTTTGTCGTTTTATGGATTTTGTAATGTCGTTTGCTTGGCTTTTGGATTAGGTCCATTTAGGATTTAAGAAGTTTGGGTATTGCTGGTTAATTTTGTCTTTTGAAATATGGATGTTTTTAATGTGTTTTTGATATTATCAGTGGTATCAGGTATGGTAGTGTGAGTTTAGAATGCTCAAAAAAATTCATAATATCAGTATTGGAGTCAGGAGAGAGAACAAAGAATTTGTGTCGTCCAAAGTGTGAATTGTGAAGAAAAAATAGTTAGCCCATGTGAGGAGAAAGTTTTACGGTATCAAAACACTCTTACAAAGCCCAAACACCAAATAACCCAAAGAATCCTCACTCACCAAAAGCACATGATTATGACAAATAATAGAGCAACTGTATTATAATATTGCGGCACTAAAACCTGGAAATAACAGCCGCATAATAACCTAACCTATAGGTGTAATATTGTTGACTAGGGTAAGTGCTAATAGGTTTGCCATAACAGTTGTAATTGAGTCGGCTAACAAAGTCCTAACACCACTAGGACTAGGACTAGGTCAAATAATAATTGACCAAATACAAAGCCACACGCAACACTAGAACCACTCGAATCTAGCACACTTATAAAAACGAAGAGGCTGCGTACTCGTAGTATTCAATTTCAAAAGGAATAGAAAAACCCTTTCGAATTTCCTGTCAAGGGTTGAGTTAGGCGACATGCAAGAGAAAGTTAAAATCACCCTTTGACACCCACTCTGTTTTCAAGGGCGGCCTTAGATATTTTAGGGCTTAAGGCGAGAACTAAAAATGTATGTATATGTGTATATGTGTTTATGTATGTGTATGTGTATGAGTGTGTATGTGTATGTGTGTGTATGTTTATGTTCATTTTTGTTTATGTATGTTTATATATGTGTATGTGTATGAGTGTGTATGTGTATGTGTATGTTTATGTATGTATATGTGTATGTGTGCTTGTGTATGTGTATGTGTATGTATTTAGGCATGCTTATATTTATGTATGTTTATGTTTATTAGTGTGTGTTTATGTTTGTTTGTTTTTGTTTATGTTTGTTTATGCGTGTTTATGTGTATTTGTGTTTATGTTTGTTTGTTTTTGTGTATGTTTGTGTTCATGTATGTTTATGTGTATGTGTGTTTATATTTATATTTATATTTATAAATATAAACATACATAAACATACACACATACATAAACATGCATAAACATAAATGAACATAAACATAAGCACACATGCACATACACATAAACATAAACATACACATACACACACATAAACATACACTTACGCACACACACTCATCCACATACACATACATAAACATACACACATACATAAACATAAATGACGTAAACACACATGCACATACACATAAATATAAACATACACATACACACACATAAACATACATATACACACACACACTCATACACGTACACATACATAAACACACATACACATACACATACATTTTTAGTTCTCGCCTTAGGCCCCAAAATGTCTAGGGCCGCCCCTGTCTAAAACAATAATATAGTACCAATGAAACGCATACAAACAAACCCAAATGTACAAGCATCACAAAATTATTAAAGCAAAACATTTTTTTAACAAAAATTAGAAAACAAAACAAAATCAAAACTAGAAATAATGTAAAGAACCAACATTATTAGTCAAGAAAAAAAAAAACACTTACAAGTAAAAGTGTTGTTTTTGGGTTGAAGAAGAAACAGAACAGAAGCCGAAAGTGTTGTTTATTTTGATGACTACACTGACCTTGGGCTCCGGCAGCGCTGGTTGCTCGCGAATGGCAATGATGGCTTGGGTTTCTTTAGGTCGACGTCGACACTATGTTTTGTGTGAGTGGATTGACCAAAGTTCGCAAAAAAACATAAGCTTATTTTGTGAATTTTTATTTATTTATTTTAAGGTGAGATGAAAAATAAGCCTAAACGACACCGTATAAGAGGGTTTTTTTTTTTTAATTTATGAGAAACTAGGGGCTTGATCGGTGCAAAACTGCAAGTGCACATTTTCGTAGTTTTATAGTAAAGTGATGAGAAGAGTATCGTCCTCAGGGATTGGCAACTTACTTTTGACAAATACCAAAATTATGCTAATCTCGATTTTATCTAGAGAAGTCACTAAGGTTGTTGTAATTGGAATTTAAAATAAAATCAAATTAAAGAAAGTACGCAGAGGAAAAGAACGATAATGCTCAAAAATCAAATTAATGAGAAGAAAACTTCTAGGAAATCGATTTCACCTAATCCCTCACTATGCTTTACTCATCTAGCTAATTGAATTTAATTCTCTTTGTTTGTTAGCAATATCCAAAAAACATCCAAAAGCCTCTTTCGACAGTCAATTGGAAATATTCTTGTTCATTAATTTACACAAGAGTATGCAATTTAATAAAGCAAGAAAGCATTAAGACCAATGATTTTAATACTACACAGGTTCATACAAGTCTTTCGATCTCTATATTTACCTATGCTAAAATATTCAAGATCTATCCTATAATTCCCTCTTTCGATAGCAAATTACAAGATCAAAATCATCTAATTAATGGCCAGTTATGCAATTTAATAAAGCAAAAAAGCATTAAGACCAATGATTTTAATACTACACAGGTTCATACAAGTTTTTCGATCTCTATATTTACCTATGCTAAAATATTCAAGATCTATCCTATAATTCCCTCTTTCGATAGCAAATTACAAGATCAAAATCATCTAATTAATGGCCAGTTAATTAGAAGCAAGAAACTCAGAATAAGTTAGACAAACATGAAAAGAATTAATTCAAATTAACATAGAAAAGCAAGCATAGTTTGGAACTAGATTACATCGTTTTCCTAGAATAAAGAAAATTTAGTTCATGCTAAAAATTAAATTCAACATAAACGAATTCACTATAATTTTCTGAGAAGTTTTGAAAGAAAAAATGAATGCAAAAAATCTCCTTTAGCCTCCGCAGCTTCTTCTCCTTTTCTGCTTCAGCCTCTCTTTCAGCGTCAGCCCTTTGTTTCAACATTTTTCCTCTGTTTTAGCCCCTCTGTTTCAGCATTTTTTCTCTTGTTTTAGCCCCTCTGTTTCTCTCTTGTTTCAGCCCCTCTGTTTCAACGTTTTTCTCTTGTTTCAGCACCTCCTTCAGTTCAGCCTCCGCAGCTTCTTTTTCTCTTTGTTTTTCAGCGCCCCCCTTTTTTCTTTTCCAGCCAAGAACGTGTTCTTTTCTTCTCAATTCAGCAATCAAAATAAAAAAAAAAAAAACCGTCTTGCACCCTAAAGCCCTAACTTGTTGCTCAAAAGCCCAAAATGTGTTGCTCAAAAACCCATTCTCTTTTTAGTGTTCAGCCTCCTCTCCTTTTCTTTTCTTCAGGAGAAACCGCGTTGCCCTTTTTCAGCCCAAAACGTTACTCTCGGTTCAGTCCAATATTCTTTCTAGCTGCTTCAGCTTTCTTTTATTTGGTTAAATCTTCATTTCCTTCAAATCTGCAATAAAATTTTAAATAACAATAATGAAGTCTAAAATCAACAAAAATAAATAAAATTAGACTAAAGTTTAAAGTTGAGAAGTGATAAATTATGCCAAATTATGCAAGTCATCAAACACCCCCAAACTCAGAACTTTGTTTGTCCTCAAACAAATAATAATAATAATAATAAAGTAAAAGACAACTATAGACACTATCAGCTAAACCCCATAGAGAAATATCATCACTCATCAAGCCATGATCTGAATTTAGATTTCATCACTAGTAACTTACTCTTTTAACATCAAGGATAGCAGGAAAATCAATCGAAAATTTAGCAATTTGTCAAGC